>SEMN01000470.1:0-412367 GCA_005408345.1 Macquaria australasica | reverse complement strand
TGGTATCGAATGCGGCACTAAGATCTAGTAAGACAAGCACAGAGACAAGTCCTTTGTCGGATGCAATTAGAAGGTCATTTGTAACTTTCACCAGTGCTGTCTCTGTGCTATGATGCACTTTAAATCCTGACTGAAAATCCTCAAACAGCTTGTTGTTGTGTAGAAAGTCACACAACTGATTGGTGACTGCTTTCTCAAGGATCTTAGAGAGAAAAGGAGGGTTAGATATAGGTCTATAATTTGACAAAATCCCTGGATCAAAAGTGGGCTTTTTAAGAAGAGGTTTAATTACAGCTACTTTAAAGGACTGTGGCACATAGCCTTTTAATAAGGACAGATTGATCATATCTAGTACATAAGTGCTAACTAAGGGTAAAATTTTTACCCTTAGTTGGGACGGGGTCTAAGAGACACGTTGATGGCTTAGATGAGGAAATCATGGAAGTTAGTTGATTACGGTTGATGGGAGAAAAGCAGTCTAAATGTACAGGTTTTACAGTTGTTTCTAAGGTTCCTGTGTTTGAAGATAAGTCAGTACCAACTGAGGGCAGGAGGTGCTGAATTTTTCTCTAATAGTTAGAATTTTATCTTTAAAGAAGCTCATGAAGTCATTACTGCTGAGGTCTATAGGAATACATGGCTCAACAGAGCTGTGACTCTCTGTCAGCCTGGCTACAGTGCTGGAACAGAAACCTGGGGTTGTTTTATTTTCCTCTATTAATGATGAGTAGTTGCTCTGGCATTACGGAGGGCCTTCCTATAAATTTTAAGACTATCTTGCCAGGCTAAACGTGATTCTTCCAGATTGGTGGAACGCCAATTCCTTTCAAGTTTTCGCGATGTTTGTTTTAATTTGCGGGTTTGCGGGTTATACCATGGAGCTAACCTCCTGTTTTATTATCTTCTTTTTTAGAGGGCTTATAGAGTCGAGTGTCATTCGTAGTGAGCCTGCAGCACTATCAACAAGATGATCAATTTGGGAGGGACTAAAGTTAGCATAGGAGTCATCTGTTACATTGAGACATGGAACTGAATTTAATGCCGATGGAATCACTTCCTTAAATTTAGCTACAGCACTATCAGATAGACATCTAGTGTAGGAATGTTTGCCTAATGGCGTGTAGTCCAGTAATAGGAATTCAAAAGTTAATAGAAAATGGTCTGATAAAAAAGAATTCTGTGGAAAGACTATTAGATGTTCAATTTCAATACCATAAACAAGAACAAGGTCGAGGGTGTGGTTAAAACAGTGAGTGGGTTTATGTACACTCTGACAGAAGCCAATCGAATCTAGTAATGAGATAAACGCAGCACTAAGGCTATCATTTTCTACATCCACATGAATATTAAAATCACCTACAATAATTATTTGATCTGTTTTAAGGACTAAACCTGATAAGAACTCTGAGAATTCAGATAAAAATTCAGAATACGGTCCAGGAGCTCGGTACACTATAACAAATAGAATTGGCTGTACTGTTTTCCAGGTTGGGTGTGAAAGGCTAAGAACAAGGCTTTCGAACGAGTTATAATTTAGTTTCGGTTTGATTAATAGGCTTGAGTCGAAGATGGCTGCAACTCCACCTCCTCGGCCTGAGCCTCGAGGAATGTGAGTATTAATGTGACTGGGGGGAGTGGATTCATTTAGGCTAACATATTCACCTTGACACAGCCAGGTTTCAGTAAGACAAAATAAATCAATATTATGATCTGATATTAGATAGTTTACTAGAACAGCTTTAGATGAGAGAGATCTGATGTTTAAGAGTCCACATTTAATTCTCCTATTTTGTTGTTCTGTTGCAGTGGTGGTTTTACTTTTTATTAGGTTTTTATGTGTAACTCTTCTTCTGTTTACTTTTGATTTAAATAATTTAAGTGGTCTGGGGGCAGACAAACTCTCTGTGGAGTTTAGGGTGGGTAACTGCTCTAATGGAAGCGCAGAGAAGTGTGTAGGACTGCAACTCTGCCTCCTGGTCTGGACCACAGACTGTATTAAGTCTATGGTCTGAACTCTGAGTTGTCATGGCTTTGGGCCACTAATAAATTCGGCCAGATTTCTAGATATGAGGGCGGCTCCATCCAAAGTGGGATGAATGCCATCTCTCCTAATCAGACCAGGTCTTCTCCAGAAAGTCCGCCAATTATCTACAAAGCCCACATCATTACCTGGACACCACCTCGACAGCCAGCGGTTGAATGATGACATGCGGCTATACATGTCATCGCTAGTGAGATTAGGCAGGGGTCCAGAGAAAACTACGGAGTCCGACATTGTCTTTGCATATGTACACACCGACTCCACATTAATTTTCGTGACCTCCGATTGGCGCAATCGGCTGTCATTACCGCCGACGTGAATAACAATCTTAGCATATTTACGTTTATCCTTAGCCAGCAGTTTTAAATAGGATTGAACGTCGCCCGCTCTGGCCCCTGGGATACATTTGACTATGGCCGCTGGTGTCGCTAATTTCACGTTTCGCAAAATGGAGCTGCCAATAATCAGAGTTGGTTTCTCAGCGGGTGTGTCGCTGAGTGGAGAGAACTTGTTAGAAACGTGAACGGGTCGGTGGTGAACCGTGGGCTTTGGTTTAGGGCTATGCTTCTTTCGGACAGTCACCCAGCCTCCCGGGCCTCCCGGCTGCTCGGGAGTTGCCGGGAGACGGCTGGCAGAAGCTGCCTCTGGTCGGCTCGCACCGGCTCTGGCTAGCCGGCTGACTGACTCTCCATGGTGCGGAGCCGCGACTCTAACTCACTGAGCCTCGCCTCCAAAGCGGTGAATAAACTACATTTGTTACACGTACCATTATCGCTAAAGGAGGCAGAGGAATAACTAAACATCTGACACACCGAGCAAGAGAGAGCAGGGGAGGGAGAAGGAGAGAGAGACGCCATCGCTAACTGAGCTAAAGTAGCAACTAACTAGCGTGTAAACAACTGTGGGTTTAGCGGAAAGTCGCTAACAGGAGACAGATATGAGTGCTTAAACAGAGCTAGTGTATCCTTAAATGTATAGTGGGTAATTAACCGCTATAGTAAAGAAAATATCAAAATTAACTGGGTTTAGCTGGAGCAGCGAACTTTGCAACCACTAACACAGAAACACCGGTAACCGGAAATGAGACAATACGTTCACCTGAGCACGTCAGCACGTTGACGATAATCTTTTAGCTGCAAAAGAGAGTTCTTGTTTTTTTCTTTATTATCATTATTGGGTATTTTTAGCCTTTATTGACAGGAAACATGGGGAGAGAGAGGGGGAGTGACATGCTCTCTCTCCCGCTCCCCCCCTCCCCCTTCAACCCAACCGGTCGAGGCAGATGACCGCCCACCTTGAGCCTGGTTCTGCTCGAGGTTTCTACCTGTTAAAGGGAGTTTTTCCTTGCCACTGTCGCATAGTGCTTGCTCATGGTGGGAACTGTTGGGACTCTGTAAATATAAAGAGTCGGTCTAGACCTGCTCTATTCGAAAAAGTGCCCTGAGATAACTTTGTTATGATATGGCGCTATATAAATAAAACTGAATTGAATTGAATGCAACAAAGATTCCCAGCTGAAATCAAACCGGGGACATTCCAGTTATAGTATATGGTATGCATTTTAACCATCTGGGGTTTATCTGTGTTTATACATGTAGGTTAGTCTAAACTAGCAGTGACATACAGTGAGCACAAAAACGTCACACTGAACATTATGCATGATTTTAGTTTAGTAAAAGTTGTATTATCCTAGAGTATCGATGCAGTCAAAACATATGGACTCTAATGTGCAAACTCTGCAGTGCATATATTACCGTGTGGGTAATGCGAACACTCTCTAAGTGAACTCTGACAAAAAAAAAAGATAATGTTATGTGTGAGGGGCAAGAAGTATTGATTTTTTTCTACAATACTGCAATAAATAGAAACCAGTGGCTGTCTGTAAGGTAGAAATAAAAACAAATACCAAAACATCATGACTTGAAAACATGTTCTCGTGCCCATGCGTACGCTGAAATAGATTTTGTTGTTTGCATTTCCAGGGGGAAAAAAAGAGGGACCTTCTTTCTAAAAAATATTGTAACTTTTGAAGATAACTTGATTTAACTCAGACTGCTGAAGCCTCATATCAAGTTCAGAATGAATTTTTGCGTAGAATGAGGATTGATCCCTTCCTAACATATGTTCATGAAATTCTTTGCTCAAAGATAATGCATCCGATTGTTTTTTAGATGACTGTGCAGTTTACTGTGATTTAAAGGATATCTGAATATATTTCAATCAGTGTCTTTCAGGTCACAAGGTGTTTAAGGAACTGAGGTTAGAATAGACATCAGGGCTACATATAACCATTGTTGTTCAACAACAGAAAAAGTGGTTATATGTAACAAGTAACACTTTTACTTTTCAACCAAATTCAGCCTGGTTTTGTCCTCGACGGCAAGATATCTTTTGACCTGAAAAGCACCAAAGCTATGCATGCTTACTGTACTGTCTGGCTCTGTAGTAAAGTGGGGCAACAGACACTTATGTCTATGTAGATTCTTACGTGATATGTGTCCCACTAATGAGCATGTAGTCTTGACTTTGGATGTGACATTTTTATTTCGGTCTTCCGTAAGAGAACTTTTTATTTTCTTACAAAACAGTTGTTTATTTTAGGACGATACCTTACATACAACAGTCTTTCTGCACAATAACAGCTTTGTAATTCTAACATGTTTTTAAAAACAACATTTCTAGAGAGGCTTGTCCCTGTACACAGAAAGGATCATCATCCCACCATCGACCTCTTCCTCCCTCTCAACCGAACCTCATCAAGCTTTTTAATGACGGCTGACGACTTCTTGGATGAGACTGTGTAGCTCTTCAGCAGTTTCTCAAACAGCGCCTCTGTGTTGGGGTGCGTACTGAGGAAAGCCTTCTCCAGCACGTACAAGTCCACCCCCTTATCCTCCGGCAGAGCAGAGATGTAACTCAGGCCGAAGTCGATGAGGACCAGGTCGGACTCCCCGTCCTCCAGGCCGCATCTCAGTAGCATGTTGGAGGTGGTCAGGTCTCCGTGGATGACGTCCTCATCGTGCATTTTGGCCAGGATCTGGCCCACCTTCTCAGCCAGCCGCTCCAGCTCCGGCTCCTTAAAGGAATCTGACTGCTGAGCAGATGCGATGTGGTCACGCACAGTTGAGGAACCCACAATTTCCTCCAAGAAAATACAGTGGGATGTGTAGTCCACAAAATAGACCACAGGGGCAGATATGCCTGAGGAGAAAGATAAGATAAGATAAGCCTTTAATTGTCCCACAGCTGGGAAATTTTCAGTGTTACAACAGCCAGAAAAAGTGTCATATATAGAAATACAATAATAAAATATAATAAAATACAATAAAATAAATAGAAAATAGTCCTGTACACAGTAAAGACAGTAATAATAATAGTGTGACTGAGTGCATTTATAAGTATGAACAATAGATAAGATAAAAATAAAAATATTGCACATATATAATATACATGTACATGAAAGTATTACACAGCAACATATGAAGTAATAACATCATGAATACAATATATGTATGAAGATAATGCACAGCAGTAGATGAAGTATAGTAGTGAATAGTCTGCACACTGACAGTCAAGTGTAGATTACCGGGAGTTGTACTGATTATAGAGTCTGACAGCAGCAGGCAGAAAGGACCTACGGTACCTCTCCTTCAGACACCGCGGGTGGAGCAGCCGGTCGCTGAAGGAGCTGCCCAGTGCTGATAGAGTGACATGTAGGGGGACGATATGTATAAGAGACGTTCATGGATAGTCTGATTTAACAAACCGTGTGTTGGGCACTGAAGATACAAAAGCAACTCATTAAAACTATAAACCTGTGTTTTCTAGTATTAAAGGATGAGGATGACGTTATTCTGTATTTTATTCTCAGTCCCAAGACCATTTGTTCCTACTGAAAATGTAAATCTTGAAAAACAGCTCACAAATACATAGTTCAATTTTTTAAAAGGACGTGAATTTCCAAAAACAGGTGGCTACTGTAATTTTTTTTAAATGTTAAGCAAACAGGAGGAAATGCAGCATTTGTTGGGCACTACTTTCAGCGGTGAATTAATCCACATTTGGGGCAGCAGGACGGTGTGCAGAGTGTGCAGCTTTTCTCTGTTTTATGCCATTGTAGATTGATTATTTTGGGTTTTATTTCGCTGTTGAGACAAAACAAGTGATATGAACTTGAAGAAACTAAAACTATGAATCGATTAATGAGAAAACAATTGGACAGATTAATCAGTGATGAAACAAATTAGTTGCGGTGCTTGTCGACTTAAGCGGGCTGTATTTAACAAAATGACGTACAATTAATACAAATATTCTTCTACATATTCTTCTGTTTCGTTTTAGACCCATACTGTGGCCGTCATTTTTGCAATACAGTCTATGGTTGAGTTCGGTGCCCTGGAGGTGTCATAGAGAAGAAAAAAGAACTCGGTGCTCTCGAATTATAATTGTTTCCATGACACCTGGCCCTACCTGGCCCACCTGGCCCTACCTGACCCACCTGGCCCTACCTGACCCACCTGGCCCGGCAGTTAATTGGTCAACCTCTAATCACAGAATCTGACGGGTCCCACATTTTGTTGCAGCACGGTTCGCAGTATGTAGCTAAGCCTCTCGTGTTAAGGCTAGTTGGAGTTGAAGTTAATTTAGCCACTTTTATTTTATTTGACCTCTCCAGTACTGGGTCCAGACCAGCAGAGCTGGCTGCTGTTAAACTTGCCTGCTCTCCGGCAGCGCAGTATGGAGCGGACCTCCTGTACCGTCCTGCGGTGTGTCAGTTTTTCGTCCAGCACCGGGTGTCTGTAGCGTTTCGGGAACCTTTCTTTCACAATAGTCGGCTTTCCCAAAAACTCTGACCGGTACACCCGGGCTTCTGCTCCTTGTTTTAATAACTCTGCTTTACTGAGGAACTCTGGAACCGCCATGCTCTTCCTCCCAGGCCGTGTTTACTTCCGTCTTCTTCTACTGCCTGCTCTCCTACTGCTTCCTCTGCACTGGTTCTACAAGCTGCCACCTAGCGGCCACCGTGACGAATACACATAATGTACAAGAGGACTCTTCTTCTTCTTTAGTGTTTATTGGCAGTTGGCAAACCAGCGTAGAGGTGCATTACTAGGCTGGAGTTTGGAACAAGAGATTTAGCAGGAAACAACAAAACAACAACAAAAAACCCTCTGGATTATTTTAGCTAAATCAGTTTCTACACTGACATGGCTGAAAGACAAGAAACATTTTACCAGTTACTTCTTACCTTGACCATCCCTAAATCTACGTACACACGTATTTATATAGACTAATGCTCCATTCAATTGCTTAATTTTATGCTTCACGTTTCGCTGACTTTTAATTTAGGAGGCAGGATCCTTAGATATAACTTAAAGGTAGTCTAATAAACCTTTTAGTGATGTTTATCCCATAAAGTGTCTTGTCCTATGCCAGGGGTCAGCAGTTAGGCCATGGGTCGGTGTTTTCACCATTATTTAGTCACGGGCCAACATTTTACTACCATATTCTTCTATTAATTAAACAGAGTACCTGTTGACGTATTTATCTGGACATCCTCAAGGAGGAACAGGAAGGTCTTGTGATGAGGGAAAATTCAAGCAAAAATTCAGCTGCTCTTCTGTAGCTGAGAGCCTGACCTCTGACCTCCCAGGATTAAACAAGAGGACAGAGAATGTCACTACAGAGAGCAACAGATAAACAGATAATAATGATTATTTTTATACATATTATAAATAATGACAATAAATCTGCTACCTCTGGAGTTACTGTTATTACAAATACTATTGATAGTGCTACCCAAATTACCATTATGACTTCAACTAATTGGCTACTGCTGCTACCTGCTGATACTTCTGCTACTCCTATTACTGTTACTAGTATGACTACCATTAGTACTACTACTGCTGCTATTGTAGTCTAGTACTACTACTGTATGACTCTGCTACTGCTGTTAGAAGAATCTTAACAAAAACTGTTTAAAATATGTACATGCTCTAAACCCAAATAATGATAGTAACATAGACCAATACAAGGAAACAATTCAATCTAATCAAATGTCTAATCTAAAACAGTAAAAAGATGTTTGTTAGTTAGTAATGAACTTTATCCTTCACTGTGTGAAAACTTGTCTTGGATTACAAACAAAACGAGACAATTAATTGAGGACAGACATTAAGAACAGAACATCAACAAACAAGACTTCAAAAGAAATATTTCAAAACTGAAAAATGTAGTCAGTGAAAGAGGCATGCAAGTAGTATTCTAATTGCCAAAATACGCCTATTTTCAATCATACAGTGGTGGAAGAAGTATTCCGACAATTACCAGTGGAAGTAGCAATACTAAAATGTAAAAATACTCTGTTACAAGTACAAGTCTTGCATTCAAAATCCTATATACTTAGGTAAAAATATGTAACTACATAAGTAAATATTAATAACGAAATGTACTTAAAAAATCAGTCATTATGCAGCAGACCTGTAGGACCTCTCTCAGTGACATATTATTGTTGAATTATTATTACTGATGCATTCCTGTGGACAGGTGTTGAAAATTAGCGTCTCGCTACAAACACTAAATACAGTGCATTTGTTGCTTGTGCATAATTGTATGTTGCAGTTCCAATGCTATTACTATGTCCATGTCAAATAAAATAAACGTAACTGTGTAAGCAGCATTTTCATGTTGTAGCTGGTGGAGGTGAAGCTACTATTAGCTACTTTATATAGGCTACTGTTAGGTAGTTTAATCTGATCACCTGTTTAAACATCTTATTCTGAAAAGCAACTACAGCTGTTAGATAAATGTAGTGGAGCAGAAAGCACAATATTTCCCTCTAAAATGCAGTTAAGTAGAAGTAAAAAGTAGCAGAAAATTGACACACTCAAATTATGTACAAGTACCTCGAAACTGTACTTAGGTTACAGTACTTGGGTAAATGAACTCAATTTACATCTCACCACTGCAATTGTGGTCAATTTTGAAACACACTGACTGCTTAGTTTTTCTGTACCTTAAATTCTTCAGTCATACCTGTAAATAAAACTACTGACTGGTCCTTTAACCCAGTGGTTCCCAACCTTTTTGGTCTAAGGTTCTCCCACAGCCCTGTCAACTGAACTCTCTCATCAATTGCCACCTATCATGTTCCAACGACGCTGAAGTTGGCTTCCGATTCGCAGCTTCCGATTTGGCAGTTAAGGTGAAAGTTAAGGGAAACTCAATTTACAGCGCTGAGCATCCGATCCTCTGTTTATTGCACCTCTTACTGTTGTGAAAGCATGTTAGACATATTAGGTAAAGCCTTAACTCTGTCTGGAACCCATTTTCAAATTTGTGAAACCCTCATTGGATTTGTAAAAAATAAAACGGGGAAAAAGGGACATTTCACTGTGTTTTTTCGCATCTGGACCACATTGGACCAGGTCCAGATTCAAAATCACTATACTTAGACTTGTCAAATCTGGACCCGATCATCCCAGAGAGGCTAAAGACTCTTCAAAACACAGTTTCAGATTTGTGAAACCTTTATTGGAGTTGTGAAAATGCAAGAAAGAGACATTTCACTGCTTTTTTCACAGGTAGACCACATCAGACCAGGCTGCGACACTACGACTAGGAGATACGATACCCAGTGTGGCAAATGACTAGGTTACTGTGCATGTCTACAGTATAAACTCTTGGGATAAAGGGGTAATAATCTAGTCCAGATTTGACAAGTCTAAGTATAGTGGTTTTGAATCTGGACCTGGTCTAATGTGGTCCATATGTGAAAAAAGCAATGAAATGTCCTTTTCTTGCATTTTCACAAATCCAATACAGGTTTCACAAATCTGAAACGGTGTTTTAAAGAATCTTTAGCCTCTCTGGGATGATCTAGTCCAGATTTGACAAGTCTAGGTATAATGGTTTTGAATCTAGACCTGGTCCAATGTGGTCTAGATGTGAAAAAAGCAGTGAAATCTCCCTGTTTTGTATTTTCACAAATACAATAAAGTTTTCACAGATTTGAAAATGGGTTCCAGGCAGCGTTAAGGTTTTACCTAAAATGTCTATCACGCTTTCACAACAGTAAGAGGTGCAGAAACGCTCAACACTGTAAATTGAGTTTCCCTTAACTTTCCCCTTAACTGCCGAATCGGAAGCTGCGAATCGGAAGCCAACTTCAGCGTCGTCACGTTCCAAATGTATAACACTATTGATTAAATATAAGTAGATATTGCTATTTCAACCGTTTATCCATTACTTTTAGCTATTTTAACATTTTATCCATTACTTTTAGCTAACTATTTCAACCTTTTATCTCTTACTTCCCCTGTTTAGAACTACTTTTCACTCACTCTTACATACCCCCGTGTATGAGTAGGCTGCCTCTGGCTGGGAATCACTGCTTTAACCCTGCTCTCGTGCTGAGCTGCGGGCCTCTGGGGACTTTCCCTCTTGACTAAGTTGCATGGTTGTCGACCTCTGGCGTCAAAACGTAGCCAAGAAGTGTTTCCTCTTGCAACTTGACGCTGCTGCCACGTAGTGAACTAAAACTTCCTGAAGGGCCAGGAGTTTTTCAGGAGCATCTCTCTCTACAGGCTATAATCCCCTCTGCTGCTCACGGTGAGTCTATTTCTCTCCCCCGGATGTCTCATGGCCGAAAATAGAGTATGAAAGTTCACAGCGGATTAAAGTGTCTACTTCACAGCTCATAATAATGTTCCAAACAAAGCGATGGAGCAGACTGCTGCATGTGTCTGTCCCGTAGAACAGCTTACATTCCTGGACGGAGTCTATTGTCCACAACAGGACCTGTTATTGGAACTGTGAACGGGCTACAATGAGGGCTGTAAAGACAACTGGTCAGGCAAAGAATCGATTATGGTGAGATAAACCCAGTGGCGGAATTATAACTAGGTACATTTACTCAAGTACTGTACAATTTGGAGTATTTCCATTTTGTGCCACTTTATGCTTCTACTCCACAACAGCTCAGAGGGAAATATTGTGCTTTCTACTCTACTACGTTTATCTGACAACAGTGACTGCTTACTTTGCAAATTAAGAATTTTCATACAAAACATATAAAAAGCTCATAAAATATGATGCATTACTATATTAAACTAACTACACAACAAAAGTAGTTCGCCCTTGACTTGCCATTAAAATGCTTCAGTAGCCTAATAATCATAAAATGTCCATATTATAATACTGACAGGGTCCATTCTACCCTGACTGATATTTTAAGTACATTTTGCTAGTAATACTTAAGTACCCAAAGGCTTCCTTCACCACTGGATTAACCAGCTTCCGCTCTTGCTCACTTCACAATAGAAGGGTTTATGTATGAGACCTGTACTAATATTTGTCTTGTAGTTTTCTGCATTTATATAGAGCACATTAACTTTTTTTAAGTGTTAAATAAACGCTCATGTTTTGATAGATTTTAAAGGGTCATGTCAGAGAACACTGTATAATTAGTTGACTGACAATTAAATCGACATCAATTCAACAATTCTGGTAATAGATTAACCATTCAAGTAATTTATCAGGCAAATGTCATTTTTCAAATATGAGAATTTGCTGCTTTTCTCTCTTTTATATCACTGTAAATGAATAACTGTGAGCTTTAGATGTTGGTAGGACAACACAAGCAATTTGAAGATGTCACATTGAGCTCTGGGAAATTCTGATGTGTGTGTTTCACTATTTACTGACATTTTGTAGACTTAAAGACTAATTAAAAAAATAATCGACAGATTAATCTATAATGAAAATAATCATTAGTTGCAGCCCTAAAGCAAACATATCATAGGAATGTTACTGGAATGTGATTCTTTTCATTAGGGATGCTTCACTATAATCCCTATCAATGTAAATAATCCTTTAACAGCATCAGAATACACGAATAGCTCATATTTAGTTGTTTTCTATCTATAGTACCCTCCATATTATTATTATTATTTTTTGTAAAGCATTTTATTTTAAAAAGTGCTATATTATTATTATTATTATATAATATAGCACTTTTTAAAAATAAAATGCTTTACAAAATGCAGTGTAATAAAACAGTCAGATAAAATAAACAACAGGAAATAGTAAAATACAAAGTAATCACAATGAAACAAAAATAATGCATAGAAACACATATAAAGCTAAGATAATATGATCAAAGTTGACAAAATGATTAAAATAATCAAAGTTGACAAAACAATCTTCACTTAAGGTCCACTTACTTGCTTGTTCTGGAGCTTTCGACCGTATCACACAGTCTTCATCAGCAGAAGATTTTTGCTCAGTTGTCATGGAACTGTACATGTTCAGACTCTCCATTATTCTTAGGCACTTTTAGGACTTCTCGACCATGTTGAGAAACCTGTCCCCACTGCCCTGATCTCTGCAGGAAGGTCATTCCAGATTCTCGGCAGCAAAGATCGCTTTTGTGACTTCAGGGGGATTTTGCACATATACACATTTTCAGTTAACCCTTCATGAAGAGTACTACTCCGCCTGTAATAAAATCTTCATAACATTTTCAGTGGCTGTGCAGAGAGTTTTCTGAAGTCTGAGAAAATAACCCTGATGATGTCATCAGCTTGGGCTTGGAGACTACAAATTTGTAACAGAAGCACAGAGCCCTGGTGTGGCCCTAGAGAGAAAAAAAGAGACAACACCAGATGAGTGTATATACAGAGAGCCTTGTTGAATTAATCAAAACGTGGGAACACATTTTCCTCTATCTATGGCCACTCCGGGGCTCCGTACAGAAAGCCTGTGTTACAAACTTGAAGTATGGAGGTTGAAATGCATTTGTCAGGTGGGGAGGTGCGAACGTAAGATACTATTGAGCTGCACTGTGGGAAATGTAGGATCCAGCATTTTTGGATTTTGACCCTGCTAGGGACTGAAAGTCCGAATATCCTGGCCCATGCTGCTTTGATTTTGACAAACCTTTTTTTAATCCGCCTCTCACAAGTTTCTCAACTTTGTGGAAGTGCAATACGAAATGGCTGGTTGTTGACAAACGGGGTTAACAGCTCAGCACTATAACTAGGTGCAAGTGTCATAATGGCTTCAGAAGTTCAATTCAATTCAGTTTTATTTATATAGCGCCATATCATAACAAAGTTATCTCAGGGCACTTTTTCGAATAGAGCAGGTCTAGACCGACTCTTTATATTACAGAGACCCAACAGTTCCCACCATGAGCAGCACTATGCGACAGTGGCAAGGAAAAACTCCCTTTTAACAGGTAGAAACCTCGAGCAGAACCAGGCTCTGGGTGGGCGGTCATCTGCCTCGACCGGTTGTTATCAAGTACATTTCTAAAAGGAACTGAAAGTCATTGTAGGGACACAGGGATTGGTAAAATATAGTGAAGTTTCTGTGTTTGAGTTGAACTATGATGCTATAAGCCTAACAAGAACCTTTACAGTGACAATTAATGGCAGATTTTGTGTGTTCGTCCATGTATTGTTTTGATTTTTAAATATCCAAACTTGGATATTGGCTAAAACCCCAATAAGTTCAGTCAGTACTGAACCAAAACAATATATAAGAGGAATGTCCTCTGTGTGCTTTAACTCTTCTATCTCTCCCCGTTCATTTGTGTGGAGCAACAGTTCTTTTGAAATCTGAGCTGTCGAGGTGCTGCTTCTTAATCCTGTTGTTTCAGAGGCACACACTAAATTCCCCACTGCTCTGTCATTATCAGTTGATAGTTGGGATATTTGGTGTCTAAACCAGCTAACTGATTGCTACACAGCCGTGTGTTTTGTTGAGCCCATCTCAAGTGAACTCCCTAATGAAATCATGGCAATCAACAAGATGGTTGTCATGGCGATGGGGCTGCAACAGGTTCTTGTGGGCTCCCTTGTCTTTTCAGACTCCCATTCAGTGCCAGACCAGGAGAGCACTGCAGCAACTGGAGATTGTCCGTATTATTATTAATATTTTGTGTTTTACTTATATTTCACAGAGGATATCTTCTAGGAAATGAATCCAGACCTTCACAGCCTGACTGGAATGTGCACGTAACAGGGCAGAGGCAATGCGTAAGTTATTTTTAAATGAGTGATTTTCCATTGTAAAGCAGTTTTGTAAGGAACGTTACCCTGCAAAGTGTTTATTTTTACTCTGATGTAAAGTTGTGTGACAGATAAAATGCATTAGGCTCCCCTGTAGGGCTGACTAGTGTGACCTGTTTAAAGTCTACGCAGATACCCATACTTTAGTGTTCAGTGCTGCTGAAAGCTGACAATTTTGTGCTGCAGCCTCTGAAACTACATTAAGACCATCAAGGGTCATTAAAAATCATAAAACGATTCAAATAAATCAATCAAATGTGCAAAGAAAACTAAACTTTTTGTCAGGTTTTACAGGTGGACTGTATCTGCAGTCAGTAAGGAACTGCAGCTTTCAAAGCTTTCATTTGCATTTCTGTCAATAGATACTGCATATGAAAGACTCAGGTTAATGTGAGGAGCAGCTGCAGAGCAGTTGGAGTGATGAATGTGTATCATTCATTTGGAAACTAATTACAATATGATACTGTAAACTGATAGACATACTTTATTTTAACTAATAAACTGAGACTATTGTTTATCAAACAAGCTCTAAAATGTACCTCTCTTTAAGCCATAATGAAACTGTATTTTTTAAATTGCCACCAGGAAGTAAAATCTGTTATTGGGACCTTAATGTCTTGAAGAAGAAAAAAAGGATTGACTTTTTCTTTTTTTGAATGGATATTTATGGAGCTGCAAATTTTGCAGAGTGGGCATCTATTGGCCATTAGTGGTACTGCATCTTGGTACTGGCTTTAGCCCTGATGGTCTCACAGCAAAGTATTAAACCCCATGAGGTTGAAACATTAACATGAAAATTCATACATTCACTATAGAGAGTATTTTGGTGTGTAAATGTATGTCTTTTGTTAAAAGTGCTCTTCTTAAAAGGTAAACCATCTGGATGTTTCCTTCCTCCTAGGTAGCTCCATCCCCCTGCCGGCCAGTGTGGTGTCCACTCTGGGCGGCCTGGTCTTTGGTTATGAGTTGGGCATCATCTCAGGTGCTTTGCTGCAGCTCAAGGCAGAGTTCAGACTCTCGTGTGTCCAGCAGGAGGCTCTGGTCAGCTCTTTGTTAATAGGAGCTCTGCTGGCCTCCATCGTGGGCGGCTGGTTGATTGACTATCATGGCCGCAGGAACTCTATCCTCCTCAGCAATGTCCTGATCCTTACCGGCAGCCTGGTCCTGCTCATCAGCTCCTACTCGGCACTGGTTGTGGGCAGGATCACAGTGGGTTTCGCCATGTGTATATCCTCCATGTCCTGCTGCATCTTTGTGTCAGAGATGGTTACTCCCGACCGCAGGGGCTTCCTGGTAACACTGTACGAAGCTGGGATCACTGTGGGTATCATGGCAGCTTATGCCATGAACTACATCCTGTCTGACTCTAAAAGAGGGTGGAAGTGGATGTTTGGATTAGCCGTTGTACCGACTTTGATTCAGCTGGCCTCTATCTGGTTTCTTCCATCCAGGACTAAGGAAACTTTACGCCATAGAGATTGCTTTCAAACTGAAAGAGACCTCATGAGCATCGAAAACCAAGATGCAGATGACTCACAAGTCAGCTCCAGCTTGGAAAACAAGAAGGTTCAGTACAACAGCATGTACCTTTTCCAGCGTAAAGACAACATGAGGACTCGTACTGTCATTGGCCTCGGACTGGTGCTCTTTCAGCAGTTCACAGGCCAGCCGAATGTTCTCTTCTACGCCTCCACCATCTTCCACTCAGTGGGATTTCACAGCAATGCCTCGGCAGTGCTGGCGTCCGTGGGCTTGGGCTTAGTCAAAGTGATTGCTACTCTGACGTCCATGGTGTTTTCAGACAGGGTGGGCAGGAGGCCTCTGCTCATCAGTGGATGCTCTGTTATGGCGCTGTGTCTGATAACCATTGGAATCCTCAGTGGACATTCATTGATGAATGCTAAGAGCGCTTGTAATTCTGAGGACTTCAACGTTAACAGAACAGATCTACCTCATTTAACTGTTGGTAATTGGTCAGCTTTTGACACACCTTTTGATGAGAGCCAAGGACTCACACAAGATGAAGATGGAGTACTTGATAAAGTTAAACAGCAACCACTGGACACTCCTCTGGCATCTTCTCTTAGCGTTCATGGCACAGTTGTGAACTGGATCATTTTTGTGTGTATGATGGCTGTTGTCAGTGCATACTCCGTTGGATTTGGACCAAGTGTGTATATTCACTCAAAATTGGTCTTTTTTAAGTTTAGATAGATTTATAACAGTTTTATTCCAAATTGTGCATTTAAAGCAGCATTATGCAAGCATTTGTATTGTTTGCGACTTGGTGCCCCTACAGTTTTCAGAGTGCAGTTCCCCTTCATGGACAGCTGTACACGTGCATTTGTTGACAAGTTGAAGGATTTGGATTAACTGGGTTTATGATCAAAAACTAGCGAGTCGACAACTTTGCTAACACAGCCAAACATCAAGCAAGTGCAACAACACAAGACACAGCAAGCCGACTGATATTACTTACTAGTCCAACAGCAAGGAGGCCGGCTCGCCGTCTGTCCTGCAGCCTTTTATTTCACAAACCTCTCGCCAACGACTAAAAGCCAGTCTGAGATTTACTCTTGTCCGGCCTCTTTCTCTGTCACTCTCTCTTTTTCTCTTCTTGGCGTCCTCTGTCAACGTCCTCTTTGGTCTCTTCGCCTCTGCCATGATGTCCATACTGAGAATACTGAGCTAGACCCATGTGTGACGTGGTGCCTGAAGCCTTACGCACTTCTCACAGGAGATCGTACCCACTCAACCCAAGTTATATGGTGCAAGAACAGGCGTTCAGGGCGTGGAGTGGGAATAAAAGAGGCACCATTCTCCCTATTTCAAGTCAGAGTACCATCAAAATGATTTTGAAGCTGTTATTTTAAGGTAAAATAGTTGCATAATGTTGCTTTAAAGCTACACAAGGCAAGATTGATTAAAATACAACCACACTATCAGCCTAAATTAATAAGCATTTTGGAGCTGCTAGCATGCAAAGATGCCTAGCTTTACTCTCTTTAAAATAACATTATCCAACATAGAACCTCACCTTTTCTAGTGGGTTATTATAGAATTAATCTTTTTTTGTCTTTGACCAGTTACCTGGCTTCTCCTGAGTGAAATATTTCCAGTTGCTATCAGAGGAAGGGCATTCGCATTCACCAACTGCTTCAACTGGGCTGCCAACCTGTTGGTCACATTCACTTTCTTGAATTTTATCGGTGAGTTCCCCTACACCCTTTTCACCGCAGACATTTTGACTAGTCACAGTAGGAAAAGCGCAGGTGTTACTAATAACTTTAATGATGGTTCTGTTCCAGTAACATTTCCGAATACGCCAGTCAGTAAGCAATAATAATACCAGTGCCCTGAAACCAGGAAAAGCCACATGCAACGCAGCCAGTGATTAATTACAGAAGTGTTTTTCACTGACTGACAACTCAGATTGTTTACTGTGTAAAAGTCCTATTGAATCTGTCTGATTACCAACTTTAAAATCCAATCTTATGTGTTAGATCAAAAGAATCTGTGCAACTTTAACATATTATCACCTTTTAAGTAGATATGGCGACCTTTCTAGCAAACAGTACATCATTACACATCCAGCAGACACAGAGCAACGTCAGCATTTATTTGGAGTTGTGTTTCTGTCCACCTGATGAATTTAAGTCCAATATTCACTCTCCTTTTGGCTCTGTTAGCTCTGTTTTGGTCTCCATCAACTCCGGAGAAAAATATCTGGCTCTTCAGCTGCTAAATGCTCCACTGTGTTCACCATTTACTCGCTAACTTTGTCTATCAGCCATTCGGTGCTGGGTAGTGTACAGTGGGTTCATCAGAGGTTTTTCACTGGAAACCGCTGCCTGCATCTAAAATGAGTTTGATAAGAGCTGTGAGACTGAATCAGAACAGTTAAGCTGTGGGCTGTGAAACAAAAACAATGAGCTGAAAGATGCTAAAACACTGCGAAAAGGTGAGGGGAACTGCAGAGTTGGCTAATAATTCTCTGTGGGTTTGTCACTATATGAGAGACTCACATACACGTAGCCATTGTTAATATAAAAACTGAAAAGTGCTCACAAAATGCAAACTGAAAAGGATGAAGTAGAGTGCAAATGAGTTGTGAGTCCATTTTAAAATTCAATTAATTATCTTTAAAGAAATATAATTAGCAATCAATTTTTTACTTTGTTTTTTTAAATAAATAATTTTAATAAAAGTTTAATGAATGTAATTATAATTGCTTTTTTGAATTTATTAAATTATATTGATTAATTTAGTAATAGACCATGAAGACCATGATTCAGGGCCCTGCACACCCACACAGGTGTTTAGACTGGCTGATTAGAGCTCTATTCAGGTAGTAGTTGGGTGGAGCTGTGTTGGGAGTTCACCACACTCACTGTACTATTAGCCCTTTTTCACTGGGGACATTTTGGCTTATCAAACACGTGTAACTAATAGCACTGATAATGGCTGCACTCCTAGGTGTTGCAGATCCAGAGACCTGGTATTGTGTATATTGACTCACTGACATGAAGTGTAACCATTAGTTACACCTGAGAAAAAGGTCTACAATCTAAACAGGTGCAACCAAACAGGTGAGAGACATGCCAGTGTCAAATTGTATTGCTGCTTAAAAGTACATTTAAGAGCTGTCTAAAAATCTAAATAAACTTATCATTATTACTTATTTCTAACTGAGTGATCTTAAAAGAAAATTGAGGCCATAAAATAACTGCCTGATAACTTTGTAGAGCCTTGTTAATTGATTAAACATTTTTACTGGCATGTTTTTCCTGACTTAGTTACAAGAGAAATGATAGCCAGCAGAGAGTGAACTGTGCTTTTAATCAACAGATGCCATTGGTCTGTCAGGGATGTTTCTGTTGTATGGGATGAGCGCTGTGGCAGCTGGAGTTTTCTTCTACTTCATGCTACCAGAGACCAAAGGGAAGACTCTGGGGGAGATAGACAAGGAGCTGTGTATTAACAGGTAGGATCTATATTTGACTGATGAAATACACATAATATGTCAGATAGTGCATGCTGACGCACTGATGTGTTTGTCCATGGCCTTGTTTTGCAGGTTTTACCACAGTAAGGAGTGCTGTGTTATCATCAGCCGGAGAAGCACTTCCCCGCAGTACCAGAGAGTGCACTGTCAAGTTAGCACCTCAGGCTAATTCATTTGATATTACCATACACATAGTGTATGGTAATATGGATGACTTTGTTACTGAAAGAGAACAAAGTCATCCATCCCACTCTGACTGACATTAAAATTAAACTCATATAGTTTAAGACTTAAAGCTGGGCTAGGCAGAATCTGTGCAACCTAGGCAAAACCTTCCGCCTCTCTCTCTGCTGCCTCGTATCACTCCGCTAAGCCCCTCCCACCAAACCCACAACTTCCACCGGCAGCAGAAGGAGTCGGTTCCCCAGTGAAACTATCTCCACTGCGTGAGCCTCACCAGAGCCGGGACGTGTTGTTTTGTACTATACGCTGCTGTAGGCAAAGGAGGTGTTGGAAATTTAGTTTCAGGATTTTCGGCAGGATTTTCCTCCACTGAATCAGGTTTTCACCGTCTGAAGGGACGTGTACACACATCTGCTCTTGTAGCTTAGCCAATACGAACACACCGTCTCTGAAATAACCTGTGATTGGCTAAAGTCTACCGTCACGGGATAGATTTTCTGAAGCCTGAAAACAGAGGCAAGAGGGGGGGCTGAAGTAGAGGTCTGCTCTCAGACCACTTGAATTACAATATGCTGCACGGTTAATATGGCATTTTTGCCCAGTGACGCCAAAAGAAAACTGCCTACTCCAGCTTTAAAACTGTTGCACTTGATATAGAAGTGTATGTGTGGTACATTTGTGAAACATGTTAATAAAGTGTGTTTTCCATGTTTTCTGTGTGATCATGTGTGCTGCAGTCATCCCAGCTATCAAACGGACACTCTTTTTGGCATTTAAACATTTGTACATTGTAGGCCAGTGATACTCAATTTACAGCCCGTGGGCCAAATCTGGCCCGCGATAGGGTGCCAGGTGGCCCGCTGACCATTTTCTAATTCACAATGAAAATAAATTGATTCACACTGGGATTTTTTTTTGTTTATACCAATTAGTAAATGCTTGATAATGTCCCTTGGCTATTAAAGTTGCATATTAGCCTATCAGCAATCTGTGCAGTGCAAGTGGTGACACTTGATTTCTGCGAAAAGTTCAAGTACACCTGACCTGCGTGGTGCTGCTGCGACTGGATTTGCCTCTTGGCAAATATAAGTGAGGACAGCAAACATTGAAAGGTTGACAATGAAAACAGGCAATTCAATGAAAATGGACATGAATTTGCCTTTATTTTGCCACCTCATACCAGTCCTAAACCTCTGTGCTTCATTTGCCAGATGACAATTACTGTAGGCAAGGTTGCTAATATCAGGCGCCATCACAAGTTAAAACATATTAGCTTCAGTGCAGCGTTCCAGTCTGGTAGCACCGCAAAAGATGTGTTAAATATTGTTTAATAACTGGCCCCTGACCTGTCATTTTGCAAAAGAGGCCCCCAGGCAAAGCAAGTTGAGTATCCCTGTTGTAGACCTTCCTGTTACAACTTTACCAGCTATTGTAAAGGACATTTTGGGTGCGTTCCTTTACACTTTTGCTTACAAGTAATTCGGTTTACACAATTACCTGTGGATTTGTCTACCTGTCTGATCATTTGACCACTCTAGTGTGTGTTCCTCTTCGGCAATAAAGTTGGCAACAATGTCATGACTATAATCCAGCCTTGCTTCTCAGCTGACATTTCAGGGGGATGTTACTGCCGAAAACTGTCTACCACTGTGCATGTTTGTAGTTTTAAAGAGTGGTAATCCCCCTAACTCATTGGTAACATTTAGTGTTTCGCATGTCATGTTGCAATCTTGAAGGGATCCAGAAGGGATAACTTCACAGCCAGCATGGACAGGAGGAATAATTACAGCAACCACTAACTGTACTAAATGTACATTTGGCATAGAAATAATGTATTAAGAGACTTGGAAACACTCTGAATTTACCCTTTAAAATGTAGCAGTATCGTTTAAAAAATCCATAATTTGCACTTTGTGACCTGGATGCAATACGATTTGTGTCTGTGAAGAGTGGTCTGTATGAACATGACAGACAAATCAGTCAGATGTACCTGATAAATAAAACGCGTGTTTATTTACACAAATATTCTCAAATACTAGTCTTCTACATAAGGACATAAAAATATATACAGTGATGTAGGGACTCAAACTGCTCCGTTCTCAGGTAAATGTATACATGTTCCAATTTATTTGCATTTTCAGGTTTTGAAAATGAAAAAAAAAAAAAAAAAAAGACGCGTATGTACAGCAGGGTCTAAAACGTACACTTTCAAACTCTGGCACTAAAACACTGGGGGAAACTCTACCCTTCAAGTGCTATATCAACTTCAATACTTCCCTCAACATGTTGGTGGTGAAAGCCAGTAAACTGTATTACTCATCACAAAGCTTACCCATGTCACTACACTTAACAGAACTGAACTTTCCTCCCACACTAACAGCACTTCAGTCACCTGCAGATCATTATTGTATCATGTTGTTGTCTTTTTCAGTAGATACCCACATTGTCAACCTGCATGACAGCATCTCTGTGAGTAACTACCACAAAACAAAACTAGGTTTGGTCAGTCTCTTCTTCTTCTCCAACCAACTGAGTAAACTTTGGTTATGTCTTGAAGTAATTCAAGAAAAGCCACTTGAAGTAATTCAAGGAACTGGAAAGCAGCACATTTGAGAAATAATTTCTTTGAGAACCTGAATGAACCATACCTGGCTTCTTAAGAGATCATAGTACAACACTAGAGTCGATCAAACCACTTGATGGTGATGAACCTTAGCCAGCAGTCCAGAACATTTCAATACAAAACAAATGAACAATGGACGATGTGACGGGGAGTCGCATATCAAAAGAAGACTGGTGACCTGGTTTGGTAAGAAAGGCAAGACAAAACTACTCAGGCAGAGAAAGTGTTGAAGTGTCATTGTGTCCACATACACCTGGAGCACAGAACAGCACCAACTGCTGTGATCTGGAGGTTTAGACTCATCTGGGGAGGTAAATTAAGCGTTCTCATCAGGTCTCATACAGGATGTGCTCCTTTTGGTCCTGATGGCCAACATCTTTATTTTCCTTCTGCTGATGTACTTCTGGACCACTGCCTTCACAATCCAAACTAAAACACACAGGGGGAGCTGGCTGTTGAGACCCCGAATCAGCCGTGGATGACAGTCGCTCTCAGACTCACCACACACAAACGCACACTCCTTTGTATTCACTACAGCTTGTGGGAAAATGAAAGGAATACCTGTATATTTCAGTTATACAGAACATTCATTTCAGATGTCAGGATAACGCGTTCATTTGAGGAGGAAAAGGAACGGAAAAACGTCTTTTTATTAGGCGACGGTGGCCTCCAGCCAGGAGGTTGGTAAGGCGCGGTCACACTGAGTTAGGTTGGATGTGGTGAGGGCTGGCAGAGTGGCACCTATCTAGTCCCCCCCGCCCCAGACTGGGTGGTGGTGGGAGAGATTGGGGAAGGGGGGGAGGGGATTTGGGGAGGGGGGGGTGTCACTGCGGGGCGCCAGCAGCAGCGGGCACCGGAGTGCTCAGGGCGTTGGTGGTAGCAGACAGGACCGGCGAGCCAGTGAGAGGGCCCAGGGCAGTGGAGGCTGGCAAGGCAGAGATACCTGAGGGAGAAGAGGTCAGACAGACCTTAGACAACTAATACAACACACTGTATGTTCAGTCACCAGACAAACCACATGTGCTAAGAGAGTGTGGTGAACTCAGGCTGGGCTACTAATCAAACATTTACAAAAAATGACTCAACCAGACCTAATTTAAGTCCAGTCAATATATTTGATAAATTCAGAGTTTCAGGCTGTCAACTACCCCTTAATGCGTGAGTTAACCCCAAAGTCAGCTACTAATTCAGCCCTGGAGCTGTAAAGGAGTGTTCCCTGTGTTTCCCGACCTCAGCCTGGAAGCAGGAACGCTAAACAGCATGTTTGCCAATACAATACTATAAAATGTCCTCTGAAA
This sequence comes from Macquaria australasica, assembly GCA_005408345.1. Lineage (NCBI taxonomy): Eukaryota > Metazoa > Chordata > Actinopteri > Centrarchiformes > Percichthyidae > Macquaria > Macquaria australasica. The sequence continues at coordinate 389,143 of SEMN01000470.1, read as the reverse complement.
CAGTCCACATATAAAATTAGATCATTTTCATAAATGTGAAAGCCATTTTCACTCTGATATTCTATTTCAGTAACCAAATGCCTAAAAGGTTTCTTAACTACTGAATGTCAAATAACTTTCTCAGAATCATAATCCATGATTTTTGATCCATAATCCATGATCATTGTTCAGTACAAAGAATTAGTAAGAGGTTTCCTGTTTGCACAGGTGTCCTTAATAGGATACCGTTTCATTAATGTGACAGTTAGGCATATTGCCCAAACCTATGGTGACATTTCTGTCTTAAAAGGATTTTTTTTTCTTTTTTTCTTACAGCCTGTGCTTTGTTTTTGTAGTTTTGAACATCACTCCTATTGATTATGACAACACAGACTGCAGCAACCTGAGGAATTACACATATAAAACAGAGGTTTTAAGGCGTTTTCACACCTAACCTGTTTGGTTAAGTCAAACCCTGGTGCGTTTGCCCAGTTAGTGCGGTTTGTTTGGGCAGGTGTGAACACAGCAATCGTACTCGGGTGCAGACCAAAACAACTGTACCGAGACCCTTTAGAGGAGGTGGTCTCGGTCTGGTTCCAAACGAACTCTGGAGCGGTTTGTTTGTGGTGGGAACATGATCCAACTTGGTGGGAACATGATCCAACTAGTAAGGATTTTTTTTCCTGATTGATTTCTTAAATTGATATTTTTTTAAGCTTCCTTTCTTTTTAAAATAGTAATTTTTAAATAACAAATCCAAACAATATATTTTGATGCTATTTGTCCTTTCTTCATTTGCCTAGCAAAATTAATGTTAAAGCATACATTTAATGAAGATTTAATGAAAGACAGATGCATAATGTGTGTACTGACCAACCCAACTACGCGGTATACTCCACAAGTTTCAGCTAAATGGCTCCTGTAGCCAGATAAGCTTTGCATTCTGCGATGCGGCAGAACATGCAAACTGTTTCTAGTAGTAGCAGCTAGCCGGAGAACAAACCAGCAATGTTTCTCTCTCAGAAATATGCACTAGTTCACAACACTGTATTTACTTTCTTCTTCTGTTTTACTGACGGACTACAAACCAATGACATGTAGCCACCTACTGTACCAGAGTGTGTAACATCCCCAGACACATCTGACCAATAAGCGGAGTGAACGTTCTCACACGGTTTGTAATGGTGAGTTTAGGATTTTTCTCTGTGTGAAAAGAAACCGAACCAAGGGGAAAATGCTCCAAGTTTACAAACTCATCAACTGATTCGGACCAGAGCAAACCAACTATAGGTGTGTAGTTTGCTCTAATTAAAGCCCAGTTTGCTACAATAATGTGAAGCACTTACTTTGAAGTGAAGACTAACTTAATAGTGACCAAAATTGACATTAGAATTTATCCATTGCATCGTGTGTGATCAAAGTTAAACCAGGAAGCAGCTCTGCAGGATTTGAAGGACGTTTACAAGAACAACTTTAATGTTGTACTTTCTCACTTCCAAATCAGTGCCTTAGATAATCTGGTTAAATAGTGGAGATATCTAAACCCCGTCTGATCACTTGGGTGGTTTCCCGTGTAAAACTCTGCTCCAAGATCCAAGTCAATTATTAGAATTAAAAATTAACATAAGAAGGAATGATAGTGAAACACATGGGATCAAATCTTTAGTAGAGTTTGCAGCAACAGAAACACATTATGGATTAGGAGTGATTTTGCCATGAAGATGTATGTAGATTGCGGGGCAGTGTAATCACTTCATGGCATTTGCGTGTGTTCTCACCAGTGATCATGCTGGCTGTGCTAACAGCTGTGTTCCCACTGGGCAGGTTGGCTGATCCGGCCACGCGAGACTGATCTTTCACAATGGGAACTACAGGAACAACAAAAACAAAGAAACCACTTAGTTTTTTATTGCTGTTACTGATTGGGATTTAATTCTTATAAACCAGACAAAAACCACTGGCTGTTTATGAGGGCTTACAGAAGTAAGGGTGATCCATGGCCTCGCGGGCAGTCAGCCGGGCCTGGTGGTCATAGCGCAGCAGCTTGTCCAGGAAATCCAGAGCCTCTGGGCTGACCAGGTGCTGGTTCTCACTGTGGACAAACCGCTCCCACCGCTTACGAGAATGCCTGAAGGCAAAAAACGAATTAAAAAGATACTCAATGCTGACATCAATTTACACTGAAGAAAGGATGACATAGAAAGACAGGTGTAATGATCACACCCACAAAGCAGCATGTGATACATTATGTATCCATCATGCGTTGTTTTATGGGCTACTCACTTTTTATATGTATGTATATTGGATATGAATTACTACAGTATTTCTATTTTGAGCCCATCCTCACTTACTCACCCGGTCTTTCCTTACTTTTCCATAATAACAAATCATTTTGAATTTTGCTGCTCGAATTCATTTCGTTCGTTTAAGATGAATGCATAATTTCTTTTGCACAGCAATATCTTGACTGTTAAATGATGTTATTTGAACTCTTTGAATAGAATCCAGAGTTTTTGCCAATAAAGTGTGCTCTTGTTTTTTTCTAAATCGGGAACGTCATTCTTTTATTTCCATTCACAGTAGCATTTTATTTCTTTTATGGCTACTCAGAAAAAAAAAAGTAATTCATTATTTGAAGTTGCTGAAGTGTGGCCAGGTAATTAGCCCGTTCAAATGCAACGTGGGAAATTAGGATTTTAACAGCCAGGGTATGACAATTAATCACCAAGAGTTTCCTCTGTCATTACAATATTAATAATTCATTGATTATATTTTTCTTAACATGAAATATTCCCAGTCAAATGTGCAGGGTGAGACATGGTGAAGAAAGGGGTTAATAATATAACCATTAGGAATTATTTGTTTAAGAGCATCATGTTTGGTAGGCGTAGCAATCCAACTCCTGAATTTTAGGTTCCTAGGAGAGAACGGGAGAGTTCGCTTTGTAGATAAGTTTTAACCCTCAGTTTTGCGATACAAATAAAGACTCACCCCCAGATTTACTAAGGCACGCGTAAACCAGGTAGATTTAAAATAAATTTTTATGTTTGTTCCTAAACATGCTTTCGCTGGGCAGTAAATAGAGTGATTAAATAAGTGGTTTCACCCTTTAGTAAATCAGGCGCAAGGAGCTACTATAATAATTAGAATAAACCCATCCTTCATTTTTGCGCTCTCTGGCTGACAGTCCTTAAAATATATATTCATCAGTTCTAAAGCGCTAAATATCTTGATAAATTACTCTTATTGGCATTTTACTCGCAAAGCTTTTATTGCACTTTCAGTAACAAGATTATATGAAAGGGAAACTTATCCACATTTGGGTATTTAATTGGCCAACCCTAGTATGTAGTTCTTTTTCTCCAACATAAGTGCTAAGAATAGTTACAAAACAAAAACCTACATAGCCAAGACACCACCATCACCATCATGTGACTGCAGTAATAACTCTCACCTTCCCAGAATGTCATTGAAGCGAGGTTCCAGCTCAATGTTGTACTTGTCGATGTAGTCGTAGAGGTCTTCAGTTCCCAGAACCTTGGCTATTCTCACCAACTATATGAGCACAAACAAGGAACCAACTGTTTGTCAGCGCTGTACGAGAGACAACCCTCAGACACCGACCTACATTTAAACCAGTTACAGAAAAATCTGGCTGGTAGCCACTCTCACGAGATCTGGCCAGAAATGTCAATGCATTAACCACAAAAATATGGGAAAATATTCAACTTTAGGGGAGAGCAAGTCCTAGCTTGCCGTTAATGTAGCCACCTGTCACTCCCTTCCAATGACGAGAACTGTGTGTTGCCTCAATAGTAGAGAACCTACAGAAAGTCTGTCCAAATACATCAGCTGGTGGAGGGTTGACAGTGGTTGGTAGGATCATTTTGCTCTCAACCAACCCTGCTTTGTTTACCTGGTCATAGTTGTCATGGCCATGGAAGAAGGGCTCCTTCCTGAAGATCATGCTCGCCAACATACAGCCTAAGCTCCACATGTCCAGACTATAGTCATACATCTGAAACACACACAGCATAAGAGGGAGCAGATAGGATGAAAGCAGAGAAATCAATTATGCCCGAGATGCAACTCCATGAAATCTAGCCAGACATTGTTTAAATGAGCATTGATGCATTATGGAGGATAAATGTATAAATGAATAGATATATATACATATTTAGTGCTTGCTCATGGTGGGAACTGTTGGGTCTCTGTAAATATAAAGAGTCGGTCTAGACCTGCTCTATTCGAAAAAGTGCCCTGAGATAACTTTGTTATGATATGGTGCTATATAAATAAAACTGAATTGAAATGAGGTAGTTCCCCTCTGGCAGTCAGAAACAAGCAGGGGTAACTCAGTGTGGTTGTGATAATAGATGATGTGCAACATATGACAGAGATTCATTAAATCCAATGTTTCCCCAAAATAGAGCCATCTGTGGCATGCTGCCTTTTTGAACATGGTCACCATATAAACATAAATAACTAAGAATCTCATCATGAAATCTTAAATCAATTCATAAAAAGGTGAGTGTTGAGGTGAACAGGTAGAAAACCAGGACTGTTGCCAATATTATTAAAAGTGTTTCTAATGCTGTGTTCAGATGGTTATTTTACACCAGAACACTACCATCCATAAAGTAACATCCAATCCATTTCAGACAGCAATAAATACTTGTGTTAACACCATCATCACCATTATTAGTAGAATAATATTGTTGAATTATTATATTATCCACAATTTGTTAAGGATACCTTTTCTGATACATATAAAAATGTCAATAGCTTTGAGATGTACCATCTACAACTCCCCCTCTGAAACACTGACACTGGTGTGTGACAGGGGGCATCCCAGAAATATCTCCACCAACACCCACGAGATAGTTAAAACATGCCAAATCCACCTAGAGCACACTAGCCCACAGCTGTACCTGATAGTCCACCAGGAGCTCAGGTCCTTTAAAGTAGCGGGAGGCGACTCTGACATTGTACTCCTGGCCTGGATGGTAAAACTCAGCCAGACCCCAGTCAATAAGGCGCAACTACAGAAGAAGAAATCAAGCAGTCAGCAACTACAAACAGGCATATGGACAAATGGACATTTACTTATTTGTCACACATTATTGAATTAATGAATCCAAGCACAATGGGGAAAAAAGAACAGAAGCAGAGACATAACCGTCAAACAAAATGCTGCACACTAGCAATAATGATCAAACTAATAATTCAGATGTCTGTGTTTGGGCTTTGGGAAGACAGTGACTGTGTTTATCACTCACCTTGCGGTGTTCATGATCAATCATCACGTTATGTGGCTTCACATCTCTATGCATGATTCCCATGCTGTGGCAGTAGTCCAGGGCCTACAGACAAGAGCAATGGGACTTTGTTATCCATTGGTCAAAGTTTTTTTTTCTTTTTCCTTCCCAGTGATTCCAAAACAGCAACAGATTACAAGATGCTGCTGCCAACTAGACCACACACACACACACACACACACGATGGCTTAAACAGAGGCATGTACAAAAAGAAAAGAAAAGTCAACCAAGGTCTTCTTTCAAAGACAAACAGTCTTGTTTAAGGACTTAATGCTCCACCACCCTCAGGATGTTTAGAGGTATAGATTATGAGCTGAGAAGCAGGTGAACCATGGAGGACTCACCTTGAGGATCTCGTACATGTAGAACCGGATATCATAGTCTGTCAGGGTCTGGTACAGTTGCTGGAGACCAAAACAAAATCATTAGGTTTTGTCTACTGTCTTGCAGTAAACAGACAGCACGCATTCATGGAACGGTCATCGACCTGTAAGAATGTGCCAGAGATTAAGGATAGAACCAGAAGACTGTTGTTTTTCTGGCACCGAAGACATAGCACTGGACTTTCATATTCCTCTATCACATACACACATGTGTACCGGAAAACACGAGTGTGCCAAGAAAGGAGGGTTCCGTAATCTTGCACAACAAAGTTCCGTAGAGTAAAGAACAAGTTTAGTTCCTACCTTGAAGTCTGTGTTGTTAACATGTTCAAAGACCAAGGCGGGCGTCCGGGACTGAAAAAAATAAAGGATGTGTATTTAATATGTTGCATTCTCAACCAACAATATCTACCACTATACCCAGTTAGATTCATCTATTTGTCTGAAACAGCCACACCGTCATAGGTTAAGGCACTAAACAAACTGTATGAACTAACCAGGCAGCCACACTGTGAGCAACACTATGGCCAAGTCTCCAAATGTCCATTTATTTCCTGTATACATGAGTAAGCAAGGAAATTCAGCCAGCATGTGGACAGTCACCAGGCCACAGCTGCCACTGGTCAAATTCCAGTTTCTCTTATTTCGATCTCATCAACAACAGGCTTACCATTTCACCACTGATGAAGTGGAATACAGCCAGTCAGAGCTTCCATATTTTTAACTCTGGTTAACAGAAATCTCCAAAACAGGGTTTTAAGAGCAGTTGATTATAATGTTGGGTTGTTTAAGTGCCTAAGTGTAGGGTAACTACGGTACTTTTAAACCTGGGCCCTTTTGTACCTATTAGTCTAAATGACTAATAGGTACAAAACGTTTTGGAATTGGACCAGAGATGCAGCTTTTTGTTAAAGGGTAAGATCATTTTTGTTGAACCAGAACCACCATCGTATTCCTGCAACAACTCACCTCTCGCAAAATTTCAGAGCGAAACTTTTCCTTGAGCGAGACTTCTGATTCTGGTTGAACCAAAAGGATGTCACTCTTAAACAAAAAGGTCCGTCTCTGTAGGGATCCTTTCTATAATGTTGTCAGACACTTAACAATCTAATAACAATCTGAGCCTGTCAGTGGCAAAAACAAGCACATTTAGTGGATGGACTTTGACGGGTGCAGTGGCCCGCAAGGATTATGTTGCAGCCATTGTAGCCTGTTCACGGCTGCTGGCTGAGGCGATCTACTGGACCAATTCCAAAACTTTTGGTAACTATTAGTCATTTACACCCCATAATATGTAAAAAAAAAAAAAAAAAATAGGGCCCAGGTTTAAAAATACTGGAATGACCCTTAAGGGTTTGGGTTTTCTTTTCATTGAATGTATGTAATTACCACTTGCTAGCTAGCCAATTGTGTTATGACATTAAAAATTAGAAAAATGCACGAGTAGTCTGATGAAAACGTGACCATTCATGAGTCTCTGGCCACACCCACAAATGGTCACTTGTTGCTTACAGTGTGAACTAGAGCTGCAACTAACCAACCAAGCGATGTCATAAACCTGCTTTGTTTGTCTGAGCAGCAACCAAAGGGTATTTTAAAAAAGGTATTTAATTTACAATGATGCTGAGATGTTAAAGACGTTTTTACTTTATGAATGCCTTGTGATTTATTACTACAATTATCAGCATGGTCTGCAATTTATTTTCTGCCAACTGGTTAATCAACCAATTGTTTCAGCACTAGCTTAAATGCCTGACAAAGGGCTCACCCCAGGATCTTTAATGGGGGATGTAGGAAACTCTAGGGCTAACTATCTAACTACAACTAACGTATTTTCACTGTTTGGAAGTCTGTTGATTATTTTTACAATTAATTTACATTTATTCACTAATCCATTCAAACGTAAGTCAACAGTAAATACAAAGAAGAACAGGGTGACTCTGTTGTTCCCTTGTGTGTAGAATTTGCTTTTCAAATGCCCCCATTCTTTTTAAATCTGTCATTCTATTTTGCCTAATCTTCAAGGTTAAGAAATGCTGTGGAAACAAACTAGAACGTGCAAATGGGACTTTCAGTTGATGACTTCACTTCCTCTGGTTCCATAGTTCCTGGAACTTACTGTTTGTAAAGGACTAATGAGGTTTTGAGCATCACCCAACTTGGAAAAACTTCTGTTTTTGTTTTTCCCAACCGTTTGACATGCGGTTCTTAATTATCATGAAGCAAATGTGTGACGAGTAAATCGGATCAAACAATCATCTGCTAACCTGAGGCTGAAAGATTATGATGGCACTGCATATTTGTTAGCAATGTAGCTATGTGTTGTAGTCTAGTCTCAATTTTGCAGTGTGAAAGGGCACCATCGGCTGAGAGCAGTACTTTCTTTGGCCCCTTCGTATTTTTGGCCCAATTTTAAACTATTTAAGTCTTACTGTCATGATGAACAATGAAGAAAAAACTTCACACTGAATGTAAATGGTTTTCTGCATGAAACATTTTTTTAAAAGTCAAAGCAGGCATCTTAAATTTGAAACATAAATTTGAAATGATTATGATGGCTCATCTGTTTCATTAACAGGGCAAGAATGTGGTTCCATTCTTTGGAGAGATCCCTGACACAACATAGGCTGTATAACTGCTTAAATACATCTATCTATCTATCTATCTATCTTAAAGCCATAGCTGGCTAAGTACTTACAGACATACTTCCCAAGCCCAAGTGAAATCGATAAACTTGCACAGCTGGTGGGCTCATCACGCTATTGGTACAGTAATGATATTTCCCCAACATACAGAATGTTTTAAAAAAGGAAATCATGTCATCAGGAAAACAAACAATTTATAATTTAAATATGGTCTCTGCTGTAATCCTGGCCAGAGAATCAAGTGTTTTTGCAAATCAATATACTATACTTACTACAGGGTCTTTCACAATATCGATGAGGGAGATTATGTTAGGACCGCCACGTAGGTTCTCCAAAATCTTGATCTCGCGCTTGATTTTCTTTTTCTTCACGGGCTACAGGGAAAAGAAAGAGGTAAGAGTTAGTCAGATGGGATGACAGCATTAAATATTCAATTGGAGGCACTGACTTGATCTAGGCCTCTGTCTCTGTATAGATTTACCTTGAGTATCTTCACCACCACCTTCTCATTATTGGTGATGTTGATTGCCTCAAAGACTTCACTGTACTTGCCACGCCCTAGCTTCCGCACCAACTGAAAGTCATCCTGGTTTCTGTGAAGGTAAAAGCACAACCAAACATCAGCCGGGTTGAAGAGTTGTCAAGCTGCAAATGTGTGAAAGTCAATAAGGTATTTACCCCCATTCAACCACGTGGGACTCATAGTCCCAGTACTCCCTGGGCCGGTGAGTGTTGACCTCTGTGTACACTCGGGCCCGGCTCGGCACGGGTCCTGACATGTCCGACAGCTTGGCAGAGATGGTGGGGAGATTTTACTGCAGCAGAGGACGGATGGAGTACAGGGAGGATGGGAGGGAGGGAGGGAGGAAGAGGAGGGAAGGTAGGGGATGAGGGGGGGGTTGATCCCAACAGGGCAAGGGGGTTTGGGGGGGGGGGCTTTGCCTGAGGACGGGGGGAGGGGCCACCAGGGGCACGGTGGGATAGCTGACAAAGAAGTTGGGAGAGGAAATTAAAGATTAGAGAAATTAAATCCCTGATTCATACTGCTACATCACAGGTGTCTGCACCCATCAATTTACAATATCAAATAGAGAACAGCCACAAATTCTCATACCAGTGAATGTTTGGCATTGTGCCTTAATACATGTATCGAGTCATCAGATTTACTCTTCCCCCTCTGTTGCTAAAACCATACATTGACAGTGAAGACAACACTGAGCTGGTGGATGAAAGGCTAGCTAAGGCTAACAAACCATCTAATTCCACACAGTTTAGTGAATGTGAGACATTGTAGGAATGATTACTTCAAACATATCGTGAGTGACCCTGAGACAGTCAAGTAGTAGTTGTTCATGAGCAAGGGTAAGATGGAGCATCAGATCAACAGGGGGGTTGTTGCAGCACACACAGGCACTGTACCAGACTGTTCTGGTGAGGGGGGAGCTGAGCTGTCATAACTGTGGGTAGTGACCAGATAGAAGTGGCCAAACTGAGTTCCAGCTCTAGTTGAGTGTTCATTTTACACAGTGGTTTAAACATCACCACTGACACCCGAAAGTATTGACAGCCTGTTGAATTACTAGGGCAGGAAGGGATAAGCTGTGTCATTATTGATTTCATTCAACAATGACTGACCAGCCAAACTGACCAAATCAACAGAGCAACTTAACACTTTAATATCTTTCCAACCCAGGTCATGTGAGTAACACTTAACAATGGAAAAACTTTACCATACTTGTGTAAAATAATAAGAAAAACACATGCAGAATATGGTCTGCTTTACAATGCTTCCTTCAAACATACACAAACTATACTATATTTAAACCAGCATTTTAACTAGCTTGGAATAAGAAATTATTTTCATTGTCCTCCCGAGTGGTATGAGGCAAATTTCAATCAATGGAGTGCTGCTGCTGGTCCAATATAGGAGTTTCACCTAAAATGCAGACAATATGCATTCAGTTGCTAGTTTATTAGGTACACCAAGCTAAAACAAAGGCAATCTAATACAACAGTACTGCAATAAATTCTGACACAATACAATTCAACAGTACCGCAAACTACATATTCCAAAATGATCACACAGTTGAATCAACACCTCTCTGAAACTGTTTCAACAAAAACTGAATTTTATAACCTTCACATAGGTTGGATTTATTGAGGACTGTTGCATTAGTCGTAGTTAGGTGCGCCTATAAACTGGCAACTGAGTTTAGCTTTCCAGTAGAATTTTAACACGCAGCTTCTTTTTAATTGTCCTTTACATTGAATTATTCCACTAACTTTTACATTGGCCGTCACATTAATCTGCAGCTTGGCTGACACGACACAACTGAAATCCAGTAAGACAAAATTGAATAATACTGAGTTTATAATAAGACACTGAACCGAGAGTCACTAGCTAAACTCCATGTGGCTTTCTGCTTGGCCGCCAGAAAATTGGGCTCTCTGGGGCCAATGTGTCAAAAAATGACAACTTAGTAATCCCAGGTTACTCGCTGGCGGTAGCAGTTTCTTAATCATCTTGCTTCACGGTGGCGTCTATGGACTCGACGCCGACTACGTGCGCACTTTGTTTGACTTTCTATAGGTCGCCAGCTGTTAACAGCCGACTCACACCGTAGCTACTTTATTTGATTCATTACCGTTATTGATTTATGGGTATTGACAGAGCAGTTTGCTACCTAACACCCTAACTTGCCTCTTTTTTGACAGGTAAAGTCTTTGGCTAGCCAACGTTTGCCAACAACCTAACTCCCACATCAATAGATAATGTTAACTAGCGTAACGTAACTTAAATACCCCGATAATATCGACTGCTTTGGCCATAGCCCCGATGTCTTTTCTTCCGGTGAGAAAGGCAAGGACGAACTGTATTCATAAGTACACGTTAACACCTGAATATTTATAGCTATCCTAATTGCTTATAAAGCACAAAGACCGTCTCCGGATCGACATTCATCTAGCTAGCTGGACCAATGACTTCTAAATTCAATGAAATTTTTACTTTAGCAAAAGCTTTCACAGTCGTCTTGCAGCGAAAGACACGATGATGAATGCAAAAGGTATGTGGACCAGTTCAAGTTTAACGTTATCGTTATACAGTTAACGCTACTCACTTGAAATTATGCGACATCCGTAACTAATGTTAGCGCTGTCGACATTCACAGAAAACAGGGTATTTATAGGCCGTTTACAGATTTGTTTCAGGCAGTGGATTAACAAGCTAGATCTTCCGTTGCTTATTAGTTAGCTAGATCACCCGACCGGAGTGGCTGTCGGTAAGTTATCGGCTCTGGCGTTAGGCGGGCCCAAGGCGCTAGCCTGCTAACCTTAGCACGGCTAATGTTAGCGCTGGCTGCTTTCCACAGAGACTGAGGGTCGGCGTTATCAACAGCAGAGACACACTGGACTGGATATTTACCCCCTTGATCAATTCGACGACCGAAATGCTTCCCAATAAGCTGAGTTTCGTCAAGCCAACCGTCCTCGCCTCCCTCCGTCGCCAGTGTGTGATTTCTGCTGTATCAGAGACAATATGGCCGACCACCGCCACCTACGTCCCAGAGTACTGCAACGGAGGCTGTGGAGGGACAAGCCAACTAAAGGTGATAAGAGAACTGTCACTGTCATGTTTATTTTGGCTCTGTACTCCAGCACATTTAACGTGGCCAAACTGTGAATATTCTTGACTGTCCAGGTCAGTCACCAAACCTTTATTCAATTAGTCACGTGTTTCACATCTGAATACCATTTGTTCCACAGCATAGTCAGCTTTCAGTAGCTCTTTTCACTTCTAAATGCGTGCCTTCTGTGTCAATATTACATTACTAACTAAATTAAAAACTGAACTGACAGAGGGATATTGGGGGTGTGTTTCCCTTGATTGGTAGGTGTGTCAGTCTATCACCCTCAGCTGTGTTGGTTTTGGCTTGCATGCCCAACCTCAACTCCAACCAAACTTTCTGTCATTTTGGCCATATTTAGATTTTCTGGCTCCAGCAAGCTTGTTGTCCTTTTGGAAGGATAAGGATGACGTCACATCACAGACAGTATGCCCATATTATTTACAGTGTAGAATTGTCTAAAGGCCAAAGCAGTACCTGGGGCCTTGGTAGGAGCGCCAGGAGCCAGATAAGCAGTCAGGGAGACCTATAGGCTACTGTATGTATCACATGGTTAGGCAGGTTGTGGCCCATAGGTCAGTACACACATATTATGCATCTGTCTTTCATTAAATCTTCATTAAATGTATGCTTTAACATTAATTTGCTAGGCAAATGAAGAAAGGGCAAATAGCATCAAAATATATTGTTTGGATTTGTTATTTCACAATTACTACTTTAAAAAGAAAGGAAGCTTAAAAAATATCAATTTAAGAAATCAATCAGGAAAAAAAATCCTTACTATGTCCCAAAGGGGGCGCCCCAACACTCAAAAACCATGCATATTGTGCTTGCTCACCTAAAGACTAGTGGAAACATCTAGTCATTCACAACACTATGCTAAAACACATACTTACAACACTGCAACCATTCAGGGTTCTTCAAGTTCTTAGAGCTGCCTTATCAAGGTTTACAAGCTCTGCCATCTCTCAAATTATTTCTAAGATATGTGTTTATAGACTTACTTTAACATAATGTTTTATTATGTTTTACTTCCCTTGTACTATTCCACCCAGCTTCTGCCCTGGATTTCTTACTTCACCATATTAATGTTCTTGTTTTTTGCTCTTTTAAGGTTTGAGTACATTTTTAATGTATTTTAAAATTCAAAACAAATACTACTACAAATAGGCTTTTTTTAATGAAGAAGAATTCCTTCTCTAAGTATAAAACTGTAAGGGTAAGGCTGAATTACCAACTGGGCTATGCGGGCAACTGCCCTGGGGCCCCAAGGGTAGGCCAGGTTAAATCTGATTAATTGCTAATTTGTTCAAGTGCAACATCAATGAAGACGGGCCCTGCATCACTATATATTGTTGAAGCCCCCTCTCTTAGAATGGCCCTTGGTCAAAATGTAGTTATAAGACCAGAATTGTTTTAGTTTACATTATGCTCACATGGCGCATATTCCTAAATAAAGTTGATTTTAATTAAAAACAGTACATTAATTGACACAAAGAAAAGCTAGGGCAGGTAATGTTCCAGAACAGGCACTGTGTGGGCACTTGGAAGGGACAGGGTACATACACAGGGGAAGGTGGCAGTTGTAAATAAGGGCCCATCAACACATTTTTGTCCTTGAGCCACCTATAGGTTAACAGGCTAATCCGGCCATGTGTATAAATACAGTAATAGCCTGAACAATAGCAAGTTTTATCCAATTTTTATGCCAGCAACCACTAAGCCATTATCAGATGAGTGATGTGTTTAAAATGGCAGGAGTCTCCCTTTGGCATAGTTCAATGAGAAACCAAATTTAGATGTCACTGTGGTGTTGTGCTTGGAGCGGGAGTCGGCACACTCATTCTTCTCCACCACACAGCAGGCAGGTCGAGGAGGTTGTTGGGGGCAGCAGGTTTCTGTCGGTGAGACTATTCATTGTGCTCTTTGGGGCCTTGATTGAGGATATCCTCTAAACAATTGCTCTGGGTGTTGAAACTGGTTCAAAGTTTTCAGACGTATATTCTTCCTCCCATCCATCTCCCAGTTACAGGAGGCTCAGAGCAGTGAACAATTGCATTTATTGGCCCCAAGATCATTCTTCATGTCTTGTTAAAAATGCAGATCCACGGGCTTCCTAGCTAGTAGAGTTTTTCCCATGTTATGTCACAACATGATGTATGTCGCTTTGTGTATGTGTTTTTCTGTATTGAGGGGACAGTTATCTGCTAAAAATCTGTAGCAAACTCTTGGGTTGAAGGGAAGTGCACAGTGCAGTTTAATTATATGGGATTTGCCCTTCTGAGGAATCAGTTTGTAAAAGAGCTTCCACTTAGGAGTTTGCTCATACAGCACATGTTGAATCAAATGAGTATATAACAAAAAAATGTAAAAATGAGGAACAGGTTTCTTTTAGAAGTGAAGTATTTCACTGGGCAAAGATAAAAAGAAGAAGCCTCAGCTAAGAAAGCTTCTGGAACTGTGATGGACGTCAGGCTGCTGCGGAAGTCTGCCTCTTTCCTCCATCAGAGCAGTCTGTGCGGACATATTGTTGTATTATTTTGACAGGGGGAGAAATCAGGCCACAGATTAGTCACCTTTCACCTCTGCATTAAGGACCACCGCCCTAAGACTGAAGTAGAGTGCAGGAGCCAAGCAGAAAGCAATCAGAAGCCTGCCCCGGTGGACTGATGTCTAAACTAATGTCTCAGGTCATTCCACCGCTTCCTCCCACTGCATGTTGGGAGGGAAGCGAATAGTCCCGAGAGTGTCTGTCAACACCATCGCCCATACAGAACACACGCCTACACACACACACATACACACACTCATCTGCTCTGTTAGACCGATATGTCAGTATGATATTGGCCTTACTGGACATCAGCAGGCTGGGTTGTCCCCTTCTGATGTACAGTACTGGAGGAGGTTCCTTTCTGACCACAACCCGTAATGAAATGTTACTTATTTTCCATAATGAAAACTTTGTTTATGGTTCATTTTAATTATGTGGGGTTTTCTACCACATCTCCCAGTCTTCATCAGCCAGAAGAGCTGGCTCAGGTGTCATCTTCATCACCTAAAATTGGTAATTTGACCTTTGAGTTGAGATTATTTTGTCACAGATACTGTTCCCAAGGTCAAGAATGAACTTCCATGCTCAAGTTTAATTATGTTTTTGGTTTTTAATGTTTCTTTAAAAGCCATTAATGTAGCCTTACTCAACCAGACTACAATGAGATTAAAGTATAAAAAGTATCATACATACTGGTCCAATAAGCAAACATTTGAACTGTGAAATCATTCACTGCCTCTCCAAAGTCCTAAACTCTGTTAAAACCTATTAACAGCTACAATGTGCAGTTTTAATATTTCAGACTTTTGCGCCTCTTTGTGGTAGTATCAAAAAGACACAGTGAACCAATAACAATTTATTCACAAAAAAGACTACACCAATTTATCATTTTGTATGTTTCCTGCCTCACACTGATTCTGATGCAAAGACCAAGGGCAGCCCAGCAAGTGGTGTATTTGTCCAATCACATGTAAGAAGGGTTCATGTTGATATAATACTTAAAATGACTTCTGTCTCGAGCTAATTTATCTATGGTCTTACCAAACCAAAGTGAGAGATACAGACATTATGGGATGGATTTCTCCATCTAGGTGATGGAATACACCAGACAAATGACATGTTGCATGTTTGCGCAGGATAAACGGCTGTTGGTGTTACACTGCAGTCACTGCAGTTTCAGTAGGCCCATTTGAACTCCTGTTTTACCTTTAATTGCACCTGTTTTTTAATCTGCCTTTCTGTGCTGCCAGAACCTGCAGGTTTTATGCTCACACTGTACAGATCAACTGACCGGTCATGACATGGGGTGGTCTCATTAAATGAAAGCATGGAACCCCCAGTCTGTTTTGTCCACTGACAAATTCCAACAAGACAAGCGCATCCTCAACAATGTTGACAAAAAGAGAGAAAGGCAGCTTTACTTTGTGCAACTACTATGAGCGGAAAGTAAGAAGAACAAAAGGATAATTTGGATATGATATGAATATGATGTCTGCTCTGCAATACATTTCAGTTTTGTATCACAGCAGTCTCAGTCAGGACTAAAGTTTTAGCCACAACATGTATAATACTACATCAGTAATATTAAAGTAAGCTCACTACAGTTGATAACGGATATTTTGACAGCAGCTATGAGAGAAATCGGAAAGTGGAACTGCTCAAACTGCAGACAGTCGACGAACGTTTCGGACCTGCCAGAAATCCAACTGATCACCCTAGAGCCAGGCTGTTGATCGTTTGTGTAATTAAATACGCACTGTGACCCATTGGGGCTAAATTTGGGGCTAAAATCAGGTCGAATCTGTACAGTGTCTGCTTGTCTTTAGTGGGACAGCATCATGCTGTTGCTGCTGTAGTGCCTCTTTGCTGTGAGAGGGTTCAAAGTGCAGCAATCCTTTAAATTGACTTTGTGTAGCTCACAGTGCCCACATTCACTTGGGTCCTGTCGCAGGTCATTGTATCGTAGCGCGTCGTTTTTACAAACAATCCTGTTGAAAGTAATTCCCTTAGAAAGTATACCACAACCTAAAAAGATATGTATTAGTATCGGCCTTCAGAGAGTGTCATCAGTTCGCACAAGTACACACACACATACACACACACACACACTACTCTGTCTGGCCCAGTTACTGCCTGTTTGGCTGCTGCAGAGGATTGGGTTGCTCCCGGCTCTCCCACTCCACCCATCAATGGAAAACAATCATAAAAATCGGAAGCGGTCTATCCAAGGCCGCTGTCCCATGAAAGGGCCCACAGTGCGTGTCCGATGGCGATTACCTCTGACAGGTTGGCTGGATGGGGAACTATAGGGTTGAGGCAGTGAGGGGGCGGAAGGTGTCTGCCCTGTCAAACAGTTGAGCTACAGCACCATAAGGGTCTGTTTAGGGCTAAGTTTGGTGGAGAGGAACTGTATTGCAATTTTAGCCCATCCTATTTGCCCCATGGTATCCTCCACTAATGCTTACCAGATGGGGCTGAAGATAGGAAAAGCTCTGCTGAAGACTTTGACAGATTAATTTATGTTCAGATGGAACTTTATACTGTCCTGTACAGGGATATCACTAACTTTCATAAAAACCCACACCAGTCAGACATGGTTGCTCCATGCTTTCCTTTATACCTCTTGAGTATATAAAGGACTCCAATAATATACAAAAGCTATGACATTTTCCCCATCTGTATTATCTCTGCATTTACCATCTTAGTTAGCTTTTTTGGACAACAACACTACTTTAACATATTTTTAGGTCAAAGACACTTTGCATCTATATAGGAACTGATTCAGCCATTTCAGTTCATGCAAACATGTTTCTTTTTTCACTCTATGGTTGTGCTTACATCACAACCCAGTGCAATACAATCTGTATGTTTATTTTTCTAACTTTCTGACATCCACAGATTATCAGTGTATTTATATCTCATATATCGTATTGTCTTGCTTTACTACATGCATTTACTTATACTTTACCTACATGTTATATAAAGAAGATTGTTGTTTTATGTTATGTTTAATGTGACCAACCCATTCAGCGAATTCATTGTAAAAGTCACAATAATTAAAGGTGACTCTGACTCAGAGTTTTGCTCAGCCATGATTTCCCACCTAGGAATGAAAATAAGCATCAGCTGAGCACGGTGGGCCACCTGGGCCCCGATTGATGTTAAAGCTGGCACTGACCCAGGGCCCCGGGCCTCACAGGGAGGGCCTCGGCAGGGTCGAGCACTCAGGCCTTTTCCTTCCTGTTTCTCTATGACATCTTCCTGCCTGGGGGGGCCTCTGGGAGCCATTGAGTGGGGCTCCGCCGGGGCCGTGGAGCTGCAGGATAAGCTCACACAGCAGCTTCTAATTAGGCTTTAGCACTGACAGGTGGAGAGAAACTGGAGGGTTGGGATGCTTTATGCAAGTGTGCAGTTATTTGTGCCGCCCCAGAGGACTGTGAGTGCAATAACTTTCTTCCAGAGGGGTGTACCTCCAAACATCACTTCAGGGGTGATTTAAAGGATTCAGTTTAGTCATAACTGTGTTGTCAAATGTTTAAAATCTGCAATAAATCTCTCGTGGTTGGCTGTGACTCAGGTGTTGCACCACACAATTTGTTTACACATTTTGCCCTTTTACCATAAATGATCTATACTTAAAGGAATAGTTCGACATTTTGGGAAATACACTCTTAAATACAAATACAAACAAACAAGATATAACATGTTAATTAATGAGCTTTAGATGTGCTGGTAGGTGGATCTTGTTACCTTTGGACAGAGCCAGGCGAGCTGTTTCCATTTCAGGTCTTTGTGCTAAGCTAAGCTAACTGCCTGCTGACTGTACCTTTATACCTTTATATTTAATGTAGAGACGTGAGAATGGTACTGATCTTCACACCTAACTCTCTGCAAGAGATTTTTATTGAAAGAAATACTGCAACGTTTTACTGTTTTCCGTTCATTTCACTTTGAAAATCAGCTTACTGAGACTTCAAACTTGCTTGAATAAAGTAATCCATCATAGTGGGCATCTTGTCTACTTTTATTTACGCCACATTATGTGATTGTTGCAAGGTAATGCGGTGCAGATTAATTAAATAAATCTGCTGGCATTGCTCCTTTAGGTACTTCTTTAAGTCTTCTGAGCACTTTTTGTTGCTTTTGGTACACCCAAAATAAAAAATCAAGGATTTCTGTCTATCTCTGCATGTACACTGATTCTCACACATCCCACAGCCCTGCTCTCCTGTAGTGATCTATAACATTAATTCATCAGCAGCTGTGTTTTCCTGGACACAGGGTGCTAGGTGATATTAGCTGTGACTGATCAACACCACATGTGGATCCCAACCCGGGAGATTTATTACCAAAGCAGAGTCATGCCAAAGATCAGCCCTCAGATTTCTGGATACCGGTTCCAAATGTCCAAAACTTTGAATACAGTGTTATTCATGAAAACAGAAAATTGGCTGCTCCATTTTCAGTTCCAATCAGGAAAACAAGATTCTGCGTATGATTTGTCAATACACATTTTAAAGTGTTTTTTCAGCTCTAACACCAAACTTTAAACTCTGCTTCTTCCCCTCTGTGGTTGTTACACTGTTGGCATGGCTCCAGTAATGTGCTACACCCCCTGATGGTCCCCATGAGTAATCATCAGTCACTACAATAGATCCAACAACACTAATTTGTGTCTTTCCTGTTTTGCCTTTACCTTGTCCCAGAGTTAACTCTGATTCATGCCTTCCTAACTGACACTCTGCACCTACCACCCTGACAGGGCTCTCTGTGGTCAGATACTGCTGGGATACAACGATTTCAGAGAGAGCCTGCTGAGGAAGAGATTGATTACTTCCTCTGTTGAGATTCCTTGGCATTACTCAGACAGAGAAGGTAAACCTTCATTGGAATTCCCCGTATAAGTTTCCTCCTCTGAGCAGTTACAGGCAGAAGATGCCAGTAATGGTTAAGTGGTTTGTTCTCTGTGCTCTGGCCATCCTTAAATTTACATGAACTCTACATGTACATACATACAAGGAAATAGAGATCTGAAGGGGGTACAGTTGCAGAGGCCTACTTTTTTTTGCAACTTCACTGATCTACAAACTAAGCTTGCGGTGTTAAAGGGTCAGTTCACACAAATTACATAAACATATTTTGTCACTTACCCCACGTAGTATCAAGCCATGCAGATAGTTTTGGTTTTATTTGTCCAGGTTTTGAGTTTAAATACAGTCGCTCTGGCTAGTCCACTAAACATGCTGTCAGTGCTTTTCATGGGAACTGTTCATTAGAAAGTAATTCCACTGAAAAAATGTGTGCTCGGTGGAGTCTCTGATGAGAGATGTTGTATTGTATTGTATTGGGGCTGACGCAGATATCTCAAAACCTGGATAAATAAATGCAAAACTATCTGCATGACTAGATACTACTAGAGGTCATTTAAAAAGTAGAGGAATTGTGTAATTATGTTTTGTTTGCAAAATGGGTGAACCGACTCTTAACTTTAATATGATCCGTTCAGCTTCAGACAGCTACTGACATAGCTCATACAGCTTTGTTAGGAGACAATAATTCAAAATTCAAAAATAAATAAAACCGTTGTTCCAGGCCGTGCAAAAGCACAGACACCTTTAACAACTTACATTGAAGGGAAAATACAAGTGAGCCACGTCTATGTAAAAATAAATTTAATTTCAAAGTAGATTACAACATGTGATGAAAAAGCAAACAAAATAGAGTCCCACAGATCTCTCCTGTTGGACACAACTTCACAACACCAGCTTAGGTGGATGGAGTGGTCTGTCCTCTCACGCATCATTCCTGAGAATTATCTGCTGTAGGCTACAAGTCTGTTTGGGAGCCAAGCTTCCCAAAATCTTCTTAGTTTCATCTTAAAGAACGATACAAACTTTTGTGGGAGTTTGTCTCACTAGTCCCTTACCCAATATGGTATATATATATATATATATATATATATATATATATATATATATACAGTATGTGTATATATATATATATGGGGATAGGCTCCAGAAGCAGCTCTGTGTCTCTGAAAGATCCGTTTTTCCAGCAGTCATGCTAATGCTTTAACTGAGTTTGACCTATAGATAAAAAAGAAATTATTTATGTAAATAAACCTTACCCAGCATCATAAAACTTTGATAGTTAGTTATCTGTTGTCAGTTCATAAACTGAAGAACTTTTAGTTTGTCTAAAAGTAGTTCAAATTTGAATTGCATTTGGATTATGGATTGTGAAGTAATAATAGGTGATTAGCATTATCCATATTGCTTCATGATTAAAAAACCTTTTAGTAATCCAGAGCGGGTAACGTTGTATATTCTCTAGCCGATGCAAACACCTGTCTGATGCACTTTCTGTTTAAATAAGAACGTTATGCTTGGACACTCAGGCCAAGAGACATTCCTGAGCTCATTCATCATGTCAGATTTCCCTGTGTGTCTATTTTAACATGTCTGGCAGGTTTGTCATTAAAATGAAAAGAACATTCCTGACCATATAGCAGCTTTACGCTCAAATGTTCTCACTTTTACAATATTCCCCTATGGTACGTTGGAAAGACTGTATCTACTGGTGACACACAGATGCGTTTGGTCCCAATCCTCTTTTCTCATAAGGGGTAAAGTGACCAATGAGCCCAACACCCAAAAAGTCAAGAGTAGTCCTCCAAGACTGTTGTGGTGCTGAGATGCTTCTAGACTCTAGGAATGGTCGGTGGAGGTCTGATCTGAAGAGTAGACCCGATCCTACTCCAAGTCAGTTTCATCGCCGACTTATTTGTCTCACACTGCTTCCATGCATTTTCACACAGTCTCGTCTGTCTTTCACCTGCGAACAAAGAGAGAAATCAGTCACTGTCAATTCAAACATCACCACTGTATGCCTGAAGGAAATATTTTTGATCTACACACAATTTCTAAGATTTGATGTACTTTCCAAAGAGCGTATAAATAGGTTCAGTGCAAATACATAGCTGTCTAGAATGAATAAAACACTGTTTTCTTTTAAAGGATATCTCCATGCACAGAATGATATGGCACCTATAAATAAACTAAATCCCAACACAGAGATTTGAACGCCAAGACGGACCACGTCCATTTTACTGGAATGCCTGCAGCTCATTCTAACCCCGCAGTGTCATATGACCTCCCTCTAAAGTGTAACCGATTCATTCCAGTCAGACAATTTAATGTACTGATGAACTGTTGAACAAGTCCAGTCAAGCAGAGATGTACATTCACTCAAACACAGTATGTCAATGGAATATAAAAAGGTATTTTTTCAAAGAAATTCAAAAGATGTCACACCAGAATTCAATTCAATTCAGTTTTATTTATATAGCGCCATATCATAACAAAGTTATCTCAGGGCACTTTTTCGAATAGAGCAGGTCCAGACCGACTCTTTATATTTACAGAGACCCAACAGTTCCCACCATGAGCAAGCACTATGCGACAGTGGCAAGGAAAAACTCCCTTTTAACAGGTAGAAACCTCGAGCAGAACCAGGCTCTAGGTGGGCGGTCATCTGCCCCGACCGGTTGGGTTGAGGGGGGGGAGGGGAGCGGGAGAGAGAGAGCAGGAGGAAAGAGAACATACAGCAGCACAATACAGTTCCACATAGGGATGTAAACCAATAGCTGTGGTAATGGCATTGATGTTAACACCAACAGAAACAACACTAAGAGCAACATTATAATAGCAATACTAATAACAGCAACAACAGCAATAGCATCAGCGGGTGCAGAATGAATTCAAAAATATTACAGCGCTAACTGACTACTACTGTTCTGAGGACTACACTACCTGAAAATAGTATTCAATTAATTCATATTCTGACAAAGTTCTTATTTAACTGGCTCATTTATAAATTATGCAACTTTTGTGTTCCCTTCGTCTATCCACAACTTTAGGTACATACATTGTAAACCATTAATGAATAATACAATATTAGTGTTTTATTGGAAATTCGGCATACAAATGATCCATCAAATACATTTTATTTAAATAATCCCAACCTAAAATTTGTATTTGGCAAGGCACACACTTGGGATTCCCCTGTTATCTAGCCTATTTTGCAGGAATGATGGTGCAGGACTATAAGGTGGACGGATTATAAAAGTTAAAACTGCATTGTAAATTTATTTGCATGATATACTGAATATAAGCCGCATTAAACAGTAGACTTTGAGGACTTATAAGAAGATCTAAAATAACATATGCTATATGTGTTACGCTTGCCAATGAGAATGTCATTTTTAAATAGTACAATTTTGAAGCGGAGTTTTGGGTAATATATGTGACAACTGCCAGTGTTTCTGTGAGCGTCTAACGGCTTATTTACTGAATATTTTACCCCTTTCCGTTGGTTGCTGAGGCAGAATGTGCAGATAGTCCGGGGCGGTTTGCCGTCTCCATTCCCCTTCACCTCCTTGTAGATGGCACTTAGGCACGGCTGGCCGTCCGCCCTCCCGTCTCCAACCAACAGCACGTTGGCCAAGTGTGAGATATAGCTGGATGCCAGGCGCAGCGTCTCGATTTTGGAGAGTTTTCTGTCCACCGGTTCCGTGGGGATGAGTGTCCGCAACGCCGTGAAGGCCGTGTTGACGTTCTGGGTCCTGTATCTCTCCCTGGCGTTTGCGGCGTTCCGCTGCCGCACCACGCCACCGGACTCCCGCAGGTATCTCTCCCCCTGAGTCCCGCAGCAGTCGTAGCCCTGATCGGTGCTGCCGTCGCTCTCGCTGCGGTTCCCCTCCTCGTCGTCCGACATCAAGGTCAGGTCAGTGGGGTAAGAGAAGGGATGCGTCGACACCGGCCTCAGCATTGTGAAAGCCATCATAGGCAGGCAAGTTTTACAGGGGAAAGCCAATCCCTTATTTTCAAGTAGAAAACAGCTGTATGCAGACAAGAGCCGTGCGTAAAAGTAACTCCAAGGTTTAGCCAGCAGAAGTCCCCAGTTTGTGTTAACACTTCCCCATAGGTTGGTCCAGTGCGATAGTCCTCATGACAGGGATGGCTCTTATAGTAGCTACAGTAGCCCCTGAGCTGTAAGGGGAGGGGTGGAGCATCTTCCCAAATGTTTTGGTCCTAAAAGTCACAGGCATCAGTTGAGTATGGCAAGATGTGGACACTTACATTACCTTCACCAAAATGAGCCATTCGTTTTTATGAGTGGAGACATTTATTTATACATTTCTTAAATCTGGCACTTCAGCGACATGATGACACACATTGACTTTGAGATGGTGACCTTCAACTGCAGATGCTTACACACCGAGCACAATAGTTCACTGAATGGTTTGATGACAATAAAAATGCTGCAAAAAGTTGTGCAACAGAAATTAAGAGCATTTACTCAAGTACTATACTGATTTTGAGGTACATGAACATCGCTTCAGTATTTCCATTTGTATGCAACTTTATATTTGAACATGTATAAAATGTACATACAAATGTACTTTTTACTCTGCTATGCTGTATATTTCCCAGTAAGTTACTGTACTTTGCAGATAAAGATTTTACATACAAAAATATATTTAGTTTGTTAGGCACTCCTGTATTAGACTAATGCAGTCTAATACAACAGCGATATATCAATGAGGGTAATGAAATAAGTATAACACAGTGCAATTCAACAGCATCACAAACTACAGCCTCCAAACGACCAACACCTCTCTAAACAGTTTAAAAGAAAATGTAAGATTATAATCTTCATGAAGGCAGGATCCATTGCAGGGCTGTTGTATTAAGGACTGTGCAAACATTACAAGGGTGGTGAGGGGTCTGGACCCTATGTTTCAGATACTGTTCAATCACTAATAACTACGTATAAAGATCCACATTTATTTGATTTCCAAAAACGGACTGATTAATTATGTTGAGGAAAATAAAGCCCTGATTCAGCCCTAGAAACAGGATTATGTCCTCTACATATGGCAAAATGCATCTTTCTGCCTCATGGCCCATACAAAAGCCAACTTTCTGATGTAATGAGACGAGAAATAATTAAAAGACCCCCCAAAAAAGACAGACTACTATCTCTTTGGCAAATAGAAAAAATACATAACACTCTCCCCTTTGTGACGCTGTCCCTTGCCCCTAATAACTCTCGTACGGTCCCTTAGATTGCATTCGATTTAGGTGGGTCCAACTAATAAACTGAAAACTGGGTGTATGATCAGAGTATAAAATATAATGCAATTTCCAAGATTACACTGCCCAGCAACAAATAAAATAGTTAAGTAGTTAATAGCTCAATGTTGACCAGTTTCAAAACTGAAAAGTACGAGTGAATCAATAATATAACACTGACAGGGGTCATTCTGCCTGCATAAATGAGTTCTTTTATTTTTGGTATAAGTACATTTAGCTGAAAATACTTTAACTGAGTCAAATTTTGAATGCAGGACTATTGCTACTTCTAAGGATCTGAATACTGAATACGTCTTCCACCAAAAGCTGTGAATCATATGCTATGGCCTGTACTCTCTCCTATGGGAGATTTTAGTGGGACGTGTTGGTAGCACTCTCCACCACCATCATCAAAACTCCCAATAAGGGAATATTTTTTGGAAGAATACTTTTCATCGCTCCACTGTATCTGCAGAAGATTAAGTTTTTGATGGCAAATAGATGTCATAAGGCTTTTGTGACTTGTGGCCTTGTACCTGGCAGGCATCTCATGCAGGTCAGCACTTTGGAATTTCCTCTTAAATATGACCTTCCTTTCAAAGTATGCTTCAGTTATGCCAGTTTCTCCACCTTTTCTGATCCATTTTTAGTCACCAAAATTCTCATGACCCCAACAATTAGACAGTTGTGAAGTTGTGAATGTGAATTTGAACGTTGTACTTTTGCAGTATGTTTTCAAGAGCATGGAAGGTGCTTCAAATGACAATATACAAAACCTTTTCATGCATTTTTTTTATTAAAGATATATCATTTATCACTTGATCAGGTTAAAAAACTTGTAAGTTCTTTTAAACTACAAGCATTGCATTGTCTTGAAATGCACACTTTAAAATATTAAGCATCTTTCCTAAGCAGTATAAGATGCATGCACAGCAACGATGTGTATTTCTAGATTATGGAAACACAGTAGAGCCAATGTGATCTGTGGCTCTACAGTTGCCCTGTTGCAGTTTGTCTAATGGGTTAAGTGCTGTGGGTAAATAAACACTCAGCAGATGCTGGAGGTGATTAAGCCTGAACTTTCTCTGTGGAAACCAAGCAAATGGCTTCCAGATTGACTGGTGCTGCTGGAGGGAGGGAAGGAGGGAGAGGCCGATTGCTGGAAAAGGGAGAGTGTCATCAAAGGGCCTGATTTTACAAACACAACCCCTCGCCCCTGGCCCCCAGCTCAGCTGCACCAACAACGGCGACCTGTGCAGAACCTGGTTCCACTCATAAAGCAGGACACCATGGTGTTTTACCACGCACGGCCAGCCAGCAACACGACCCCACGGCACTTTCTCTCCCCCAACACCACCACAGCCTCACAGTTTGGAACCGTAAATACTTTAACCTCCCAACCTCTCACCCCCTGCATCAACTTTAAGGAATGCCATTAAATGCCTGTTGAGGTGATTTTTTTAATGATTATATATATGTGGTGGTTTGATATATTGCAAAGGTTGCCATATATAGTAGTACCCTGTTTTTTTGTAATTTGAATTTTGAAAATACTACTAAGCTCCTTGGCTATGCAGTTCCAAAAATGTGATATATATTTACAATGACAAAAAAAGATGAATATAATTCCCTTTCTCTATGACATTTTAAACATAGAGGTGATAAGCTATGATCCATCTTGTTACAAATAGAAGGTGTTTTATGTATAATCAATGGACAATTTTGTATTGAGTTTCCCTCAGGCTATTGCAAGTAAAGACTGTGTTGATACAGTCAACAGCTATATATTCACTGTACTCCCATTTACATTGGATGTTGCACAAGCTGGTGGAACTAATTGAATGTAGAAGGGAGTAGAAGGAAGAAGTGAAATGGGAAGAGTTCTTCTGTTCCCACAAAAAATGATTCTAGGGAACTGAGTTTGGGAATATTAGGTAATGGGAGAGTATGTGCATGAATAAAGTGACAAATACTCAAAGAAGTGCTCCTTAGGTACACCATACTGTTACTGAAGTCGCAGAAAAGACATGATGACCTTCCTGAAATAGATCTCCAATAACCTTAATGCTGCTAGATTTCCACATATTAAACCCAAGGTGCTACTCCTTGGGGTGAAGTCACCATTCCCAGAGACAGGCGTCAGCTTGGAGACAACATCCTTTCTTCCGGAAAAATTGAATAATATCCCTCCAGACCTGGCGATTCGATCCCCGGCTCCTCGTGTCCACATGTCGAAGTGTCCTTGGGCAAGACACTGAACCCTAAGTTGCTCCTGATGGAGGCCAGCACCTTGCATAGCAGCTCTGTCACCATCGGTGTGTGAATGTGTGTGAGAATGAGACCAATCTGTAAAAGCAGAATCTATCTATACAGAAAGACGAATCAAGATATGAATGTAGCAGACCCCAGATTAAATGAGCATGGCAAGCACAGTTATAAAAAAAAGTGCACTGGAAGACCAAACCAGTGTTCAAAGTCCCTTGTGACAGCAGTTATAATTGGAGAATGATTGGGGGACATCTTAATTCCTAGGCAAAGAAAGCCTGATCTAGACCACTTAAATAGAAAATCCTCTACAAAATCAGGTTAATCGAGTTCACCGATTGGCATTGCCTCAGATTCATTAAAATGTATCTTATATCCAGATATGTCACTGGACTCTCCCAACACTGATAAGGTAGCTGGAACTGACAATTCAGGGGATGACAGAAACAGGGGAATAGTATCAGCATAAAGAACAATTTTATGCATAGTGCCCCCTTTCTG
Source organism: Macquaria australasica (assembly GCA_005408345.1). Lineage (NCBI taxonomy): Eukaryota > Metazoa > Chordata > Actinopteri > Centrarchiformes > Percichthyidae > Macquaria > Macquaria australasica. The sequence goes on along the minus strand of SEMN01000470.1, from coordinate 361,739 downwards.
AGACTCCTTAATGTCCGTATGAAGTTTAATGGTTACTGCATAGGGTTCCAGCACAATCGCGAACAGTAGCAGACTAAAGAGTCCGGAGCTGATCTGATCCAAACTGATGAGGCTCTGCAGAAGATCCTCCAAACTCCTTGCAAGTTTCTTAGAACATATTTTACCATCAACCCCAATCAAGGTAATTGGGCAGCATGAGCAGCACTCATCTGGTGGTTTGCCCTTCTTCAGGATGAAGGAAAAAAAGTATTTTTTAAATTAATTAATTAATTAATAGACACTATTCATTTTTATGACCAATAGAGCTTTTTCACAGCAGAAAAAGCACAGGTGGACATTAGCAATAGCGACATTCTATTTAGGTGTGCCAGTTACAGACCTGTGGCTCTGTGCATGCTGGTTCACTCTCATGGCTTACTGGACACGTAAATGTACAGGAGCCATCATTAATGTTATTAGTTACACTGTGCTTTTCCTGCTATGCTAAATTATATGCTAAATTATAATTATAATTTTTAAAAGATATTTTAATGCAGAAGATTTTACATTTCAATGTCTTCACAAGTTCTGATTTCGAAATACTGAATAATGAGCTTGTGAATTTTGAAATTGGTGTTATTCTCCCTTAAAAGGGACAGGTGAGACACTTGTTTACATTCTTTGCATTGATGGAGTGCAATGTTTTCCGGGTTGAATTAGTTGAGTCGGGCATTAAACCGATAAATCAAGGTGAAACTAATGGAGAAGCGATAGTGTTGTGTAGAGACACAGTACAGTATTTGTGACCCTCAACATGTTTTGTACAAATTACCATACATTTAAACCAGAATTATGTGCTGACATTTTTGTAAGCCTAGTACCAACACTTTGCAAAAGAACGGCCATTTCATAACAGTTTCCTTAAAAAGAAAAGCAAGCATATATTGGCATTGTTGAATGCATTTATTTGCTAGTTTAACAGCTTGTCACAGACTGGTTGATCTCTGATTTTTAATAAAAGACCAATACAAGCAAGGTATTACATTTGAACTATACTGCATATGAACAAATGAACAAAATAAAAACCAGATCCCTAAAAAAGACTGCAGTGCATCTGTACTGCCTGATGTTTTCCAACATCAGGCAGTACAGTCCACTCTGCCATACCCCCCACTGCACAGTATGGAGTGACGAGACGATGAGCGTATGGCCCGTCAGTGTTAGTTGTCTGCTGGGAAAGACTGCAGTCAGATAACTTGACTCATCGGAAACAGCTGCACTGGAGAGAAAACAGCCTCCTCCTAACAGCCAGCTGCAGCCTGCTGCAAAGGGCCTATAATGATTTATCTGTGTGTGTGTGTGAGGGGTGTGTGCGTGTGTGTGTGTTGGTGTGTTGGTGCTTCATTAGATGCAGCATAGCAGAGAGTGACAGGAGAGAGAGTGGGTGACACATAGTGGAATAGTTTGAATAGTTTAGACTAGAGTTTAATGTACATGAAACAGTATCTAGCATCTTTATTAAGAACGTATTAACAGTGTTTTTGAATTGGTGCTTAGCTGTCATTGTAATAATTTTGCACTCACATCAAACATGATTCAGCCTGGAATCAAAGGCAAGATGTGTTATTTAACTAGTAATTATTCTGATTTCTCCAGTATTATACAGTATGCGCTTATTGAATTTTATAGACTTAGGGTTTAAAATCTCTCAAATTACTCAAATTGGTTTTCTTTCTTTTTGACTTTTTTTGTAGCATTTGTTGAAGCATTCTAGATCTGGCTTATATGAATGTATGGTGTCTTGTAAGTCTATGTGGGCTAGGTATAGTTGTATGCATGGCACAATAATAAAAACGTCTTTCATTCATTCGGTCAAACCATATTAATTGCAGAACTTGTAATCATGTGTTCTCCTAAATTGAAATTGTGTTACCTCAAATAATGATTTGAATGAATGTCATGCTGAGTGTTTATGCTTTGTACTGAGTTTCTAAAGAACCTTGTTAGCATATTAGCATATTTCCCTGTATGTATTGTATGTGGGTTAAAAACGTCCAGTTAAAAACAAAGTGTGACTTAACAGTTTATTTAATTTGTTTTCACAACATCATTAAATTTGAAGGATAATTCCAGTTTATTTCCACTTTCTTTTGCCATTTTAGAAAACATTGCTATCAGTTATGATAAGATTGTACTCACCAAGTTCATTGCAGAGATCTTGGAACAACACGACTAAAATGACGTCAGATGGGACAAGAAGCACAAGCAATCAGGAAGGCTGTAAACAAACCTGTCTGATCCTAGTTACGTGCTGTATGTACGCACTATATTTTTGGACAAACAACTGTTTATCCATCCGCCCAGGACATGTGCATTTGTATTTGCTGTCTTCTCCATTATCAGACTGCAGTGCCAATTGACTCAGTTAACCTAGAAGATTACCAAAGGACATATTCATCAGTCCGGACTTCTCCTGTGGTAAATTAGTCAGTGCTTCTCATGTAGAGCAAAGCTACTGGAACCCCCAGTGTGGTAGCAACAGTATCATCTTTCATTTGACCCTCAATGTGACCTCAAGATAAGACTCTCATCTGCCCATCCTCCTCCCATCCCTCCACCTTCTCCCCTGCATTGGTCATCTTTCACAGCTCCTGACAGTCTGAGCAACCAAGACAGGTGGGGCAGTGTGACAAGAGAAGTTCAACATATGGCCTCATCCACCACTTGTCTCACCTCTCGTTTTGAAGACTCAACGTGACAAATTCTTCATATGAAGACGCCAATTTGTCTTTTCATATTAACCAACTTATCACGCACTGTCAGAGAATGGTCCTGAGATCCAAATGTGAAAATCGCAGTTTTATAGGCGAAATTTTCTTGTGTAACACTTTGAGCCGCTAAAGGCTACTTTATGAGACTAATATCTAAAAAAAGCAGGTGTTTCTTGATCCCTGGGCTAATGAACTAGTGTGTCATCATCTCCCATGGGCTCCCCGAAGGCCCCCAAACAGGCAGAACATCAAGTCAACCCCAGCGAAACAGGAAGTCGACTCACACGCAATAATTCTTTTGTAGGAGCCCACCACTGCCTTTAATGTCCACAAGGCTGGGCTTGACGTTCCTCAGGCCCACGTCTGTCGGCTTCCTCCAGAGTCACCTGGGACCTCAGAGCCAAGGCCTTCGCGGGTCAACAGAGTTTATCGCACCAGAGAAATCTACAAGTTGGCTATAAAACTTTGTCTGACATGATGTAACAGACATGGCTTGAGGTCTGATAAAGGAGGCTATAAAAAGACTCATCCGCTTTGGCCTTGAGGTCATTTTGCCTGCTTTGGACACAGCGGTCATATCCTCTGTGTTGATTGGCAAGCAGTGTTGACCTGCAGTGGTGCTCTGCTCCTTTGTCTGCGGTGGAGGTTTTATGTTTGACGACATGTACAGGAGAGCATGATTGCTTGTTTTTATGGTTATATCCTTTCAGAGTCTAGGCAAGGGGCATAAAGGGGTCAAGTGAGCCGCATTTTTCATTTTGTCCTTCTATGGAAAGGTTGGTCTGTGTTTATTCATTCATTTTGATGTCTTCGAAATTGCTTGTTTTGCCCGAACAGCAATCCAAAACCCAAAGATATTCATATATAAACAGAGAAAAGCAGTGAATCTTCACATTTGAGAAGCTGAAGATAGTGAAGTTTCACCATTGTGTTTGGTGAATGACTTAAATGATTAACTGATTATGAGTTGTTGTGTATTCAATTTCTGACAATAGACAAGCATTAATTGACTAATTGTTTCAGATATATTAAACAGTAACTGCCTGTTAAAGTTACATGAATATATTATTTCTCCTTTGTTGGCTTTGAGTGGGCAGCAGAACAAGTTGAAAACACAACGCTGACATATAAAGTTGTTGCCTTTTTACACATTCAGCAGACATGGAACAACATTAGCTTGTTGTCTTGTTTCTGTCCACCTGATGAATGTATGTCCAATATTCACTCTCTTTTAGCTCTGTTTTTGGCCTCTACCAACTCCTGAAGGAAACATCTGGCTCTTTAGCTCCTAAATGCTCCACTGTGTTCACCAGCTAGTCTCTAACTGTGGCAGTCTGCTGTTTGGTGCTGAGCAGGTAGTGTACAGTGGGTTCATCAGAGGTTTTCACAGAAATCAGCTGCATGCTGCAGCTAGAAACCAAGTAATATGTTACAGTAATTATAATAATTATTAAATAACTTTTTTCAGTAGCGAGTAGTGTAAGGATCCAAGTAATCTCAGTCTGTTTGTTCACTTTCTTACCATTAGTTAGATGAGACTGTATGTATGTGTGGACACACCCGTTCAGGATGTCTTAGCTTGGTGCAGGGACTGGAGATATGGGGAGGCAGCTATCCTCTGCAAAAAGAGGAGAAATACCCCTTCCAGTTACTCCAAACTTGTCTTATTTATATGTGGGGCCTTGTTTGCTGGCTTGCTAACGTTAGCCACTGGTAAGCCAACATTCAGGGATCTCCTGGCTTCGTTCGAGTTGGAGGGTGTGAGAACCCGTGGCTTCACTGAGATTGAGGGGCTAAGCTTTCTTAATAGTCAGTAAACAACTCCAAATTGTATGCTGGGTGCTTGTTAAACCATACTAGGTTTGTTTTAATTCACCTGTTTTTATGTGCATTTTCAATTTGTACATAAAAACAGCTGGATGGCCCAAAATTTAAAAAAAAAACCAACTTGAAATATTACAAAAAAGTTTTTATGCTTGGCTGAGATGGAAAAGGTGGTGTATCAATAAAGGCAAAATGCGACAAAGTGCAATGGAAACTGACTTAGTGAATAAATAATGAAGTACAGGAAGCATACGACTTTAACGTCCACTGAAGCATCCACTCCACCGAGAATACTAAAAATTGCGGCAGACGAAGATGTCAGATCTGTGTGGAGCAATGAGGAAACTGTAATGTTCCTCAAATTAATGCATGAAACAAACAGAAAACATATTTCTATCACGTTTTCAACATTGTTATCCACTGTTTGAGGTTTGACTGGCGCTCTGTTAATTACGTGATCTTGTAGCGAGGATCTTATTCTGCAATGGTTTTAAAGGCACCTGAGTGGAGAATTAGCGCCACCAACTGTTTATCTGCTTAACTTTTAATATTCACATAGCAGTAGTGGATGGAAATGTGGGTTTATTCGTATTGTTATTAAAGAAATATTGATTAGTGCAGCTTTGAGGATGATGGATATCCCTGTTAATGACGCTAACGCTTTCCATAGCACTACTACAGTTTTACACAATACATGGAAGACAGCTGATCTTTTGGTTCACATTGCCCCAGAGTTAGTGGTATATTTTTATCTTCCCATCAGGCTAAATTGACCCTATTCTCCCCTGTAGTGTGTGTGTGTGTGTGTGTGTGTGTGCGTGTGCGTAAGTGCACATGTATACATATGTACAGACATGAATATGTTTTTTGAATGGTGGTCATTGTGTTTGAAAATAGCCATCTCCAGTCTGTGGTCTACTGAGACACATACTTGCATTTCCCATGAGGGGTTGGTGACTGGGGGCCACCGAGGGCGTAGCTCTGTCTGGTCTGGACCAGCAGCCCAGTTCTCATGACACCTGACCTAGAGCACATCCTGTGGTCAGGCTGCAGTGCTGTGCTGTGAAAGGCCAGGATCTGCTTATAAGAATATCCTAACATGGCAGGGTGGGAGGAGGACAGGCTTTAGACTGAGTGCTGCTGACACACCCTGCAGTGAATTTTCAGTTTTTGAATGTGACTATCATATTAATCCTCCTTATGTGTGTAGTCCTGGCTATTCCAGCACTGGGGAGGTGAGATTTTGGATATGTAGTGTTTATATGGTTGCCCCCTCTGCTGGTCAGATGAAGCATTGCAGTGATGAAAATATTGAGATGTTAATTTTCCACACTTGTGATGTGTCCCAATTCAGAGGATGGATCATCTGAAGGACATGGACCACAAAAGCCAGACTGAACCTGTGGTTGCTTCCTGATGTTCTAACCCAGAGGTTCTCAGTCTTGGAGTTGGGAACCCTAAAGGGAAAGAAAAAAAAAACTTTTTTTCACCTCTGACTAATTTAATCTTTGCTTTTTCAGGTCTTCAGGCCTCTGATAACTACCCAAGATAAACAATCTGAGAAGGTAAATTCATTGGCTAAACTGCTGGCAACTTATAGACATGTTTGTTTTGTTTTATGGGATCTTCATCCAAAAAGGTTGGTCTAACCTCATCTACATCAACCATGTTTATCACCAGGAAGTTGCCCTCAGACAGTCAACAAAGTACCACAAAATGCAGAGTTTACTGTACGAGCTGTGATGCATAAATAGCATAGTGTACCAGGTTACTGGTGGCTATATAACTTCCATTTTTCTGTAACACTCTGTGATTAACAACATATCCAGGCAGCCAGCATAACGAACATTGGATTTTATGGCTTCCATTATTTACATCCTGCAGTGTTTTTCTTGGTTTACTTCATGTGGTTTCTTTACCAGTGACTGATGATCACCTGAATGCCTGATAAACAGAATGCGGTTGCCTGTTAGCGTCTTTCAGCTCATTGTTTTGGTTTTACGGCCGTAACTTTACTGTTTGGTTCAGTCTCACTTTGATTAACCTCATTTCCACCAGTGAAGGGCAAACAGAATGATGTGATGTTTTGTAACTAGTTGATGAGATTAGCCTGAACACACCATTAAATAATTGACCAGTGCACAAAGATTTATGGGTTACCGACAGTGAAAGGATACAACAGTTTTGTCCTCTAAATTTGGGCAAATGATGGCTGCATTTCTTGGCTCTTTGAAATGTGATAGGCCCTGTCAGACCATTATGACATATTAGGTCTAGAAAGGCAGACTTTGGAGGATCCAGTCTGTCTCAGCGTGCACTGGGTGGAGGGACTACAGATACCCTGCTCAGAGTTAACACAAACACACATGCTCTGTAGTTAAAACCTGGGCCGGCCTTGGCATTTTTGGAGCCCTCTGTTCAGGATTTTATTTTTATTTATTAGTTTCCTATGAAACATGTGGTAGTGGCAACTTCTTCCATCCTCTCTTTTAGGAAAAGTAAAATCCTCTTTTAACTCATAGGGACCTCTTCTGACAAACTCACCTTATCTGACAGGACTTGCCAATCAGCAGGGTCAATAGGTGCTGCCTTAGTGGACTCACTTGTTGCAGGCTGTGCTTCAGCTGTACATTATCTAGAAGTGGATGTCTCTCCATCGGGAGCAACTGTAGTAGGTGAACTGGTATAATTGGTGTGCCTGAAGTGCGGAGCACAGAGCATACTATTGCTATTCCTCATACTTATTTTTATTATTATTCATCTTCTGTATCGCTTTTAGCCCCGCACCGTTGCCAGCAGATACACAAAAAATACATCAAATCATTATTTTATGTCCATTGCTAATTGTAATTTAAGTCAGAGAGAGGGAAACAGATAATAACAGGTTAGTAACAGGTAGCTGATCTCCCCATGCTAGCTTATTCACACTGTGACTGTGACTGAAGAAACGGCCCGGCGTTTCTATATTCCATTATTCAACTTGTTACATAAGAATCATGCTTTCCACCTGGGCCAAGGCAGACATCATCTCGTCTGCAGTGGGGAAACAAGGTCACTCAGCTGCCTGTGATAGGAAATGGCCAGGGATAGGGACAGTGAATTAGCTAGCTGCTAGATAAGCTTTAATAGCCTAACTTTCTTTGATAATAATAATGGCGTCATTATACATACCTCTGTATTTTGCTTTCTTTTCATTATCTTCCTTCCTCCGCTTTCTGCCCTGTGCACCAGACAGCTTGGAACTCTTCATCATTAATGAATAAGAAAAAAAGACTACAGTTTTGATATATTTCCGAATCTGACATTTCAAGCTGTCACTTCATCACCTGTTTTGCTCTAGTGTCAGTTAGTTAATCCACGCGCATCACGCCCATCCCCCACACGCCAATCTTTTTTTTTGCTCCCCCTTGGATGCAGCTGCTGATGATAGTTCACACGCAACTAAACAAGTGGCAAAACCAAAAGACATATTTTTTCTTAAAATATAAAAAGAAATATCAGATCGGGGGACATCCATAAATGTATTTTTAAAAATCCATATGTGGATTTTCTTTTTTTCTTTCTTTTTTTTCCTTGGTGGCCCGGCACCCCCTCCACATGGTGACGCCCTAGGCGACCACCTATACTTAACTCACTAAAACAGTTAATAAAACATAACTTTGCTCTGTGAATGATTAGTAGTAATTAAAATTCATATTATATTCATTCTGATGATTAGGGAGCAGCAAAGAGCTAAGAAAAAGAGCAGAAAAGTGAAAAACATTTGTTGTGAATTAGGGCTGTCATTTGAACATGGGGGGGGAATTTAAATATTGGATCTGTAATGATTTGTTCGAATTTAAAATTCACAGTGTATAAGCGCAACAGGCTGTCTGATCCATTGCAGCTCTGTTGCAGTGAACTAGGCGATCGTTATTCTGGAGAAATCAAGCAAGCCATGCTGGATAATAATAACACAAAATCATCTGAGAAGTAATGTGTGGAGACAGGGCTGTCACTTTCTCAAAAAGTCAAATTCGAATGAATTCGAATTAACACGTAATTCAACCCATTTCCATCTATAGCGCAAAGCGTGAGTCTGAGATATGCTAGATCGGCAATATGTCATCCAGAGTAGGCTCTCATCACCCGCCCCTTTTTCGGGAAGAACAATCCTGCCTCCCGCATAGAAGGCAACAGCGTAAACACTTTAAACTAACCAACGTTCAAGCGTTCTTAAGGCTAACCAGCCCCGCACACAGCACCTGCGCTGAACAGACCAGCGTAGCAAAAATAAAGTAGTTACTGGAAGTAACTCCATTTCTATGAGTATGTGCGTAGCACACATAATTTGGGCTGAACAGACCAGCGTATGAATTCACATATGATAGCATTGTTATGCATTTTACTCTGCCAATTGTGTGGTCCGTCCTAAAATAGTGCAGTCTAAAGTGACCAGCAGAGGTCCCCATGTCATGATCCACTAAGGACTCTGTTGGTGTGTTTTTAGTCTTGTTTCCTGTTTTATTTTGAAGTTCCCAGGTCTTGTCTCTTGTGTGTTATTTACTTCCTGTCCTTGTGTTTCTTTCCCCACACCTGTGTCTTGTTACTCACCTGTTTCTGGTTCGCTCATTTGTCTCTCTTCTATATATACCGGTCCCTTTCCTTTGTTCCTCGTCGGTTCATTGTTGGTTCTCTCTCCCTGTGTCTCTGTTTTCCTGCTCGTCTGACTTCCATGTTGAGTTCCTTGTGTCCCTGCTTGTCTTGCCGTTTTGTAGTTTATTTTGTGTTAAATAAATCATTCATCTGCCCCAGTCAGCCTGTCCCGTCTGCGTTTGGGTCCTTTCCCTGCTGCCTAGATGGCTAACCCTGACAGAATGAACCGACCAGACATGGACCCAGCAGACAGTTGGTTGGAGGAGTTGCATGACCTGATTGGAGACCTCCTGAGCCTCCGAACCTTTTGGAGGAGGACACTAAATAAAGAGTACCACGAGGCAGTTATGTCTGTGGGACGCCGGAAGCTGGCCACTCAGCCTTGGCTGAGGAATTCAGTTCCTGCACGGATCACGGATCACCCCGGATCAGCCTGCTTCTCGGCCTGCTCGTCCCCAGCCTGCCTCACCTCTGCTGCCCAGCGCCCCAGAGTCTCCGCTGCCCAGCGCCACAGAGTCTCCGCTGCCCAGCGCCACAGAGTTATCGCTGCTCAGCACTACAGACCGACCTACATCTGATCCTGTTTCCCCGTTGGCGGTCCGGCCGACTCCTGATCCTGGTTTCCAGTCGGCGGCCCGGCCAATTTCTGGTACTGTTTCCCGGTTGGCTGTCTGGCCGACTCGTGCTCCTGGTTTCCAGTCGGTGGCCCGTCGAGCTTCTGTTCCTGTTTCCCAGTTGGCGGTCCGGCCGACTGCTGTTCCTGGTTTCCAGTCGGCGGCCCAGCCAACTTCTGATCCTGTTTCCCCGTTGGAGGTCCGGCCGACTTCTGTTTCTGGTTTCCTGTCGGCGGCCCGGCCAACTTCTGTTCCTGTTTCCCAGTTGGCGGTCCGGCCGACTTCTGTTTCTGGTTTCCAGTCGGCGGCCCGGCCAACTTCTGTTCCGGTTCCCAAGTCGGCAGTCCAGCCAACACCTGATCCAATTCCTGAGTTGGTGGTCCGGCCGACTCCTGTTCCCCAGACCCGGTTGGCGAACCGGACGACATCAGTTCCTGTTCCCGAGTCGGCGGTCCAGCCAACACCTGATCCAGTTCCTGAGTTGGTGGTCCGGCCAACTCCAGCCCCCCGGACTCAGTTGGCAAACCGGCCGACATCAGTTCCTGGTCCCAAGTTGGAGCCCAACTCCTGCTCCTTGTTCCTGGTTGGCGGTCCGGCCGACCTCTGTCCCTGGTTTCCTGTCGGCGGCCCAGCCAACTCCTGCTCCTCGTTCCCGGTTGGCGGTCCGGCCGACCTCTGTCCCTGTTCCCGAGTTAGCAGTCCGGTCGACACCAGTTCCTGTTCCCAAGTTCCCTGCTGAGCTGCAGCAGCCACACGTCCCTGTGCCCATCCAGCTGCTGCCGCAGCCTCCTGTGCCTGTTCCTGTCCAGCCGCAGCCTCCAGTGCCTGTTCCTGCCGAGCTACAGCAGCTGTCCCCAGTTTCTGACCTGCAGCCTCGTCGCCGTCCTGCTGGCCATCCTCCCAAGCGGCTCCTCGCATCTGGTCGTCCTCCAGGTCGTCCGCCTGAAGGTTACTTTTCGGCCTCTGCCCTGCCTCCTGGCCACCCGCCTGAGGGTTTGTGCCCCTCCGCAGTCCTGTCTCCTGGCCAGTTTCCTTGGCTAATGTTCACTTTTTTATAGTTATTGTTCATGTTGGCTACGTTACATAGCCTACACTACAACCTCGATTCTGGAATTTATCAGTCCTAAGCCGTGAATTAAGTTACTAGCCTACATGATTATTGCACAGATACGTTCAAGACCAGGGCACATCTGCATTTTTCCCCCCAAGTTTGCAAAACGTGACAAATGATGAACAGGTGCAGCTAAACTCTTTTCCGAGGAACTCAAATATAGAATGAACCTCAAAGAAGAGGACATGAGGGCAGACAAAATTAGCGTCATCTTTCAGGTAAATTGAGGGTGTGGATTAGATTTGTGATCTTAATTTCGTTATATTCAATCTGAACCCTAAATTAAATTAATTAATCAACAGCTGGTAGAATAGAGCAATGTTATTGAGTACTGTAGGTGGGCAGATAACAGTGAAGAGTGTGAAACCTATGAACATAATAGATATTCTTATACATTTTCTCATGGGTTAACTTCTAGTCAATGAAATAATAGTATTATTCCCCATTTTTCTGGGAAGTCCCTTAAGGACCGCTGGGGGTCACCAGCGACGACGAATTGGTTCCCCATGTCCTGCTCATCTATATAGTCCATGTGGTTGAGGAACAGGATGGCTCCATCTTCATCCACAAGATAAATGGTTGGTAGATTTAGCTGAAAATATAAGAATGACTACATTTTGAAGTTTGTTGACTATTCGATATTTAGAATCCAGAATCAAGAAAATCAGCAAAGCAAAAGCAAACTGTAGGTGCAATAATGGTGACTTACCACTGTTAAATAGGCCCTACAACTTCTATTTTCCATGAATAGGGCTGTATATGGAGGTGATTGCCACTGAGGTAGCCTACCTGCTGCCTCCCACTCCCCAAAGCTAAAGAAAAGCCTAATAAGCTATTTATCACAGTTTCTCTCAAATACAACTATCTGTGTTTTTCTACAATGGTTATTAATGTCAAATCCTATTGTTATCCAGTCTTTGCAAAACGCATAGTCCCCCCCACATTCAAACTCAATGGAGGCTCATATAAAAATGGCTGCACAGTGGCGTAACTTATCACCTCTCTTTACAGTCTCTAATTTCTAGCACTGCCTGTCTCGAACACGTTATTTAATGTGTGGATGACTAGGACATTCACATTAATGTAATGAAGGAACATAGGCCAACCATAACATTTCTGATCAATACATACAATGTTGTGTCATCACCTTGTCTTTTAGTAATCAGCTAAATTATTTATTTTGTATTCATCAATAATGTGTAACGTTATGATAATTGAAGGATACTGTTAGCATCTTCAGCACTTAACAAATAGCCGAGGCTAGGCCTCAACAACTGAACCGTGCATGTCTACCATTAACGTCCCTTATTTTGTCACATATTTGTCATTAATTAATAGGAGAAGGGAATATACAAGAAAGTTTGGACAACCAGCTAACAACCAACATGTTGAACGTTAACTGATGGTTTAACAGGTTTATCTGATTGCGGTCATAGGCTAGACTAACCCACAAATGTCAGGCTAACAATTACCGTATTGCTATATCATTAGCAACACTGGAGTCCACATCCCTTATATGGACCATGCTGTCATATACAATTAACCTTAGGCTAGATACAAACCTTAAATATTCTTGCTGTATTAGCAAAGCTGAAGTCCAGACTTCTAATTCTTATGGTTCTTTCCCATGGATGTATAATAAGAAGGGGGAGACCGGGGGCAATTGTAACAAGGGGCAATTGTAACATCTTAAATTTCACCAATCAGAAACAAGACAGAACCATGACACTCATTATGCACATGGTCTGTGATGATCCCTCTCTGCCTGCCAAAGGAAAAAATGATGTCTCACACTTATCATTGTTTTTCTGCCAAGACTAGTTTTTGAGGCATGAAAGTAATTTTTTTCATCTACAGTATTTTTCTCGTACTGTCTTAACCTTAAATGTCTATGAATTTAAATCTGTCTAGTTTTGACGACCATTCTGTTGTCTAACATTTGATATATTAGTCAAATGTCATCTTTGCTGTTTCTACCCAGCAGGGTAGCTTGTCATGGAGTGGTACGGTTGGGGGCAGTTGTAACTCTGTGTTACACTTGACCCCGAGATCATCAAAATGTAGTCTACCTGCACTGTGTGTATTGTTACGTTTGTGGTGTTACTTGTGCAGTTGCTGTTGCTTAATAAATTGTTTTTATATTTGTATAATTCTATTATTGCACCTAAATACAATCTATCATTAATATTCATTATCATAAATATTATATCATTATTATATTATTATATATATCAAATATTCAATATCAAATATTCTATAATTGCACCTAAATACAAAACTGATTTGTTGTTGTTGTATCCTAGGCCTAGGAAATGGAGAAAAAAATGATGTGCAACACTATGGGGCAAGAAATTAAGCCCAAGATTATGTATATAGGCCTACTCCAAACCTTGGATAGGCATTTTAAGCAACACTTTGCAGGAGTGGTTAAACTGGAATTAATTGTTCAATGGGTATTACATTGTTTTAACCATATCTATATTCTTAGATGTTTATTGTGTTACTTGGTATTTATATGAAGGTATTAGGCCTAGGTCTACATGCCTTGTTACAATTGCCCCATATGCTGTTACAATCGCCCCTGTATGCGGAGGCAAATGTAACATTTGACTTCTAGTGTTTGAATCAATATACTGACTCTAAGACTGTTTGTAAAAACATTTGATGACTGTTAACAAGTAGAACACAGATACAAGTTACCTACATAAAAATTGTATCCAAGAGGTTTTTGAGTAATTACATAAAATACAAAAATTGTTACAATTGCCCCCGGTCTCCCCAACTGGATACGGCGCCGCTGCTCAGCCTTGCTTCCAATTTTTTCCAGTGGCCACTCATGGTATTGCAGCGAAAAATTCCCCTGTGGACCAAAAAGCATTTTCCCCATAGGCCACCACTGTGAAAGAGAACAACTCTACCACCTAGCAGTAGCTTATTTAAACCATATATGTACATTTATAGGTTACTGTATAGAGTCTGTGGTTGGTAAATGCATGTGCTCTAACCGGGCGACAAGCTATTCAGTCTATTTTGAAAAATGTCTTTCCCACTTTGAAATTAAACACGAATACGCCGAAAGACCAGATGTCCCAGTTTTCCACCAGCACTTAAACGCATCATGCATTTACGAATCTGTGGAGCTGGGACCAGCGTTAAAATAGTCTCAAAATCCTGAAAGCGAAAGTAACCTGATCCGTGCGTAACACGAGACATTTGTATGCGCAGGAAGCTTTTTGAAAGCGAAAAGGATCAGACCTGAGGAGCTGAAGTTAAAAGTCTGTACGTAAAATATTTTCAAATCGTTTTTTTTCAGTTACAAATCTTGTTTTTCAGTTACAATTCAGTTACAAATCATCTTTTTCAGTTACAAATTTTTTTTTCAGTTACAAATCTTGTTTTTCAGTTACAAATCATGGAATACACATTTACAAATAATATTGAGACTATTTTCACTCCATACTTTTGCTCCTGGAACGCTTTTGTTTGGTTCAGTGTAAAAAAGCAAAGCCAGTGTAATGACGAGTCTTCTTTACAAGTATTGCCAGGGTTCGTAGAACTTTTTATGAGTGAAATTCAAGCACTTTTCAAGCACTTTCAATGTACCTAAACCAAAAATGTAAAGACTCTTAAAGTCTTTATCATCACATCTAAATTGTTATTACAAGTGCCAGGAGACAACAAACAAATATAAAGACAGGATTGTTTCACTTCAAATATTAAAATTATTTTTAATAAGAAAGAAAAAAAGAAAACCCACATTGAATTTTTTTAAATACATTTATGGATGTTCCCCGATATGATATTTTTGGTTTACATGAGTGATTGTGTAGAAGAAACACCAGATTATGTTGAAAAGCAAGCATTTTTCAAGGAGTGTATTCAAATTCAAGCATCTTCCTTGAAAACATAACAAATAATAATAGCAATAATAATAAAATTAAGCATTTTCCAAACTTTCAAGACTTTGTACCAACCCTGAGTGGAGCATGTCAAATAAAATATGTTTTGATTTGACCATATTTTTTTTCACTGTGATATTTTGTCTTTGATCTTTTGTTAAGTCTTTCATGGTCTTATACCACTTTGCTCCACCTAAGCTTTTCAATTTTACTCGTATTTAAATATATTTAAAAAAAAATGTTAAGTCACTGTTAAATACCAAATTGTATTTAATATTGTAAAAGAAAAAAGAAAAATAGTGTAAAAAACCTGAAGGTAAAGCTCCTTTATTTGTGACTACTTTCTGCTAAACTTGACATGAGCCACATAGCTATGTTGTTTGTAATAGCCAAGCTTGTACCATGTGGACTGAAGTACACAAAATATAATGTGTGGGTTCACCATGGAACATTTTCTGTTTTCCATCTAAAAACTTAATTAGAACTCTTATGACATGAGATGAATTTGCATTAAGTTAAATTCAAGTTTAACAGTTAAAACAGTTAAACACTTTCAGAATATTTCCACAACACTGCAGAATTTAAATGTCCACAAATGTAGCTGTCAAAGGACCCAGGTATTTTTATGAAATACATGAATTCCCCAGATATTTGATTTGGGAAATGAAAAATAAATCAAAAGGATTTTAAAAAAGATTTAATGTAAACGGTAAGGGATGCCATTGAACATTTCGTAGCATATAACGAGACCAGGTTGGGGGTGGGGTGGGGGGTTGATAGACTTGGCGTTTGAGAACAAAGGCTAAGAAGTGACCAATACATGTGACGCAAAACCACAAAATCTAAATATCCTGAAGGCTCACCATTGTGTCATTTATTCAGTTTTCCCTTTAATTTTTGCACATCCGTACAGCGTTTACTTTAACCTAGCAAGCATCCTCGTTCCCCAAGACACAACACGAATGTGCGTAGATTGCACATACTCAGTGGTGATGAAATTCAGAACAAATGACTTTTCTAGGCTTTGGAAAAGTTTTATAAAAATAAAACCCCCATGGTTTAAAAATATACAATACAAAGAGTACTTATTGACCATGTTTATAGTTTGAGGTGTCCTGTCCCCAGTTTTACATCTCTTATACGTCTCTTTTACAGTGGTGGTCTATGGGGCTTTTTTGTTGCAATACCATGAGTGGCCACTGGGAAAAAATGTAAGCAAGGCTCAGCGGCGGCGCCATATCCTGTTCGTATAATACATCCATGGTCTTGAGTAGGCAGGCGTACTTGTGTTGCAGCTAGCAGGTGAGTCCTAAGGTTTTTTGTCAAATTACATCCACACACTGCCTCTCAGATTCTTTGGTGTTTATCCGATCAGCACAGCTTTGCCTGCTAGTGTTCTCCTCCATTTTTATTTATCAGCTTAGTTCACTGATAGGTAAATAGAGCATGCAACATGCCAAGCTGATAGTGAATTTTAAGAGCCCCCTCTGCTGGACCACAAGGCAAACTACTTAAAACAGTCTGTAGGCCGTACATTTTGAAATCAAACAGGTCATTACAGAATATAAAAATTTTTCCCCACTTTTGTACGAAAGTTCGGATTTCAAATAAAAAGATATAGATGAAAAATCACTGAGTTTAAGGCTGTTTACTGACTGTAAAAGTGATTGATTTAAATAACATTAGCTTGTCACTCGTGAGACAGGCGTGTGAATGAACAGAACAATGTTAATTCCACAAAGAAGTGGATTAGCCTACACGTCAGTTTGAATTTGTTTTTGAATTTTTGAAAAAATGACAGAGCTAGTGTGCATGTAAAAGTTCAGTGAATTATATCTTTTTTAAACTGGTTGAATATTTCAATTTAAAGTCTTTAAATATAAGTGGTGTTTCATTTTTGCATATATTCAGGCATGAGTAAAGGGAGTTTCAGTAATTATTAATTTTCATCAGTTTTATTGTCATTGATCAGACAGAGAAATATAGCGTGTCAGAATATATTTTGGCTTTTGTTTTCAACAAATCCAATACATGGCTTCTAATAAATCCATGTTAAATTCACAAATACATCAACCAATAATAAATAAATAATCTTCAAAATTGGCAAATAAATACTTAAATAAATTAATAAATACACAAATACATTATTTAATGAATAAGAAACGTTTGAGGTAAATTAAGAGCTAGTTGACATCTAAAATAATACTTGCATGTAAATTATTGCAATTCAGTTTATAAAAAGCAATATAAAATATTTTGTTTCTGATCAAAACTGAGATTTTTATGAATTTCATACATAATTCCTGAATAATTTCAAATTAGGTTATTGCTTATATCAAAAGGCAGGATTATGATGCATGCATGTGACAAGCCTGAGAAGTGAAGTGGCAAGCTTTTCTCTGACTTTGTTGTATGAACTATTAAAAAGTGTATAAATAGAAATGAAAAAGATGAATATTTCCCAATCAGTCCTCAGAGCTGCAGTCGTCTTCTGCTTGGTACCCTTTGAAGCAGGCCGACTCGTAGTGCTTGTTCAGGTAAGACTTGAGTGCGAAGCTTTTGTGGCAGCGTTTGCAGGAGTAGTGCTTGAAGGCCGAGTGCGTCTGCATGTGGGCGCGCAGGTTGGAGCGGTCTGCGAAGGCTTTGCCGCAGTGGGCACAGGCGAATGGTTTCTCCCCGGTGTGGGACCTCATGTGGCCCTGCAGGAGCCAGGGTCGACTGAAGGCTTTACCGCACACTGTGCAGTCGTGCTTCAGGTCATGGGTCAGCATGTGCATAGCCAGCGCTGGCATGGACACGTACACCTTGTGGCAGGTGGGACACTTCCTGGCCTGCTGGCTGTCCAGGCTACGGTGAGTCTGCTTATGTCTGCTCAGATTGGAGGACGTGGCATAAGACTTGCCGCACTCGCCGCACACGTGGCGCCCTTTGGATTTACCTTTGGCAGGGCTGCAGTCTGCAGAACCGACACCCTCACTGCTGTCCGATTGACTGCCTCCCTTGCGGGGACACCTCTGGTTGGGTCTCCGGCGGGAGCGGCCGTCAGAGATGAGGAAGGCATCGATGGTGCACGCCTCCAATTCAGGGACACTACAGTCTGACTCGACTGTGTCGCTGGACACGGGGCTGTCTGGGTGCTCCATGTCATGGTCGGAGAACTCTTCCCCACCGCTGCCTCCTGGGGAGTACAGGGGCACTGAGGAGAGCCCGGTCTGCTCATGACCTGGCTCCTTTGTGCTCTGCAAAACTGAGGGGATAATGTAATCGTGGATGTAGCCTGCAAAAGGAAACAGACATTTAATAAAGAGATGGAAAAGATTTCTTTCATTGGAATAAATGAATGGAACATCTTCATGATCTTAATAACCTCTGAAGAAAAGTGCCCTCTTACCCAAACCTCTAATCAATATGAAACCTATACAGGAAGCTATTTGTAAGTGCCAGGTTCAGCAAGCTTTGGGAATGAAATATTAATGAGTCTTTGGTGCACAGTTCTGCTTTGATCAGTACCTCCACTGGCTCCAACAAGTGCTATCATAAGAAGCAAAAATCTGAAAGGTGGTCGAATATAAGTCAACCACAATGTGCTGACATTGACAAAACAGTCACAAAGCAATAGTTTGGCTCTGGATCGATCCACCTGCCTCCACCTCACAGTGGCAGCAGCTACTTGTCTGAGTGGGGGGGGGGGGATCAAAACAGAGCGTCTCAGCAGTGAAATCCCCTCAATCACTAAATCATTTTAATCAGATCATTCCCCATCTGTGCCTTTTTTGAGAGTGTTCATGAGTATGGTAAGGGGGAGATTGAGTGACAGGTGGGGGACTGCGATTTGGCAGAGAGGGAAGGGAGGGCTGGGCGTGTGTGTGTGTGTGTGTTTGGTGGGGGGGGGGCTGCTGTCTGATCTTGACAGCAGTCAATGGTATATTGAGCCCATTTCCCCCCCCCCCCGCACACACACACACACACACACTGGAACACAAAGGGAAGCAGACAGCTGGCATCCTAAATCTGGGGGACAAATGATTCAACTCGAACACAAGATCTGTGATGGTGCTGGTGGTGGTGGGGGTGAATCTGCTCAAAGCACACATTTCTTTGGATGTTTCTCAAAGCCAAACACACACACACACACACACATACACACACACAAACACATACACACACCATATTGTTTGTATTGCAGGGTTGTTCTCACATCCAGGCTCCGTAGAAATCCCACGGATGAAAATCTACTGTCTGCCAATGTACTGCTCATGTTGCACTTTATTGAATTACCTGCAGCACTCTCTATTTTCCAGTCAATACCCATCCTCTAAAAACCCTGTTCCATCACCTCTCGCTGCTCCACATATGGATTGTGTTGCTGCAATCCTACTCCCTGTGGCTATCTAACATCCTGCAGGATCAGATGGAGAGAGATGGAGAGATGAACGAGGGGGGGAGTGGGGAGGGTGATAAGAGGAGAGACTCAAGGGCAACTGCACCATCTAAGGACAACACAGTCCCATGTGGCTATCTGCTTTCTCCCGAGTTTTTTTCCCCCTTCTATCTAGTTGGACCTGACAAAGGCTTGCATCAGATTTTGTGCCTTATAGCCGTGTACACATATATCTCATAATTCATGTACACAATAGTATTAAAGCCAAAGGCTGCTGTGTGATCTGGTTTGAGTATTAAGCAGATTGAGCCAGCGTGACCTGAATACTATTTAGCATCCGCTGAGTTAGAAAACAAAAGTCCTGAGGCATACGGAAGGGGGGTGAGCCATGCCTGTGGGTGGTTTGAGGGTTTCCAAGAGTGATTGGGTAGCAGAGATAACAACATAAATATTGTTGCATGAATCCCTGTCTGTTATTTTAGATTTTTTTGCTCTCATTTTTGTGCAAAAGACCATATGGATCATCTCCAAATGAAGAAATCAATAGCTACTGCAGCAGAAATACGAATATAAAAGTTGAAAACACAACTCAGAGAGATGTCAACTCACCATTTTCACTCAATCGCACCGCCAAGTTGGTGGCCGACTCTGTGATGGCATGTGTCACAGTGTAAGAGTCGTCCCAGTGCTGCTGGTGCTGATGGTAGTAGTTGGAAGACGAGAAATCGTGAACCTTCGGCTGCTTCACTAAAAAGGAGCGTGGCATTTTTTCCCTTGATGAAAAACTGATGCTAGAGCCTCATAGAAAAATGTGAACAGAATGATGATAAAAAAAAGAAAAGAGCAAAAATGTACTGAGCTTCCAGGCGGCCTTCTTGAAGAGGCCAAACAACGGAGGATTGAAAAAAAATATTTACAATAAATCTGTCCTGGAAATGGTTTAAAGCCAGAGGGAAAGAGAAAGAAAAAATGCAGTGAAAGCAGCAGAGAGAGAGAGAAAGCAGAGGACAGGGAGGATGGAGAGGAAGACAGAAAGTGGTGAAAGAGAAACAGGCAGAGAGAGAGAGAGAGAGAGAGAGAGAGATGGCTGGACTAGCTGAGCTCAGCACTACTGCAGCTTTTTATATGTGGGGCACGAGCCCCAAAGATCAGGTGGTGCTTTGGAAGAGGGAGCTGCTTAGCATTAATCCATCAAACATCCCCGGGGACACACATCAAATTACCACGAGCCGTCTGTGCTTCTCCCCGCACACACACACACACACACACACACACACACACACACACAGCAGTCAACTAACCCACATCCTCCTCCTCTTCCTTTCACCCCTCCGTCTTCCCTCTCCCAGGGAAGGAGAGCAGACAATAGTGGTGCAGAAGCACGTGGGTGACACTACACACAACATCTTGTCCTCCATTGTCTTTCAATGAAGTAGCTAACACAATTTATGCTGCCCCAAACACACACCCCTTTCCTCCTAACACCACCACCACCTCTGATATTTCATCACCATCATCCACACATCCAGCTCATTATTAAAATGTTAACCTGCCAGAACATGGCCTTAGTATGTAAATCAGAATATTGTGTTCATTTTGATCAAATTTAAGTCAGAGTTACTATTAACTTAGATACAAGTATCTGCATCCAGATCCCTTCATGTGTCTCTTTGGACTTTGTATGGAATCTCTTACTTTTAGTAATAACCAAACTGTATCTGTAGTAACAGGGATCAAAAGCTGAAAGTTAAGTTCTTAGTCTTGTTTACTTATTCTCTGGTGGGCAGATATTCTATATTTTTGTTCATTTTATCTTGCTTTTTTATTTGTTCACCTAACCAGCTCCTTTATTTCAGAAACTTCAACTTCTTAGAATTTATAATATGAATGTTTTCAAATTTCAAATTTTAAATTATGCATCTTTTTTCTCATTTGGTTCAAATTAAATTCTACAGAGCACATTGGCTAGAGATTTGGGCATTTTTCGTCACCCTGCACATTACTTTCCAGTGTTTTGTTTTTTTACGTAATTTGTTTGATTGTAACTTGTACAAATAAATAAAACTCTAACTAGTTACTACTCAGTGACCACTTTGTCACAGAACATTGTCTCTATTTTTCCTCTAACTAGCACCAAATGACATAGTTCTTTCCAGGAACTTTTATAGGAAATTACAAGACCCTCAAAATAAAGCATCAGTATAAAAAGCTATTATTTTGGTACCAATACCAAACCTAAGTATCTTTTCTTTTATTTAATTGGATATTGGGGTATTTATGTACTGACCTCCTAACAGTTAACTGTACTAAGTCCATGACTCATTTATTGTGTATTGACAGTTAAAAGTTAAAAGTTATTTGAATTGATTTTCTTGATAGATATATGATACATGCCTCAGGATGGTGTTACATGTAACTATGTAAGTCATATGTATCAAAAATGTAAATGTAAGATACACTGGCGGGTATGTAATGCAACTAAAATTGCATTCATTTACCTATTTAGCTGTTAGACATTTTTATGACATCAGCCTGCAGGTGTAACATTTCTAATTTTCACTTCCATCCTCTGTATGTCCCTGGCAGTTTTATGACCCCTCAGCCCTCCATAGAACCATATAACCCTCATCTGGATAAAAAGGCCCCCACGGTGACTTCCGGTCTGACGGCTGTGACAGGCTGACCCCGGGTGCCTGCAGGGTCACGGGGTCAAAATCTGGTTGGGCAGAGAGACGGCAGCGGCTTAAATGCAGCCTGGACAGCTCACGCACAGATGGTTCTGCAAGGTACAGTTCAGTATGACTGGATCATACAAAATATATAATCATTGCTCATTCAGTACCTCATGTTTACAGAAGATAAATCATTTCTGGTCTGGTCTACTGTGAAAGCAGCTCAGAGGTGCTGACCAAAAAGCATCTCAAAACGTCAGAAAATCTTCAAGTATGAAACAAGCAATCTTATTTATTTTTCTTAATGTCAACATTTCCCATGAAAACACCAAACCAACAATGAATATATCTACTAACAAGTATTGTGTGTGTATCAAAGCCTGATATATCTTCTTCCTCTGTGCCATAGAGCTCCACTGTTGTCCAAAAACTATTAAAATCACATGAATGAACCACACTGGGTGACCTTCATTACTTTTCAACATTAAAACTTCTGAGTTTCTTAAGGAAGCTCAGAAGTTTTAATGTTGTTTTTAAGTCTCTGTTCAAAGTATTCTATATTGAGTCTGTTTTAACATTTGCTATGAGCTGTTGGTTTCAGTGTGAAAAACAGTAACTTGTTGGGAAAAATTGTGAATGTGTACTGTAAAGTTACTGGTGTAAATTTAAATGATCTTTGCCACTTGTATCAAGTCAGATCAGGGATGCAAACACGTGTATGGTGAAAAAAGAGAGAGAGCTACCCCAAGTCAAAAGAAATAACGCGTAATATCATATAACCATGTGACCAGTTCTTAGAATATGGAGTAGCCAGCTAGTGGGGAAAAGGGGCATGCCCCCCTGGAGAAAATTTTTGGCAGTTAAAGCCCAAAATTATTCCAGCATATACACTGATACTTGATCATATATATTACTGCAGGAAGTTCCATTACATCAGATTTGATTTTTAAAACATGATTTGGGGCATCTGACATTAGTTTGCATAATTGGTCAATGACAACAAAATACAAAAGCGTTCTAGGACATTTTAAACTGTAAAGTTGTAGTGCGAGGCTGATCGGCATGGCCTACATTTTCCTCATGACACAGGCCTGTTACTTTGACAACATTGCTTGTTTTAGTGTGTGTTTGCAATGCATCTTAGAGATGGCTCTGCTGTAAAAAGTGCAATGTAAATAAAGATCATTCATTCGTTCATTCATTAAGCGTCTGTGGGGGCAGGACTGACACAGACAGACAGGCACGTTTCTCTATCATCATGCTCGCATTGTTTTGAAGTGAAGGTTAGTGGTCGTAAAATGTAACACATAGCGAATCACAACTTGTTAATTATAACTATTGTATTAGAATCAAAAATGAATATAATAAAGTAGCCGGCTGGACTGATTAATCGGCAGTTTGACTGGCAACAAATTTAAAAATCTGCCAGTGTGGTGATGGTGTTTTGTACATGGGTGTTTCAATCCTACACACAACGGTGAATTTAGGCACAACACACTGCAGTGATATCATCCAACAAATTGAGCAGAGCAGAGAGATTCCCCAGAGGATCGGCATGATATCACCAAACAAAGCACAGACTAACATGGAAAACAAAATAAGGCACATTTTGGCACAATACTGACTCCATAATTCTATAATTTTTCTGATAACATCTACCTCAAAGTACACAGGCAGAAACTGAGTATTTCTGCTAGAGAAATCTGGTCATTGCTGTCCTTGTTTATGTGATACTGACTGCTGAGGCTGATTAAATGCATGTTAAGTAGCGTTGCAGAGAATGCACCCAGAGACTGTCTATCTAAGCCTGTTGAGCTGTGATAAGTGAGATAATTTGTGTTAATCACATCCAGTGATTAGAGAGCCATCTGAAAAACAAACGCAGGTCCTTTTCACTGAGGCATCTTTTCAGCACCTCCACAAAAATGTCCCACTCCGCCATCTGACAGCGAGGCAGCTGCACGCCAGTGAATGAGAGTGATTGTCTCTTTTCTTTTAATCAGCACTTAGTGAGTGAGAAAAAGGAGAATATCCCCTCATCACTCTGCATGTTTTTTCAAGGGCGGATTCATTGTGGTTAGCTGCAGAGAGCGACTTGTGATTCATGTTCCAACACATTTCATACTTTTTTTTTTTTTCAACCAACCAGATTTTTGCAGATGGTGTTAGGAACGCTCCACTGAGATTTGTCCCTCACACTTCTCCACAGAAGCAAATAACAAAACACCTCAAGTCAATTTGGAAGTGACTGGTTAAAGTCTCACACAATCGGCCACGTCCGCGCTGTGTCACCTCGACTGGGGAGGTGGGATGAGAGGTCAGCGGAGGAGATGAGGAAAAAACTCTTAGCCGTCAGGTGAGGTGACTGACAGGGGATAGAGTGGGGATTCTGGGGAGGCCGATGGGGACGCCAAAAAAGGGGGGAGGAGGCGCTGTACAACTGCATTTTAATCTAGTCAGACCTCAGTCCTGATAAAAGGAACCTGTCCATCTCTCTCCTTTCCATTCTGGGGGTCATCAATCACACGTGTCACTGGCCTCTGCTCCGATGGACGTCAGAGTCTCGGGGGAGCAGCCGGGCGAGAGCTACAGATGCTGTCCAAAATGGAAAAATCAGAGCGATGAAAGGGAAATGTGGTGGCTAGAGAGAATGATGACATGCCTGATGGCAGATGAGCTTATGAGATAGATATTGAAACAACAGGTGCATTCTATTTACTGCAAATACTCTAAATTATAAAAAGCATTACCCATATGCTGAAAACTACGATGGCATATAAGGGCCATTGTACATTAAAAAAAAAAATAATAATAATTATGGAGCTGGGGGAGGGAGGTAATATTCCAAAAACAAAACTAATAATTTCCAGGATTAAAGTGGTAAATTTACAAGAAAAAAAAATCGGAAATTCTCTGAGATTAAAGTAAAAAAAAAAAACGAGACAAACACTCGGAAAAATTGTGTGTCCAGTGGGTGTCTGATGTTGAGTAATGGGAAACTGAGTTTTTTCTCAGAAATTTGTGATTTCTTGTAAATTTACGACTTCAGTCTCAGAGAATATCCATTTTTTTTTCTCATAAATTTACAACTTTAATCTCGGAAGTTTTTTCTTGGGATATTACCCCTCTCTCTACATGCAGGAGCTATTTCTTTGCAGACAACAACCAGGTGCAAGCTCAGCTTCCTTGGGTTTTGTCATCACAGAAGTACTGGCCAGAAGAAATACCTCCACCAGTCGACTCTCTCTAAACTCACAAATTGTCATTTTTACATTTCTGTTTGTATATGACTTAACAAACAAGATACAACATGTTCAATTGTCAGCTTTAGGGGAGTTTTTAAACATGAACAGTAGCTATAATTCCAATGTAGCTGCTGGACATATCAGCATGTCAGTTATCTGTGATAATACAAAAAAACAGTTTGGGGGACTATGAGACGCTCCTTGCATGCAAAAAATGAAAATGCAGTGCTTCCACATTAACAAAAGCGCACACAGAGCAAAATGACGAACATCAAAGAAACTAAAGCAGTTTATGAAATAGAACAGCAACAGGTTCTCAGCTCATTGCTCTTCCCCAGGAAGCTATGGGAACAACACATCACCAAACAACAAAATGGGAGTGGAAATTCAATAGCTGTATTTTTGAATGTTTTATATTTAGCCTGTATTTAACCAGAAAATCCCAGTCTCTTCAAAATGTTAGACAAAAAAACAACAACTTTTCTCACCTACCTCTGTTGGTAAGCGACAGATAATACTAAATCTATCTGCATGGCTAGATACCACAAGAGGAAAGTGGGAAAATGTTTTTTGGTGAACAAATCAATCTGTTGTCATGTTTGTTTTTATCCTGTGTCCATTTACAGGAGCTCAATCTGTACGAGGACATTGTCTTGGCATGTTGAGAGCATTTCTGTGGAAAGCATCTCAGCTGCAGCCTGTAAAAAATGATCATGCAGCACACCTTAGTGAAATAAGCCAGTTTATCGCCTCACAGTCCCTGTCCTGGTGTCCTTGGCACCTATTGATGGAGACCTCCACAGAGCCCGCCTGAATTCATTTTCCCCGGACACTCGCCTTGGACTTCGCCCTGCCAATAATTCTGCATATTTCTGGCCTGGGGCCTACATCGCTCCTCCATTTCTGTTCAATACACAATCAACTGATGGTGTCAGTGGGGGTGACATTGTCTCTACAAGTGTCATTCGCCGGCCTTGAGAGCACTTACACTAAATGGCTCTTCGCCAAATAGCCCTTCAGTGCTGGCCAGTTCAATTGCACTGTCAAAAGGAGAATTACCTGCCGCGGGGCCCCAAATGGGAGCTCTCGCCTGATAAAGGACACCAGGAATCATTTAGGCTAATGTCTCTGCATTAAAGGAGCTTGTTTTGTTAGCAGTGAGGAATCGAGGATAAATTGCCACATCTGCATGAACAAGGGATGGAGTATGCGTTGTCGATTTGTCCTAATTGAGAGGCACGTGGCAAGAAAGTGTGTGTGTGTGTGTTAGGATTGGGGGGTGAGAAATAACTTTCAGCTGTAAGGCTACAGCAACAGACTGCCTGCTTCTTGTTGGACGAGGTGGGGTTGAGGAGGGGCTCTCTAGAAAGTGAGGTGGGGAGGGAGTGTTGGGGAAGGTGGGGGCCTGTCACCCTCACACACCCTTTGTCTCCTGGCCATCTGCTGGGGTTTCATAATGGTTGTGAGGGTGAGTGTGCATGTGAGGAGGGGAGGTGGAGGGTTGTAGGGCTGGATAAAGGGGGGGTATGCATTCCGTCACCTTCTAACCATCCACACTGCAGAGCCACGCTGGGCCAGGCCATGGCAGGCCAGGCCACAGGAGACTGCAGACACTGGGAGAGAAATTTACAGCCCTGGTGACCCCACTCAGATGACTCCCCATTTCCCAAACACTCACTCTGGTTTATTGCTCATTTTGTTAAGGAGTAGAAGGCTATGGAAGGTTATTAATGACAACACTACTAAGCAAATGTAAAATCAACCTGTCAGATTTCAGAGAGCATAGAGGGAGGGACAGATTTTTAAGTACAAAACAGGAGCACAAAATCCTCACTTGTTTACACAGTGTGAAATGTGTTTTCAATATTTTCTCCAGTAGATTCTGAGCATGCTAATAGTTTTTGGCCAGCAAGCTAAACATTTGATTTATATACTACTATATGGTTTTGTCAAATGTCTTTTGGAGGAAACATAATTGCTGGCTGGATTGGGTTTACTGATAATATTTTACCAGCCCAGGAACTGTTACCTTCTTGCACCACACAAAAGTTGCAGGGAGGAGGTCAGGGTGGATGATGGGCATACAACATGCAGGGCTTTTGTACTGACCGGAGAGCTAGGCTCTCATCCTCCGTCCCATGTCTGGTTAGGTTTAGGTCACTAAAACACTTTGCTTAATGTTTGGTAAAAAGTATTTTTAAACCTGGGCCCTATTTTTACATATTTTGGGGTTAAAATGACTAATAGGCACAAAAAGTGTTGGAATTGGTCTAGTAGGTCATCTCCGCCAGCAGCCACAAAACAGGCGTCCATGTAATCCTTGGAGGCAACTGAGCCTGTCAAAGTCCGTCCACTAAAACTGCTCCAAACGTGTATTTTTTGGAAGACATTCTTAAACAACTCACACCAAAAAGATTTATTTTGTATGTTCATGAAGCTATCGGTTCAAATTTTAATTATTCTACTGATCACATCCGAAAGCAGTGGCAGATTGATATAGAATGTCAGAAGAAAATATCTGGGCATCAGTTATAGAAAATACACATACTATTATGAGCTGTAATACTGTTAGAGAGACCATTTAACATATTACCTAATTAACAACATTGGAACTGACTACAGCATATCCTAGCAATCTGAATATAATTGTGTTAGCCTGATGGTGGTGTTGCCAGAACCTCAATAAAAATAAATAAATACAGCTACTATAAAGATGACAAGATCATCTAAAGCTTGTGATTTCATGTCAACTGCATTTTAATGTACAACAGTGTACTGCTGCAAACAGACAAAACATACTTGCTCAATTTCTCATTACAATGACAACATTTTCACGTTATAATCCTTATCAGGTACAGCAAGATATTTGTCATGATTGTGACATTATTATACCGTACACCAAATAAGCCAGTTTTAACAGGACACTTTTATGTTGTTTATTCTTGTTATAAGAAATATTTCTTGTTATAACAACATATCATTATGTCAACAAACTTTCTTGTTATTACACAATACCAGCGTTTCTTGTTATAAAAAAAACATCTCATTATAACAACATACAACATAATTTTTAATTATTATTTAAAAGTGAAAATATGTGCCAGCCAGCGGTGTATTGTTTCTACCTGTATTATATGTCAGTTTCAATGTGGTGAAAAACACACCAATTGTTGTGTTTTAACAGATTTTATAGGCAGACCAGAAAGTATAGTGTGCTGCTACACAGAGTTATGAGACCACATAAACGTGTCATATTACAGGTGAAGGCATCCTCTTCCTCTTGTGGGTTAACACTGATGACACTCACAACTCTGTCCTGCTCTCTCTAAAACTGCCTCTGATCTTACGAATCTTTCTTCGCTTGCTGTCACGTGTACTTGATAAAAGTTCAAATTTGTTTTGCACTCACTTAGCAGTTAATGATCTTCAACAGCAGAGAGGAAATAGTTAAGTTTTGATGAAACTGAAAGCAGTGTGCATCGTCATCAGCTGAGCAGGTCAGACTGGGTTAGCAGCCTGTCCCTCAGCTGAGGTTTACAGTTATACCGGTGTTACTGGAGGATTGTGAGGAAACACACCTACACCAGTGTTAAAGACCCCTGACATTTA
The DNA here is from genome assembly GCA_005408345.1 of Macquaria australasica. Lineage (NCBI taxonomy): Eukaryota > Metazoa > Chordata > Actinopteri > Centrarchiformes > Percichthyidae > Macquaria > Macquaria australasica. Next base: position 332,999 of record SEMN01000470.1, on the reverse strand, counting down.
GACACTACACTGAAAGCGGCACAGGAAATAAAATGACATTTGTTGCACTCTGCTATATTCCAGGGAGTAAAGGCATTTTCCCTCAAAGTGGGTAAAAAGTCCTAATAAATCCAATAAAGTGATCAAAAGTAAGCTACACTTGTTACTGTGCAGTTACTGTACACATACAGGTCCAAACAGCCATGGCTACTTACTTAAATATGAAGTAAAATATGTCATATTATGTATATATTACATTCAACAACAAATGAGGAATCATAGTGTGACCCATAGTGTCTGAATCTCTGTATATAAATTCTTTATTTTATTTAAAAGCAACATTTTTCTTTTCTTTTTACTCCCATTAATATGAGTATTAAAACCATGTGCTTGCCATAAAAAATGCAAATCAACATTGAGGGAAAATCTGTCTCATTTAGCTAATTGGCACGCTCAGCATGGGTCTGTGTTTGTGTCTGTGTGTGTGTGTGTGTGAGAGAGAGAGAGAGAGAGAGAGGAGAAAGTGGTATTGACCCCGCGAGCAGATGGGCTCCTCCACGCTGCTCTGCTCTGTCCTGAACACACACCGGGTCATGCAGGAGAATGGATGTGGGAGTGTGTGTGTCAGCGACCATCTGACACCTCCCACAACTGGTCTACACTCCCCCCCTGTGCTTTACATGTGAATGTAACAAATGGAGTGCAATCCGGCCAGTGGAGTTAATTATCGAGATGGTGTGTGAATGCAGATTTTCATATGATAATCGGGGATGTTGAAGACAAAAGTTGGCAAATTTTACATTTCAGGCATTCATCTTATGTTCTTACAATGAGTGCAGCACTGAGATTTGTCCATTCACTAAAAATTAAAAGCAGTGTAAAGGTCACAGTCTAAGAGGGACAGAAATCCTCCTTCAGATCCTCTTATACAGTTTCACTTAACTCTTGTCTACTTCTGCTTCACTTAGTTGATTCCATAAATGATCCTCTAGGAATCTGAAGAATGGGTCTGATCTTGCTCTTCACAGTCACAGGTGGAGATAAAGGCAGAGGAAAGCATCTTGAAATGAAATCTGTCTTGTGGGTTGCATTGCATTCTGGTCTTGTGGAAAAACTGGTATCTCTGCCTCTTCATTATGGGAACTGTTGAACAGTGGTGCAAAAATGATGGCTCAGAAAAGCTTGCCTTGTCCATTATCCAGTTATTCAAACACAGCCAACATGTCATACTGGTGAAAAAATATATAAGATCATTTTTACAGTGCCGCTAAAGTCCTAAAATAGTGTATTTTTAATATTATGTTGACTTGTGGGAACAAGGTATTACTGTAGTTTTTATGGCATGGGAACAAGATCTGTTTGGGCCGGTGATACTGATGGCCTGTCCAGGGTGTACCTGCCTCTCATCCAGTGTGTGCTGGTATAGGCTCCAGCCCCCCTGCAACCCTAGGATAAGCAGGTATAGATAATGGATGGATGGATGAAACAAGATCCATATTTTGAGATAAGAAGTTATTGTGCGGGAACAAAATCCATATACATGTATGCTGTATTCATAAAGAGGTTGTTATCCTGAGGAATAAAAGGTTTTATTTAGTGTGAACAAGTCCCTTGTACATGTATACTGTATGTGTAAACAAGTTGTTACTCTGAGGGAATAAGATATTCAGTGTTCCCACACATTTTTACCAATGAATTTTCAAAACTTTTCCATAATATTTTACCCCATTTCCACGACCTTATTTAAGTAGTTTAAAATAGGTAGGCATATATGTATAGCAATCATAGGGTGCAGGCTAGGGTCTGCCTCTCTCTTGAGCCATGTATTATATTCGTCGTTTGAAAGCCAAACATTATTAAACACGCACTTCCCAGGCATTTGTGGATAAGCAAACTGCTAGTGCTTGCTAACTTCAGACAACGTTTCAACAATGCAGCGCAGCACTAGATTTTAAGGAACGTATGTCGCGTAACGTTATGTTTTGGGATTTTTTAAAACATATTTTAAACAATAGCCAAAACAATGTATATTCAAAACTTTTCCAAAACATTGTTAATTCCAAACCATTTCCAGGCCTGGAAAACTGTCTGACCACACGGGCCAGCCTTCCTTTTTCCAGGAATTTCATGACCATGGGAACCCTGTATATTATAGGAACAAAATCCCTACACATGCATATGTGAAAAACAGGATGTTGTCATGAGGGAACAAGATATTATATTGTGGAGAAAAGATCCACAAACATGTATATGCGTAAACTAGGGCTGTACCTGACTCTGAATTTTGTCAGTCGTATCGGATTTGGCTGTTCAATAAGAATATTCGTTTTTTTTTTCATATAGACTATTAAGCAACGCTTTATTGAACTGCCAGATTTTTGAACAGGTTTCGGCGGGATGTTCAGGGTGACAGCGACTTTCACGTAATATAGTACATACCTGCAAACTAGTCGCTTTTCTGCAAATCATGTAGATCCAAAGAGTTTTGTTTTTTCCATATAAATGTACCCACTAGTAAGAGCCCACATGACCACAACGTAGGTATAAGTACAGCCCAAGGCAGCCCCTACATCAAAAAGGGGTGGGTATGTTGACGCCAACCAATAGCATGGAAGCCTTAAGGTCCAAACGTCTTAAGACGTCAATTTTGAACGTCTTATGATGTCAATTTTGAACGTCTAAAGACGAACGTCAAACTAGACATTTTGGTCCAATCGGCCTTCCATACACCGGCGACCAGAGCAGTGCGTGTGCGTCGCGGAACCTCTTGCTTTTCATTTCGGCGTCCATGTTAACAGGTCAGAGCAGCCACACAGCGTCTTCAGCGCGGCTCATCTAGAGATTCGGAATCTTACCTATTTTTTCTGCGTAACGTGCGTGGTTCTCAGCAAGAATACACAGTGAAAATGATTTGTTGATAGTCATATTGACTATTGATATCTGTAGAATATGTCACAAAAATCACAAAGAAATGTTTTTTAACTCCCCAGTTACAATTGAGCAATTAACCTTTTCTTGTCTAAACTAAATATAAATTAAATGTATAATGAAATGAAACATTCTATTATTGATGGCCGTTATCAAAGGCAAACTCAGTGTAGAAAGATGGAGCTGGCAGCAGCAGCTCCGCAGCAGGAACGCTCTCTGTGTGGACTCCACACGCCTATGAGACAGCAGTTCAGCGAGGTAGCCGTCACACGCTGCTCAGGTCGGCTGTGTGGCCCAGCTGTAAATGTTGTCTTTTCCCTTTATTTTCTTCTCAGAGTGCACCAGAATGCTTTGTTATATGTTAAAATCAGGGTTGCCAACTTTGTGTACCTGGCTGGAGTGAGATTTTGATGCCATGGCCCATGGGCTTAATCACGCATAGGCTACGCGTACGCGCACTTTATAATGTGCACATATTTGGACTCAATTCACCATCAGGGTTTAAAAATGTATGCAGCTTACACATATGGCGGGAGCAGGACCTTATATTCTAAGATTTAAGGATATAGCCTGACTACGCCATCCCGTGACTTCCACCCTGGGAAATACTCACAATTTCACAACATTAGACCCAATAAAGGGCACACAGGTTAATTCAATAATGAAAGTCAAAGACGTGTTGTTTCCATTATCAAAACTACACTGTTTTATTCAATGTTCTCAAGTAGCAAGAACCAGAAATAAACAAAAAGAAACAAAAGAATACAAGAACCTATCCTACTCCAGACACATAGCCAACACATGAAAACACAGACACATAAACACAAATCTAAACATGAGCACACATACTTACTTAGCCAAATATATACATAAACACACATTCTTTCACTCACTCCGTCAAATATGAACACACACTCACTAGTTGCACCTTCTGCGCACTGGCACACGGTTTTCTGCCAGAACAGCTGTCCAATCAACGCGGTGATAAGCATCGCACACATATCGCAGACCAAACGGAGAGTACTCATAGAATGGGGGTTACAGTACGTAACCAACGGTACGTACCTATTGTTCGACTGTTCATCTCTGTTGCTGTCGCAGTGTTTTGGCGTGAGAATTGTTTGGGCAGCGTGAGAGCGTGAGACTGAGCGTGAAAGCGTGTGTCTCACGCCAGGAGCATGAGAGTTGGCAACACTGGTTAAAATCCCTAAAGAAATCTTCTGGGGGAGGATGCCCCCAGACCCCTCTACAGGGGCTGAGTTTACAAACATGTCACTTTTTTCACCCCTTGTGAGTTTGCAGGTCTGATAGTAAACCAGCCAAGTTAGCCCTCCCAGCTAATGCATGCTAACTACGCTAACGACGGATCAGAAATGTGCAACATTCTTTGCAGACACTAGATATCAAACAAAAGCTGGAGACAAGATCGTAGATCGTAGATGGTTGCTGTGAGCTGTAAATTCACCACTTCTAAGCAGAAGGAAGACGCTAACGTTTTCTCAGAGCCTGACCGGGCAAGGCCTCTCTTCCTCAGTCTCACTCAGACTCACCCTGGGTCCTGGTCTGCAGCTGCCTGTACCTGTCACAGACATCTTCTCCAAGTGGACGGGACAGTGCGGTGTACTGAACACTGACAAAAACAAAAACAAAACGACTGCTTGACTTGAAGAATCTCAATTAATTAATCTCCTCCTCTTCCTCTCCATCTGTACGCCCTCATATCCCATCAATGCTTGTTATTAATTCAACTTCTTCCCGTAGTTGTGTGCTTTCTCTCCTCTCTCTCTCTCTCTCCCCTTCTGTTGCTTTCTGCAGGTGTTTCTGCCTCTGGAGCTGTTGAGTCTGGGTCTGTGGTTGCTGCCGCCTGCTGCCCCCCGTGCTCCTGCTCTGCACCCGCTGATGCTATTGCTGTTGTTGCTGTTATTAGTATTGCTATTATAATGTTGCTCTTAGTGTTGTTTCTGTTGGTGTTAACATCAATGCCATTACCATATCTATACTGTATTGTGCTGCTGTATGTTCTCTTTCCTCCTGCTCTCTCTCTCCCGCTCCCCCCTTCCCCTTCAACCCAACCGGTCGAGGCAGATGACCGCCCACCTTGAGCCTGGTTCTGCTCGAGGTTTCTACCTGTTAAAAGGGAGTTTTTCCTTGCCACTGTCGCATAGTGCTTGCTCATGGTGGGAACTGTTGGGTCTCTGTAAATATAAAGAGTCGGTCTAGACTTGCTCTATTCGAAAAAGTGCCCTGAGATAACTTTTTTATAATATGGCGCTATATAAATAAAACTGAATTGAATTGAATTGAATTAACTGAGGGGTCTCCGACTGATGATTCGGATCTTCGACTTTCAGGGGGCAGCCCTAGTGTAAACAGGTTGTTATCCTGAAGGAACAAGATCCATTTAGAAGTTTACTGTAAGTGTAAACAGGCTGTTATTCTGAGGGAACCAGATATTATATTGTGGGAGTAGGTTGATGCAGAACTTGTAGGCACACTCTATGGATTTTGTTCCAACAAGAAAATTACTCGTTTCCACAGAAAAGGTTTACAAAAATAAAAAAGTCTTTTGGGACTTGAGGGACTCCTTATTTTTGACAGCATCAACGTGTTTTGGGTGGATCCTTCCTTTACTTGCCTGTGCAATTCTCCTGTTGTGAAATGATCATGTCAGGAAAACACAGAAATGATTATTTTCATATAGATTCCTCATTGAGTCTCTTTGAATACTCCTAAATTGTAATGTAATTCAATCAAAGCTATCAGTGGTTTGTCCAAGGACAGAAGGGAACCACTGATTCGCTTTTATAAATCAACTTGTTAGCTCTTTGCACCCAAAGCGTGTCAGATGGGCCCAAGGGTGAATGGCGGTTGTTCACATACAATTATGCTGATTGAGTGGCACACCACGTTGTCTTCTCTTTCACTCTTTGATACAGTTGGGCTGCTGGAGAGCTTGTCCATCACAGCAGATATGATTAAAATGATTGAGGGCTTGTCCATTTATTTTTGCCTATCCCCCACACACACTGACCAAGCTGTCTAGCTGACATTAAGGCTGTTGCAGATTGGATGTGAAACTCTTGACGCGGTTCACTTTTAATATGGTACCAGTCTTTTTGTACTTGAATCAAATCTACATATTTATCTCATTTTAGAATCGATAAGGCACCATCCATTGTCAGATGAAGTCTTTTGCCTCTATATGAATCCAGGAGTTTGTTTAGTTGTATACAGCATTGCATCTAGCTGATTGTTTCACCTTGGAAGTCCTTAAGAGCTTCTGTGTATGGTATATAAGGGAATGAAGGGCACCCAGCTGTATCACCCACTGTGATTGATTTACCAATCTTTTCTCCCCCAAGCTCGGGTCACGTGCCACTCTTTGTCCTGTTTGCCTGCAGAGGGGAAGATGCAAATAGAACCAACAACAGCTGTTGAATGGGATGCTGTGCCTGGTTACGCTTAAAGAAGCGTCTTGCTGGGCTGACAGCAAGATGCTTCTTTAAGACAAGAAGTGCTGTATGCCGGCCGGGCACACTGAGCTCTAGCTAAGCTTCACAGCTTACTTCTTTTACCATTGATGCCTCTCCAAATATGATGGAGGAGACTGTAATATTCTGCTGGGTGCTCTGTTTTCTCTCACTTCGGTTTGTAACATGAATGAATGAGAAAAATGAAGTCCAGAAACCTATACAAGACGAGTAGGCTTAATATAGAAGCTTTTCTGCCATGATGGAATTGTTACAGGCGTACAGAAGTTGTTCAAAACCGCATACAGGATCATTGCTAACAGCACTGTCCAGTTAAGAAACCCCCTTTCTGGTGTGGTTTGGGGTTCCCCAACAAATTATTGACTGTGTATGTACTGTAGAATAACACAGTATGTCAGCAAGATTTTTCTGTTTGTATGTTTATTCATCATTCTTCATATGGTGGTGTGTTCTTTATACTGTGACAGTTTTCCAAAAATTAGATTAAAAAATTTCAATATATCGCCTCGCTTACAGTATTGCAATATATTGAATCGTAACCCCGGTATCGTGATACGTATCGTATCGCCAGATTCTTGCCAATACGCAGCCCTAGTTATAACATGACATGGATCAGTTTGAGGTTAAAACGTGATAAATAGTATATTGTTATAATGTGATAAGTTTGTATGTCGTAATAATGTGAAAATATCTTATGTGAAAAGCATCTTGTTATAATAATAAACCTTTCACGTTATAACATGACACTGATCCATTTTTCTTTTTCTGGTGTGGCAGCAATATGCTGCCGTAATTCTATATATGAAATGTATATGAAAATAATAATTTCCCATATCAAGTTACCATTGTGAAGTTCTTTTAAGCAACAAATACTTGAAAGGTGGCGTGGTGGTGAGAACTCCACTGATTTTACAAATGTCACTTTGAGTGTCACATTTCAGCCTGTGAAAACAGAACTGCATAACGTCCTCTGTCATATCTGAAGATATAACTCATCAGAATAGAAAGCCAGCATTACAAACTGGGGGCACAGAGTTTTAAAGACGCCAGCATTTACCTGACAGGGGGGAGTCTATTGGCTGCATTGTGGGAAATGTAGGATCCTGCCTTTTTGGACCTTGACTTATAAAAGGAAATTAAAGTCAGGAAATTTCAACGTCGCCCATCACTTCCACTGAAGGCACATCGGGACAGGATGTTTCAATGGCCAGTTTGAACAGGAGGAATAATTACAGCAAGCAAAACCTGTTTTAATGTTCATACGGGCACCTGACTAGTTTTAAGACCAACTTGAAAAATTGTGAACCTGTCCTGAAAAAGTGAGCTACTTTGGTTGGATTATAACTACAGTTACTTACTTTATGAGCAACAAAAGAATGGGAACAGCTAACTATGCAAGGTACCAACACATGTAGTGTATTTTTTTTTTTTTTTCTGCCGTGAAACCCATTACCATTGGAATCCATTTTAAATTACATCATTTCAAACTGACCACAGCCACTTTTTTATGAACTCCCATCTTTTTACAGCCACTTTTACTACAGTGGGCGAGAATATGATACTAAGAATGTACATTTTTGATAAAAATCACTTTACAATTGCTTATTTTGTCTGGAAAAAAAAAAAGGTATTCAAATGTTTGGAGACTTGTACAGAGTGCTGCAGGAATGAGTCCTAAAACCTGGAAATGAGTCAGCATGTTTGCTCTTCATGTTTCCTTGTCTGGAAGTCAGTGGGTTTCTTGAATGGGTTTTTGGTTAGATGTCTGAAATAAGGTCTGTGGTTAAAACAAGCTTAAAGGTTGGGTAGGCAGTTTTCTTTTGGCGTCACTGGGCAAAAATGCCATATTAACCGTGCAGCATATTGTAATTCAAGTGGTCTGAGAGCAGACCTCTACTTCAGCCCCCCCTCTTGCCTCTGTTTTCAGGCTTCAGAAAATCTATCCCGTGACGGTAGACTTTAGCCAATCACAGGTTATTTCAGAGAGACGGTGTGTTGTATTGGCTAAGCTACAAGAGCAGATGTGTGTACACGTCCCTTCAGACGGTGAAAACCTGATTCAGTGGAGGAAAATCCTGCCGAAAATCCTAAAAATTGTGATACATTTCCAACACCTCCTTTGCCTACAGCAGCGTATACGGGGCTTCAGGCTCATTGCGTTCAATGCCATGGCGCTCATAACGACGAGTGGCAAAGAGGCATGATGACAAACAGTGGGGAATAACTTTTGACGGGGGACAGTGGTGTGTGTGTGCGGTGTACCAGCCGCTGCTGGACGGCGTTGCAGCTGCCTCTGAAGCCTGGGGCGCTCTGCTCTGTGACCGCGAAGCGCTGGAGGGGCGTCTTTGAGAAAACAAGTCACGGCGGCAGGGACCACGGTCTCTGTGAGGCTCATGCCGTGGAGAGCGAGTCCTACGAGGGATACAGGTTTTGCCTAGGTTCTGCCTACCCCAAGCTGGGGAACCTTCTGCCTCTCTCTCTGCTGCCTCGTATCACTCCGCTAAGCCCCTCCCACCAAACCCACAACTTCGACCGGCAGCAGAAGGAGCCGGTTCCCCAGTGAAACTGTATCCCTCGTGTACACACATCTGCTCTTGTAGCTTAGCCAATACGAACACACCGTCTCTGAAATAACCTGTGATTGGCTAAAGTCTATCGTCACGGGATAGATTTTCTGAAGCCTGAAAACAGAGGCAAGAGGGGGGGCTGAAGTAGAGGTCTGCTCTAAGACCACTTGAATTACAATATGCTGCACGGTTAATATGGCATTTTTTCCCAATGACACCAAAAGAAAACTGCCTACGCCAGCTTTAAGAGATTTTCACGTTTTGTTCTACAACATAAAATATGTCAGTTAATACCCCCCTCTGGAATTTTACGCCTTAAAAAAGGCGGTTGCTAACAAGTGTCTAAATGAGACTACAGAGGTTGTCGAGGACATTAAACATCATCACGCCGAACACAGAAACTCATCTACTCACTCCTTCACCTTTACAGCCTCGTTGTGTTTATACTCATGTTCTTGCCAACTATTTGTAGAAGAGGTAAGCGTGCAAAATCAAATTACAAGTTGGAATCTTAGTGGTGGTGACATTGAAGTCATGTGATCGTGGTGTAGTTCGTTTAACTAACGTTAGCTTTTTACTTCTGGCAATTGCATTTACACTTCAAAAATCATAAAAGTGGTGTTCATTTGTGAAGATGATCTTGCTGAATAAAACGTGTATCATAAACTTTTGTTTGCCAGTTTATTTTCTGCAATAATCCAAAATCCAATGTAAAAATCCCATTGGCTTATTGTTGAGGGAAACAGGGCGATGCTAACTTACAAAAATACATCATTCCTGCAGCACTCTATTGCTTTTTTTCCTTTTCTTAGCACTCTATTGCTATACCCTACCACTACAATACAATGTACTGAAATATGATAATCATGACACAAACGCATGCAAAAGTAATAACGTTTAATTCAAATAAAACCATGCAACAGGTCACCATCACCCTGATTAGCTTCCACCCCCGTTATAAAATAAACATCCAAAGCCGTACATTGCGTTCAGTGGGCATTCACTGTATGAGAGTATGCAAGAGACATGGAGGTTACACAGGTCAGCCCAGAGACTAAAGAAACCAAAATGAGAACCCAAAAACAGAAATAAAAAAAAAATAAAAAATAAAAATCACAGCTCCTGCTTCGCACAGGCCACAGTACAGTGGTGATCCTGAAAAGGAATCAAAAACTATGTTCTCTGAAGAGAGAAAGTACAAGGACCTGCAGCCCCGCCCATCCCCCTCCCACTGGCTGCTAATAATCAATCACTATCACAAAGCACTATGAACCACATGGCACACAGAAGACAAGTCTGAGAACATGAGTGATGAGCCAGCAGTGCCCTGCTGATACATACGTCGCTGAATGTCTAGTAGCACTTTATTTCCATGTACCGGACATGCACTCATTTAAGGAAGGCCCGTCAAATTCACATCATCGGGATTGCGGAAGCTGGGGAATTTGAGACGCGGCCTGGGAGACTGAGCAAAGCATTGTTTGGGGTACATTTTTCTCTGTGAACATACATTCAGCACACTGCATAACATTGAAGTTTAAAACAACTCTGAATGATCCAAACATTTAAGATTTTAGTCTGGGTTACAGAAGTATATTTGTTTTGCTGAGTAGTGAGATGATTCAAATCCCTCACCACAATAGCCATAAAAGAGGCACTAACTGTCACCACTTGTGAAGGATCCAGCGCACACACACATAATTGGTACACTCAATCAGGTCATTTGTTATTTTACAATCTGGATGTAGAACACAAAGATGATAAAAAATAACATTAGTAAGATGTACAGTATTCTTGTTTCGTAATGTCTGATCTGAATCATGAACTTTAATGGATGACTGGGCACTGGGTGATGAGGTCGGGTCCACCTGCGCATCCCTCCCTCTGTCCAATGGGCTCCCGAGGGAGGAAGTGGGAGTTAGGAGTCTTGGATAACATGATGATTGTGAAGTTTGAAAGTCAGTGTGATGTGTTTAAGATGCTGTGTGTGTGTGTGTGTGTGTGTGTGTGTGTGTGTGTGTGTGTGTGTGAGACAGGGAGGGATGGCAGGGGGAGCCTCAGTTGCTGTACACCTGGCCTTCGGGTGGCTGGGAAAGCCTGCTGTTCTCTTTCATCATCATGTGCTGTCTGAGCTCCTGCAGCACCATCCGAATGTTGTAGGAATTTTTCCACCTGGACAGCGCTGTCACCGCCTTTATGTCCACCTGAAGGAAGAAGGGGTGGGGGGACATTAACATTAAATATGTAGAATGCAGTTTTAGGCTAAAGCAGTGTGTTGGCAAGTGCGATTCAATTATTTTAAGAGATTTTTAAATCAAAATACATACAGAAATGCAAAACCGATTTTTGTAGGCTAAAAGTAGCTCCTAACTGGAGAAACGTTCCAGTCCTGACTTTAGGACTCCGAAGTTTTTGGTTAAAAGTAATTCACAAAAGCATTTTGGGGTTAAAATTTTGGCTCCTGAGTCTGAGAAAAGTCTCTTCAGACCCCGGTTTGTTTGACAGTTCATTACGTATACATTAAATAACTGCAATAAGCTAATGGATAAAGCTGATTTAATGCCCATGGCTGGAGTACCCTGTACAATTTGCACTTTATGTGGAATTATCCCATCAAAGGATGAAGATTTGTTTGGTCTACTGGAAAATAAAAACAAGTCAATATTTTACTTCATATATGACATTTCGTAGCACTACTGTGTATGGATGAATATTTTATTTAACATTCACTGACAAAGACTGGTCACCTGACACCAATCACTATAGACACAATGAGTAAAGTTCAGTCTTAATGAAATGGTTAAATGCCTGGAGAGTCCCGGCACTAGTAGCTATCTCTTTACCATCGGCTCGTATTTAGACGATAGTAGACAACGTGGCAAGTCAATAAGGAGGACTGCTTTATAGGAAAGCTACAGTAGTTCAATGCGATGAAGTACTTTGATTTGTTATGTATCTCATTCAGTGGATTAGTCTGTAGCATATATTACCATTTGGTAACTGTTTATATTTAGAAACTGCAGGATCTGTTAACCTTAGTTAAAAAAAATTGTCGGTCAAAACCAATGATGCCTATTTTATTTTTCTATAGAACATATCACATTATACTTAAATACGGTCGGTCACATGAACTATGAAGCTGAAGTAAATGACCACTGAAGTAGTTATTTGAATCTCGGTGCTAACATGCAACCTGTTGAGTCAACATGAATGGCAGAACGAAGTTACTACATCCCAGTGACTCTAACCTGACTCAACAACACTCCAACAACTTAATACAAAAAGCTACTGCTGAGTCTGAAGCACAAGTTAAGTCTTAAATTCAAGTGGCAGCAGCAGCAGCTCCTCTTGGGAGCAGAGTAGTTTTTGGTAAAAGATGTGCACATTGCGTGGGTCTAATTCAGTCCACAACATACCAATAAACACTTGAAATGAATAATCTCACCTAGAGTGTTGATCAATCAGACCAGAAAGGATGCTGGATACTCACCACACCATTTAAACTGTGTATGCCAGTCAGGTTGATCTTGTTCACAAAGCGGACAAGAGGGGGGTGCTCTGGGTATCTGAGTCCACATTCTATTTTTAGACTGTATATCCTGCCTTCATAGACAGTCTGTAATTAAAGAAAGGATGGCAGGTTAGTTCAAAGAGTGAGAGTCAAGTGTGCGGTGTCCATTCGTGTGTTGCCATTAATTAACCACATTTGCTGATTAATGCTGGTTCTTAGAAACAGCCGTAAGTGCTGTCGTCACCTTGGAGACTCACACCCTAACTACAACCAGTCTACCAACATCTTTATATGCTGTCAAATTTGTTCCTATGCCACAGTGGTAAAGGAACAAACGTTGCGTTTTGCCACTAAATGTTGCAAAAATACAAGCTAACTAGTGCATGCATGTACTTCTCTTTACTTCTAAACCACACAAGGAAGTACTACACCATCTGAACTCTAGAGGGTAGGCTGAACCATGCAAGTGCCACCACTGAACAAACCGGCACTGCACCAGTTAGTGTTTGGAGGAGCGCACCCAATGTTTTCTATTTTTCAACTTTGAACAATCCTGAATTGTTCTGTCTTACAAAAGGTACATTTGTTCAAAGCAATTTTTCCAATTCAATGTAATGCTGGAATCCTATTGGCCAACTGAAGAGAAGAGCAGTATGATGTATGAAAGTGCTGTAGGCCCTGGGGGTGGCTCACCTTGGCGGGGCCGATGATCATGCCATTCCAGTGAGTTAGCGTCATGTCGTCATCATCTGCGAGGCCCCAGCTCACTGTACCGTCTCCGCCTCCCTTCTGGCCTTCCTCGAGCTCCTCCAGCAGCCGAAAGCTGCGGGGAACTACAACGCCTTCACGCACACACAGAAAAAGGGATTATTAAATGACCTCTGTCTAATTACACACTGGGAGAAAATTCAGTCATATGATACTAAATGATTTTCCTGAACAGAAGTTAGTGACCAAAAGCTAGGCTAACCCAAACAAAGGTGTGTTTTAAAAAATGATAAGGTATTTTCATATTAGCAATATCTGTCAGTGATTCCTATAACATAGAATCACCCATAAACCTCCTAACAAAACTAAAATGTCTCAATTGGCTATGATTATGAAGAATTGTTTTGTTAGTTTAATTAAATTAGTATTCCAGGTCAAAAAAGTCTGGATGTCCATTGTTGAAACCTAGCTTATGACTCTTCTTATTAACTGCCACAGATTTTGTGACTAATTATATCCTCAGGTGTAACCTATGGTCCATGGAAGACCTTCTGTCCTGTATGGTTGCTTTCCGGCATATCTGTTCTTTAAGATTTTTATGCAAGTGGACTGAAAGAGTCTTAATATGTTTCATTCTTGAATAACAAAAATAATTTTTAATTTATTTAAATGCAGCAAACGTTGTCATTGTAGGCACATCTGAACAAGGATGAACTTTTCTATGACAGCTGTGCAAAGCCACTGGTTCACAGGACAAGTAAAACTAACCATCTGAATCTCAGATGCCAGCATGTCTCAGTGGAAACTATGCAGACCACAGTGAGGTGACCTGTGGATAGCTGCAACACCTTGATGGCCAAACAAACATGCTGTGACATCATGCTGAAGTTTAAACTGACCACACAGGTTTAATACAACACTGGGTTTACACTTGAACATTGTCAAATTGTTGCGAGTGTGTCAATAGGCCATATAGAGAGCCTTCCTTTATGGCAGCAGGGGTATTCTCAGACAGACACCACTTTTAACAGTTTGTCCAACCTGGCATTAGTTGTGTGGTGATCCCAGTAGTGCCTCAGACAGGAGACTTTAACTGTACAGAGTTTCAGGATGCATCCAAGGGTGAAAAACTACGTTACGTTGCTAGCTTCCTACTTAACTATTAAATGTAAAAACATACCGCTAATGACAGTTATTCATATTACCTAAATAAGCAGTAAGACTGTGTTTTCAAGATGTCAAACAACCGCGTTCAGTAAAATACCTTGGGTCCAGTTTCTATTAACGAGCTACTTTTGAGCATTTCTTCCGGGATGTCATGACTCTCCAGCTGCTGAACAGGGCTGTGCTGCCAGCGAACAACTTATCTAACGTTACCCACCAAGCTAGTCAACAGAGTAACATTACCCACCAATACCACAGACAAGTGTGATCTGTGGTATGGACCTAACCATCCTTTCCTCTGAGCTCCACGATGGTAGCGCTACATCAAGGCTGCTGCAGTGACTGGTCCAGCTTAGCTAGCCACTGAGCGAGCTAGCAGCGTTAAGGACAGCATTTTCTTTCACACAGAGTCCTGTTACAATCAAAACTCCACTGCAGCTGGACTCGTGGGAATTGTAAAACTATTATGCAGCTAATATGGTATGTTGGAAATTGTAGCTCTTAAGCTAAATCCCCGAAAACTGCCTGAACTGTGGGTGAAGTCGACTTACCTGATCCGGCGGCGCCCGCCATCTTTGTCACTGCTTTACGGAAGCGCGCACGTACGACGTTCACTTGCGCGTGTCCGTCGTAAGAAAAAAAAAGTAACAATTCTTTTACTAAATTAAGTATTTTCATTTCACTTGCTGCATGGCAATGGCATAGTTATGCTTTTAAGACTAGCGTCAGCTCTTCATTCACTCTCCTTATCCATTCGTTTGTTCTTATTCGTCACACTTTGTCAAGATGAAGTGCAGCTGTCGGTGGCGCATTAGTTGGGGATGGTTTTGAAGAACTATCACTGGGGTTCAAGAAAGGGAGAACATAGCAGAAGCTGAAATGGCATTTGGTTTTGACTAGGTGCTACAATTTCCTAAAATATGAGCACGGACTGCAGCCCAAAGCAGAGAACACGCTGACGGAGGTGTTCACTGAAAGTACGGGCTCGCCATCTACTGGACAATTTGTATAGTGTCAGATAAAAGGATGGAGGCGCGTGTCTTGAAACAGTAGTCAGGTGCCCATACTAACACTGCAACAGGTTTCGCTCGCTGTAAACAGTCCTCGTGTCATACTGGCCAGACTAGAACAAATGTAAAGCTATGTTTTGAGTAGTAGCACTTCACACATCAGCCAAACACAGTTTTAAAATGGATGATTTTCTTATAATGTATGCTTGAGAATATTTGTGGCCATGTAGGCAAATTAATAAATGAGTTGAGCTTTATTAATGACTTTTCATTTTCATTTTTTTTACTTCTTTTTATCAGTTAAATAAATCTTTTTGTTGAGCTTCAAAGGTCATTCTTGTCCTTGAGAGAGAAAATAATCTCACCGCAACGTCCATTTAACAGCTGTGGGGCTATCAGTCATATCATACTGTATGATCTTTGTTGCTTTTTCATTAATTTGTTTCATTTTTCATTCATGGTGTTTTCAAGGTCAAGAATGAACTTTGATGCTCAAATTATAAGTCAACATGAGCCATGTTTACATCTGTAATTCAAAGACAACTGGCATATCCCATCTACTGATGCATTGTGGGATTATTTTGTCAACTAGTTTTGATCTGGCATAGCCTGCTGACTTTTTAAATCAATTTTTTGGTTGACATCAAGACTGCTGTACCAAGCAATTAGTGTGCACGTGATCTAAATGAGCAAATAATCATTGTCGGAGTAACCGAAGGAAATAAATTCACAACACAACCAACTCTTCTGTTTATAGAAAGGCTGCATATGTCTGCCAGAGAGCATAACCCTCTATATTTATTATTTTAATAGAAAGTAGAAAGCAGTTGGACATTCATCTGGATGTGGACTAGGGTTGCAGAATTCTGGGAATATTCAATGTGGAAACCTTCCATGGGAATTTTATGGGAATTAATGGGAGTAAAATGGAAATAGGGGTTGTTTGCTCAGGCTGTACTGACCATGTCACATGTAGGTAGAAACAAACCTTTTACCATATCATAACCAGACATACCTGTAAACCCTTCTAACAGAAATAAAAAAACAATCAACAATTTAGTTGAGTTGAACTTTAATTAAATGAGTTAAATCTAAGCCCTTTGTTTATGACCAGAACGTTCTTTGAAGACAAAAGTCCATTCATTTGTCAAATACATACAATGTAAAATGTGCTAGCTAGCAAGTTAACTAATGGGGAAAGGTACTTTAAAAATTCGAGCTGACACTGTGGGCTGTGTGCAAATTTAGGGTTTAAATAATTATAATTATTAATAATTTATAAAATAAATGTTTTACAATAAAGAATGAATGGCAATAGATTAATTAAAACTCCTCAATAAGCATACTCAGTCAAACTACATCCCACATGGTAACAGCTAGCTAGCAAAAACTAGCAGAAGGTATTAACAAGTTATAAATTGTGTGCTGGTTATTAAATATAACCAGCACACAATATATATTGATAATATATATTGATGTATAACATTTTTGGGTTTTGATGTTTCTGGGTTTTACTCGGAAAAGTTAGCCAGATAACTCAGAAGACCTTCTTGGAACAGAATATTACATTATTCATAACATGGATGAATTCAATTTAAAGTGAGTCAGACTCATGACTGAATTATGGCCATTTTGCTGTATTGTGTTGCTGTATGTCAAATGGGACAATAGGCAACCAGTTAGGAAATATATCAACAGACAAACAAGTAACCTTGTATTTATATGCTATGTGCCTATGCAAACTTGCTGTTTTTTAAAGGATTTCTTAACATTCTTTTCTCAGGAACATTTTTTCAAAACTGTATTGATGATATATTATGAGACAAAATCCAGGCATGTTAAAAGGTACCTTAACATTAAATGAAAAAAACACAACTAAAAGCTTTTTGCCTGTTCTTTGTCTTGAAACAAACACACCCTCCTCCCATAGTGGAATTTCAGGATTATTTTATGAAGCACTGTCACATCCTACACCCCGACTCTTCTGATGGTGTCTTCTCAGCTGTTCATGGTTTGACTGGGGAGGATTTTGGGTCTGTTCTTGTCATATAGCTGTCATTACGGAGGAGATAAAGCTATCCCTTGTTAGATTCTAAATGATAACGTATCTGTTTGGGTTGTTGTCTTTTCAGAAAATGTCTCCTCAATATATTTTTCTTACCATTTTAAAGCATTTTTCATGTAAATTCATGGCAACATGGCAGCTGCTGACTACTGTGTGTTTGCTAATTGGGGAATTGACTATGGCGCCTCCCATGTCATTGGCATCACATATACTGTATACCCTCTGCAAGTGTCAAACAAAAACACAACTAAATAAATTAATAAATAAACTGTTCAACTGCATTAAATCTAGTAATATCTTCCATTTTGTTGCAGGCAGTTCTTTAGCACTTTTCTTTCTCAGGGGTGCTGCTGGAAATCCTCCTGACAAATACAGCTCTATACCCTGGCATGTTTATAGGACCCTTGACTCATTCATCCCTCTAAATGGAGACTGGGGCTATGTCATATTATAATGTCAGCTATAGATTACTATAAAAAACATCAAATGTAAATTTATACCAGGTCATTGCTTGTAAGTTTTCCCAAAAATGTCCTCCATGAACCTTCAGTGATGGACATTGAAATTTGAAATGTGTTTGATGTACAGCTGTACAGTTATGTATTAAAGCACATTAGAGCTGAGAATGAAGAGTCTGTCACTGTTTGGGTATGTGATAATGAACATACTGGGAGGGGGGAGGTTGCCCTCTGACCCACACCTCCCCCAGCCATCCATCGCCTACCAGCCAGCCTCCCACCCTCCATCCCCCATCCCAACCAGCCCGCCCAGCTCCTCTATCCTCTCTAAAGACAAGCTGGTTCTCAGAGTGACCGAGAGCTGTGTGTATGTGTATGTGTGTGTGTGCATGTGCGTGTATGAACTTCGGGAATGAATGGCTCAGTGTTTTTCACGGGGACATGAATACAGTGTGCTGCTCCTGACAGACAGGCATGCTCATTCACGCTCTGCTTTTCCACTTCTCAAACTCACTTCTCCGTCACCCTGCTATGAATACAAGCCTGTGCGGAGAAACATACACACACAAATCCACACAAACAGCCACACAGACTGAGGGGTCCCCCTAGACTTCCTGGATATGACGGTGCTGTCAACTTCAAAAAAGTGTATTACTCACATACAGTGTTTTGTATATAGTTTGCTAATGTGGCTTTAAGTGGTAATTCTGACATGTTCTAAATTATCTCCACCCTGTTATATGAATAGGTAGATTCTGTGTTGTTAGTGCACTGGAATAACTCCTTCTCTCAAGCAGTCAATCAAACAGTGTGTCCACTTACTTATTTTTCCTTTGGTTTTCTGACAATGGGATTTGGGAGTTTCTACTACTGTGTATGCCAAACTAGAAATGTAAAAGACATCACTTCATGTGTGTCAGAGGAGGTTTCCCACAAAAGACCTACCCAACGGCAGGTACTGTATTTAGAACAGGTATTGCAAACACTTGTACTTGCTACATGTTGCGTTAATATCAGCCAGTACTGTATATGTGCTGTATATAGACAGGAGACAAAGAAGACAAATACATACATTCATACAGGGCATGAGGGTTTTTGCCACCATCATCAGATGAAGGATCTTCTGTCTCTTGGAAGAATGCTGTTCATCCCTCCAGTAGAGTTCTACACTCTTAGAGAACTGATGCTAAGGAGCACTGAAGCTTTTCACAAGAAAAAAACGATTAGTACAATTCTCCTGCACTAAATTGCAGTTGGGTGCTCTTCCGTGAAAAAAGAACTACAATTTGTTTGTTCCCCCACAACAAATTCAGGAAGAAGTCTCCAGTGATTAAAAAAAAAAAGCCAAAAAATCATCTCATGGCTTCATGCCAGTTTTGGGGACATCACTTTATGTTGTTTTTTCCCCTTTCATTTGTCACCTGTCTGTATGCATACTGTATATATATACATATGCAAATCTCTTGATACATAATAAAATATCTGGTTACTTTAATGTACTAGTATAGCCTCTCTGCTCTGTCAGTAAGGGGTCTTTGATGCATGAAATCCAGAGATATCTGCAATCCAGAGTTTATTACATTTTAAGCAAATTAGAGTTTTATAAAGCCTTACCAATATTGAGACAGCATTTGCTTAATTAGAAATATATAAAGTCCAGATACATCATATAAAATATTACATAATAAACATATCAAACATTTCATCATATTGTATATATATGAAGATATATGATCTCATATTTTTGCTAGGTACTGACTTTATTTCACATAACCGTATTGTAACTATGATAGTACAGTATTGTATTGTAAGAGCAGAGTAGACCCCACTGTCCCCCACTGTCCTGTTTTTGAACTGGGGGTGGGTTGGTTATAAGGAGTGGCATGGTGGGGGTGGGGGGGATGAGTGATCTTTGAAGTGAGTGTAGCTTATCTTAGCTTTTAGTCCTCATTACAGGAGAATTAAGAGAGTGGAGATAAAAGGCTTCTTTTCACAAGAGGGGACAAAGATACAGAAGCAGAGAGAGACTCTCCTTAAAGATGTGTGCAGCGGGTTTTGTGATCTCTGTGTGGTCTCTATTGATATGCAGCCGATGTCTCAGAGCGTGACATGTCCTCTGTAAACGGAGAAGCAGATGAGGACGGGACCCTGAACAACGTTATCAAGCACAGGAAATATTTACAGCGTCAATTCCAGTCCTACCAGTTAATGCTTAATGAATTCTTGTTTCATGCTTCATTATAGCTGAGGATTGGTGCTTGTTTGAAAATAGCAAGGGAATCGCTGTATTTATTCATCTCTTTCATTTCCTTGTATTAGCTGACGTAACAGTGTACAGAGCTTAGAAACTTAGAAAGTAGTTGTCTTTATAGTGGGGACAAACATCCCCAGGAGTCTGTAAGAGAGATACGTTCATGTCAAATACATTTCAACTTAAATTATTTTTTTTAAAACATAGCTTTCACCCTTTCAACCAGTCATCCCAACTGTATCTCTCTGAATAAATGTTTTTGCTGTCAGATGGTTTAGTAGAAAATGGTAAGCCTGCTAATTTAAATGGTCTGTGAAGTGACAAACTTTGGGGATCAAACCATGGCAGCAGTATGAGATGCATGTCTTCAGTTGGCCAGAAGGGGTCTGCCATGCACCAGTCAGTTCTCTAGCAGCTAATGCTGCCTTCACACACTTGGGAATATATTGGACCAAAATATTGAACATCGCAGCACACATTAATAACATTACAGTAGACGCCTAAATATAACTTTACATAATTTCAGTAAATGCTCATGTTTACCAACCGGAACAGTCGGTGATCCTTTACATCTAAGTATCTAAGCGACGTGAGAGCTAACACACTGATGAGTCCAGCTCTCTCTGGACAGCGTTAAATTGCTGCTGTTTAGACACAGTTTTGATTTTGCTCTGCAAATATTGTCTCCTCTCTTTTTGTAGGCAGAGAAGAGTCATTATAGTTCATAATCAACACAAGGGGTGTGTTCACCGTGAGAAAGATTTAGTTTGGTACAAAGATAAGTTTCCTTCCATATTTGTGCAAAGTGTTGCAATGGCCCTCGGGATGTACTTGTTCTGGTTTGGTGGGGCACATCTGGATTCAGAACCAATACATCAACTGCAAAAACCCAACAGAGCAGTGGTGTTTAGAAACACTGAATTTATTATGCAGCCGTCAATGCACAATGGGTTTATTGAAAGTTACAGCATTTATTTGCCACAATTTTAACAGCCAGTAACTACACTTTGCATCAGGATGTTGAATGCACCACTGTTTCATTGGTCTGTTGTGGTAATTTCATTTTATTTTACAACCAGAACTGGGTACCACAAATTCGATTTAGAGTACTGCTGTGCCTACTTTCCAGCTTGGTTGTACAAAATACGAGGAGCACTTGAAGGCAGCACGATACATCCCATTTGCCAACCCCCTTTTTACGCCTGTGGAGAGTTAGGCGCTGAGCGCAGCACCGAACCATCCCCACTACTATTTACCGGCTGCATGTGGGGGAAGAAACCTGCTGAGTAAAACCGAGCAGAGGAAAGAAACAAAAACTAAGCATTACTTTTTACCGCATGGAATAACCGCACTGATTTGTTTCCACTAAGGCGTTAGGTGTGTAAACTAGTGAAAGTTGGATGCCTGAGAGGAAATTTGCAAGTCTGGACTGAACGACAATGGAATTTGTGATCTCGTAACCTCGAGAAATAACGTAATCTGTACGTAATTTGTCTGCGTTTACAAGCACCGACTGCGAACAAATTGGATACTCTCAATGAAACCAGCGGAAACTTGTTTGCTTCGCTGCAACGAAGAGTAAAGCAGCATTTTGAGCAAGTGATTGAAGAGTTGTACGCGGGGCAAGGTGAGTGGCAGTCTGGGCTGAACAGAATCTACTCTCGTTCTTATTTATCTCAGTTAAAATTACAACTGCGTATGTTTTTTTGCCTTTAAATGACCCAAGCTTCTGTCTTGTGAATAGTAATATCAATGAAGTCGTAATGTTATTGGAACAACTTTTCATGATTAACATCTTTGTGTACATGGTTTAACCCTTGCCCACGTTGTTTTCATTCAGGCTTTTGCTTATTAACCGATATTAGCTACGTTAGCTAACCCCAAGTTAGCCCCCTGAAGCGCAATAACTGGTGAACAGTGTTATTCACTTGAGTTAGCTAACTTATCCAATACACATCCTCTAGGCGTCGTTGCTCCAAGGCACTAGCTATCACTAATTCATTATTTTGTACGAGGGGTGACCACCATTTAACGGCGATGAAACAAAATCTCCAACACTGGCATGGACTGACAAAGTCTTAAAATTCTGCTTAACTTTAAGGCGCACCACAACAGGTCAGAAAGCAGCCAGCGTCGACTTACCCCTGGGTCATCATCACTCTGATATTTTCGTTTGACTCGGGGATATTTTAACTTTGAACCGTCTCACTTATTTATTTCTTCACATTTTCTCCCGAGCAAACCAATGTGAATTCCACAATGAAGTAGTCACATTTAGTCGCTATAACACTCACCACGATTTACTTTCTATGTAGGTGAATGAGGATTGTGTAATTAACAGGTCTGCCAGGTCTAAAAACTGAGGTTTTAATCAGTGTTCTTATTTCTATATCATATGTGTGCCGAATTTACCAGAGAAGCCCAATAACTCCTACAAATGTGTTGCATTTGATTTTGTTGAGTATTTGTTTGTTCATGCATAACAAAAACATAATTGGTCATCTTTTGCATTGATATTCACGGAACATAAATGTGCAGTTTAACAACACAATGTGAATCAGCTGAGGACCAAAACTATGCTTCAAATAACTATCAGATATTTGTCATTTAGCAAGATTCATATTAGTTGAGTACTGTATTGCAATCAGTGTTGATTTTTCTTCCAGTAAAGCATTACTTATCAATTTAACAGCATACACTGCAAGTTAATAACAGCAATCTGAAATCACCAGGTGAGAATCATGCTGTGGCTGATAATGGTGGTTTTTAAGATAAAAGGTCAGATGCATGTCTTCATGTTATTTTCTTAACACAGGAACTTGTGCAATATTTAATTGTGTTTATCAATATACACATGGTTACACGTGTCATGGCTGACAGTTCTTCAGAGGGGCTGCCAGTGAGAGTGGGTGACCTTTGTGTTTTTTTTGGTCCCATGGGTGATGGTCTCCTCTCACAGTTTAGTGCCTTCTTAAAACACGACCATCTGCTCCTATTGCCTCATAACTGAATTGATGGCTTAGTATAAGCCAGGAAATGAGATGGAATATCTCCTCCCGATGATGATGATGATAATTGCTCATTTATTTCATATTGTCAGTAGCATTGGGAAAACTAGGATGTGCCCAAACTTTGTGCCTGCTGCTGCACTTTTAAATGGAAATGCATCTCAGGTTTTTCACATTTATTTTTGGTTTCATGTGATAAAACACAACCCTTAACGCCATTTTATTTTTTCAAAAATTGCATCTTTATATGGTTAATCCCTACAAATATATTTTTAAACATTTCTAAGACCAACATGTCTTAGGAATTAAGTTATTTTTGACGGCAGTAGCGATCCAGTGTAGCTGCACTAAAATGGAAGGTCATTTGGAGCATTGTAACATGGTTAGTTTTGTGTTGGACCCAAATCCAAATGATCCCTAGTAGTTTTCAAGTTCTAAAATAAAGATAGGCTGCAGCTACTGAACATTGGTCAAGTGTGACAAATATAAGTAAAGCTTTGATTGCTTCCTCAAGCTAAAGTTGTGGTTTATGTCAAATTACGAGTGTATGCAATTAGAGAGGATGTTTAAGTGAAGTGTCTGAGACTTAAGTGGAGCGCATGTTTTCATTGCCCCTGAGGTGAATGACTGTTTATTAGCAGAACTAGTAGCCAGCATGCTCTTGTACTTGTACCTGGATAAAGTCAGACACCAGGACCCAGAGCTGTCTGGACTTTGGCCCTGAGTATGAATGCCGTCATTATGGTGTGCGCATTTGACCTTCTTAAAGGCTCGACCTGTGGTGACCTGAGATGGAAAACATGGAATTTTAAAAGGGTGCCAGATCAATGAAGAGGACTATTTGTTGTTTCAATCATTTCAGTTTAGAAAACCTGCTGGCATTTCAAGGAAAATGTTGCTGTAAAGAAGAATTGCAGGGACAGTTGGTTATTTTCTTCTGTTGTGTTCAGTGGAATAACAGTATAGTAATAAAGTAAGTAGGGCTGCAACTAACAATTCTTTTTATTATCGATTAATCTGCTGAATATTTTCACAATTAATCTGTTAATCGTTTAGTCTATGAAATGGCAAAAAATTTGAAAAATGCTCATCACAATTACCCAGAGCCCAAAGTGACGTCTTCAAATTGCTTCTTTTGTCTGACCAACAGTCCAAAACCCAGAGACTCTTCATTTACTGTCAGAAATGACAAAGAAAAGCAGCAAATCCTCACATTAAAGAAGCTGGAACCAGCAAATGTTTGACATTTTGGCTTGAAAAATAACAAACAATTCATCGATTATCAAAATAATTGGCAATTAATTTTCTTTTGACTGACTAATCGTTGCAGCTCTTAAAGTAAGTCAATCTTTAGGTGAAGACTCTATATTGACCTAAACAGATTTCTTGCATGGAATACATTACACTTAACAAGTAGCAACCAACTTTACAGATGTCAGCATTTAACAGACAGGATTTATGACGGCAGAGGTGGTACAGTGCCTCTCCAATAAACAAGATTCACCTCACAAATTCTGTCACAGTCAAGGTGCCAAAGGTCAAAAGGTGAAGGGGGTTGGGTGTCAACTGCTTTTGTTTTCTGTGTCTGGCAGCTGGAGGGACTGCATGGAGCATGTGGTGTCAAAACCTTTCATCAGTTCCCAGCTTCCTACCAAACAAATGTCCTTTAATGCAAACTTTAGTCAACCAGTGTCATCAGCCAAAGTGACGGTGCGAGGGCAAACGTTGTCTGAGAGGATAAGGGAACACTCCGGTGATTTGTCTTACTTAGTATCCGTTGTGACATTTATGCTGTCAGTCTGATAATGAACAGGTGGGGAGACTTCAAGGATAGACTGAGGGTTTGATAAACTGCGACTGGCCGGTGATGGCACTAGCTCATCGGCTCATTGTCAGGACAGAGGTGTCACTGCAAGGTGCCAAGTCAGATGTGATATAGAGAATATTAAGGGTCGGGTTATGCTCGAACAGAACTAGTTTATAAGACGTTGTCAGAAAACAAAAGTGTTAATAGCTGTTCCGAACAGCCACACTGGAAGGTAGGGTGAAAATATAAAGAGGGGAGATGGGATGTAATTTAAATATGGGGATAACTTTGCATATTTTCAGAAAAGTTTCTCCTGGAAGACATTTATAGTGTTACACTTGGTTGTGAAAAGTGACAGAAATAATTGTGTAAAGAATGAAAAAAGAGGGCTTAGGACAGAACATCAAACCCTTGCTTCTTTCTCACCTCTGCACAGCTGGCCAAGCTTAAACCTCCTTCCTCTGTGCTCCTGACTGTGGCTCCATCCACACTAATATGTTTTCAATGAAAACGATCTCTGTCTACATAAGCGTTTTATCACCTTTTTCAGAAATAATCTTCCATCCATACTACATGCTTGAAAACGCATATCACATGACGTGCTGGTGTAAACGGGAAGCTGATTGTCTACTCTGCCAATGGCTGCTTAGTTAGTTGCAGGAAAGACTACAAACAAAGGACAGTCATGGAGAAAATTAAGACCAGACATGTCTTAAGTTAACTGCTGGTACTCAAGGCTGATGTTGTCAGGGTCACGTGACGGGGTGTGATGAATCCCGGAGTTTTCAAACTAAAACGGGGTCAGCAGCGTTTTAAAATGTCTCCATTTTAGGGGTTATAAAATGCTGGAGTAGTGTGGACGCTAGGTGTAAACATACCAAAAGTTATGTGTTTTAAAACAAAAACGTATTAGTGTGCATGTAGCCTCTATTATGAAGAGAAAAATCCACCCATGGATCACCAACAGGTCAGCTGAAATCTATGCAGTGAACATTCTCTGCAACCAGTTTTTATCTTGCCGGTTGGAGGGCACGATCACCCTAAAGGAAAATACAAGTTATTTGGAAGGGCAGCCAAGACTCGACATGTGAATGCTTGGTTTGCCCAGCAGGGGTCGAGGGGTCCTCCACTCCCATAGCCAGATTAAATACTCAATTTAATTATGTCACTGAGCATTAAGTCAGTAACCTTATCAGAGTGGTCTGGCTGTTTAATGGGGCTTTGTGAGCCAACAGATGCACCAAGATTAGGGACAATATGCTGGTGGTGCAAACCCTGAGTGGAGGGATAAAAGACGGGCACGGAATCTGATATGAGGTGCCCCTCCTGCTAGATACCACCACCATGCTGTAGGATAAGAAGATATTAAATATAGCCTCATCTGAGGACAGTAGTATGTATATTTAAACAGTTTCATGTAGTCTGGAAAATAATTTGAAGATGTTTTAATGCATCATTAAATTAAATTGGTAGTTTCATGCTCTGTGGTATACTGTCCATTTGTTCTGTGATTTCCAGTAGATTTCCATGACATATCCATGCAGGGATTATGCACATTTGTACATACAAATGTTGAGACAAAAGTAAAAAGTCAACTCGGAGGGGGTGATTTTTTTTTCTTGCATATTGATGTAGAGTTTCAGGCTGATTAAAGATATCCCCTAAGGTCACAGCACCATGAATATATGATGGTTTCCTGTCTTGCTTTGCTACTGCTTAACTTAGTGCCGCTGTTCCTGGAAACTCAGACTTGACTGGCTGTCCACTCCAGTTACTGGTGGTCACATTTGGACTCACTCAGATCTCTCTGTATATTGCTTACGATGAACATTAGAAATCTAAGCCCCAAGCTGGACAGGATGAAGCTCCTGTCTTTCTGTGTCCATTATCTGAATCAGCAAAGCCTTGATTTGCTTTTAGGCGGAGGATTTTCTTTGATAACAAGAACAGTGATAACACTCCTCGGGATTTCTCTGAGGATTTAATTAGACAGGGTAGCCTGTTCATTATTCAGATATGTAAATGGAGACCCAGATACATGCAGTGCTGTGGATTGTAAAATAGATTTGAGTGTTGAAATCCCTTTGAAGCAGCAAGTGAAGTGCTCTGTAAGATTGTGAATTATTAATTCATCAGGGTACGCTGCATGCCTCCACCACATGCAGCTCATGGTGTGTGTGTGTGTGCTCTACAATTGTTCCGTCATGAATGAAGCTGGTGTGTTTGCCTAAGGTCAGTGTTGAATCAGGAGTACACGTGATGTGATGGTTTACCCAAGCGCAGTCTACCTCCTGAGCTTGAACTGGACTGACTGAGAACTACAAAAGAACTCTTTTACTCACTAATGTCATTGACATACATAATGCTCAAAGGGATTTGTATGTCAAACATTTAACTGAACATGAATTAGAATGAAAAAGTAAGTGTGTTTAGGGTTGTACATTAAAACTCAAGTTGGTAAACTTATTCTGGACATTATTTAGGCCTTGTATTGCTGTTGTGTTAAGACAACATTAATCACTAATATAATTGAGAAGGTTGGCTCATATATTGAGTAATGAAAAGGTTTTTGTAGTAAAGTAAGTATGAAAAATACCCAGTCCTATATATTTTGCACCAGAGTAAAATGAGACACAATAAAAGTGATTGAAACTTGTGAGCGGAAACGGCAATCGGGTATTTAAAGTTCACAAGTTGAGTGACCAGGAAGTAAAAGTCTGGTTTATTTTCTGCATAGACAATGTTATTGGGCCTGATAAAGTCCAAAAATGGATGTGGACGTGGTTCTGTTTATACTACATTGCATACATGTTAGTTGCTTCGTGGCCACACCGATTCTAAATATAATTTGGGCTTTCGGTGACTGACGGAGCACTTTCAAAGCTTGGCTGGTCTTGAAAGTCTCCTGGTTGAATTATCAGTACAAACAACGAACAGCTGTATTAGAAAATATCTGGTTCTTTGATAAAAGTCAAAGGTGCAATCCTAAGTGCATGAAACATACGGAGAGAATTTAACCATTACTCCCATGGAGCATGTTTGGTAAAAAAACAAAAAAAAAACAATCACCAGGCTAAAAATTCAGTTACGAGTGCCGCTAACAGTGAGTTGAAGCTAAAGATTAGAAGACTTTTTAGAAACCTCATACAACATTCAGATTCTGGGCCAGTTTCAAGTGAATTCTGAACTATGAACTATAGTGCACTGTTTTGTTCCCAATTGCTAAAATGACGCATGCCGAATTTGCTACAGCTCTGCTTTACGCCTCTAACTAGCTTATTCTTCATAGCAACGATAACATATTTGCCCAAATTGTACTTCCGAATCCACATGACCTCAATGGTCTGCATAATGTAAATGTCGGTTTTTGTGCAGACTGTCCGTGTGTAGCCAGGATTTTCTGACTGTACGCACAGTTTTGAATTATTCGGAGCATTTCGACCAAAATTAAATTGGTTCTGAACCTGAAAAGTTGGTTCCCAGCTGGAACCAAAAAATAGCAGGTTTTCCTTGACCTGAAGTGCGAACCATGACAACATCAGTGGGCGTGTCATAATCTACAGGTTGGAAAGAGAGGATGAAGAAGGCAACAATGATCTATGGTCTGTTATGGTAATAGTCTTCTACGTCCTTTTATCATTAATAGTTGGTCCATGCTGGAATAAACAAATATCTGTAATAACAGAACTATAGCTTGCAGGTAATCAATGCAATCCACCATCTTGCTACTACTGTTTACAGTTGTGCATTACAATGGTTCTGCTCAAAACTGGTGGAAACGTGGGCTGGTTTGCTAGATAGCACCAAGGTTCCAAGAATCCTGAACAGAACCGGTTCAAAAACCAGAGCTAATTTGGTGGAAAGAGGGCACCAGTGTAGCATACGCTAACCCTGTTTGTGTCCCTGTCTGCCTCTGAGTCTGTTTTGATTATATCTGGTCCTAAAGGCTAATAGGTATTGTTGTATTTAGAGCCATCCGTCATACCAATCTGAAAAAGTATGATTTCTGAGAGACAAAGTTGAGATAATTAAAACCTAGCCATAAACAGAAAGTTGTGTGTGTGTATTACGTAATGTTGAGGATATCATTGAAGGAAAACTTTGAAATGGGATTTTACAGTGGGGGCAAAATACTAACAGAAATAGTGGCTCCTCTCACTTCACCACTCTCTTCTACCAGAGGGCATTTAGCATGATCGGATCTGTTTTCTGTTCCTCATATGCTGCATACTGTCTCTTTCTCACTTAGATCCCTCTACAACCTCCATACATCACTCTCTTGCAAAACCTGTCCACAATTCAACACTCCTCCTAACTCAACACTTTCCGGAGCTCTCATTTTCTCAGTATTCCCTTGTGCCTGCATTCATGCATACCCATGCTCGCGTATCATTTCCCGTCTTTCTGTGGAGCTGAAGCAGCCGCTTGTAGAAGGCCCTCAGAGAAAAAGGCCCAGCCAGTGAGATAAGGTGACATGGATGAGAAGGGCTTTGTCACTGCACTCGTGATGAGAAGACGAGACCTCCACCTGGGTAGGTGAGGGTAGAGGGAGTACTGAACATACACAAACATGCATGGTTGCTCTTCTGTACCTATGAGGTCCTTCACCTGAAGACATAAATTCCTCTACCCCTAACTTGAACTTAAATCCTCTCTAATGTCTTACAGTATAGCCTAATCTAAATCCTAACGGACCCTAATTTTAAACCCAGATCAATGCAGACGCAAGATTAGATAAAGGCTTGTGTTATAATGTATGTGTTATTGTGGTAACACAGAACACGTAGATGACGCAAGGTGAAAGTTGTTGAACAAAAAGGTAATTTAAAACATTTCACCACAAAATTTCTGGATTGCAGTGATCATCATGGACTGATGATATCTAATAGCATAAGAGTATTTGAGGGTGAAATTGTTTTCAATCTTAGTCTTCAGAGCCCTGCTTTTAATTCCAACTTTCTACCCCTAAACCTAACATACTGTTACTACTACATAGGAGTAGTCTGTGCTGTATGTAGGTGGTTCTACTGAGGTTTCTGTTTCTGCAAAGGTCCAAAAATGAAGCCAAAAATTTAAAAAAGCTGAAGTAATGCTGGGAGCACCACTGTTAAAGTAGCTCTGTAAACAATTGACAATTGAGAACACCTTCTTGTAGACAGTACTTTTAAAAATGAAGGAAGGTAGTTGATACAAATATGAATGGATATGCTTGATGAGAGGGATGAGTCCCTTTGATGAAAAATGCACATTATCATGAAATGTAGCCTAATTCTGTTTGAAAATGTATGCTGCTTAGAATAACATTGTTGTGGAACTATAATCCTGGCATATTGATAGAACTGGGTCCAGCAATTAATTGGACTATTCTAAAGAGTCCATTTGTAATGTAATGATAAAATATGCCTAATCAGTAGGAGAGGGTAAAAACTATATGACACACAGCAAAGTGTTGGCCCTTTAATGAAAAGCACATTGTCAAAGAATTCATTGTTGCTTTCACAAGACTTTTGTACTTGGTTCCTTTTTGTATTTCGCAAACCAGAACATTTCTGATATTCGTCGTTCAAGAAGGCAATGGCAGGGCCAGCTACACTACATCATATAACTACAACTATATGTTTTTTATGTGCTGTTTGGTAGGCGAGTGAAGTAAGTGGTTATGGGACAGACAACAATGGTTTACACTGGTCTGGCACTTCAAACCACTTTGTAGTGTTTCAGTTCGCTCCACTGTGCACATTGTGGTCCTTTATTTTACTATAATCTTGTTTCATCTATGTTTTGCATGTCCACTTGTGCCAGATGCTGAGAAAACTTTTTTCCCCCTAACTGCTGACTACAGCTCCCTCTGAATGGCCTCCTCTACCCAAAGATATACTGATGAGGACCTGGATCTTTTTGTTTGACCAACAAGTGTTCTCCATTTTATAAAGTATTGGTTCTCCTGGTTGATACAGATGCAGTAGTAAAATTGGTGGTTACTGTTGTTTTTGTTGTTGAACACTGCTTTAATAGTCAGCAACCCCTGAAAGTAGCTGCAACTTGCATTTGACAGCATGGCACAGCACCACGCTGGAAAATGGCGGCATGTGAAAAGCTGCCAAATAGCCCCACTCCACAAAAACATCCTCACTCCCAAGGTCTAAAACTCCAACTAGTTCTCACAGCTTTAGAACACACCATGCACATGCACACAATTCTCATTCACTTTGGGCTGGACTGCGCATGACTTAAAACTGATCCAGAATGTGCAAACAACTTGGCAGTAGACAGAATAAACAGGGGTTTGATGGTTTGTGCTTTTGCATTTTCTGTTACTCTCTGCACCTGTACATACTCCACAGAAATTCTAGAATGCATGTAGTTTGCATATTTTTTGCATGTGTTGGTGTAAGAATTTAGCTTTTTGTAGTGCTTGGTATTTGCAACTTTGGGAGGGATGGTCTGCAGGTCTTGTACACCCCTCCTCCTTCTCCCTGCAGGGGGGGAAAGAGGGAAAGTGGCCCTGTCGCCTTTTGTTTCTTTTGTTGAAGCGGAGGCTGAAAAGACCAGCCGACCAGAAAAGGGGAATTGTGAGGAAAAAGTGGGGGTTAGAGAGGTGAAGGCGTACCTCGAGGACAGCGGGGGAAGGGGGTAGAGGAGAGGGAGAGGAGGATGTGAGAGTGTCTCCTCCCCTGTCTGTCAGGTGGAAACAGCTGGTGTTTACTGCAGACTCCTTTTCTGTCTCCTCAGAGGAAGGGCAGGTGAGTGGGTGTGGCTGAAGAGGGAGTGTCCACCATCTGGATGATAACCTTGAGCGTCCAGGCTTCGGGATCCAAACTACTCCTCTGAAAATAAATTTTGTGAAATTACCTTGAAAGTCAATCAAGCGTTCGTGGGAACATGTTAATTTTGAAACTTGGGAGATTTATGGGCAGATTTAGCGACTGGTAATCGGTGTGAAATCGCTTTAGCTCTAGCTGAATTGTTCTTTGCATTGCTTGGCTGCAGTTAAGACAGGTGGCCATTCATCCTGGCTTATGATTTGAAATGAATGGATTTAGAGGCACGCTTGAAATTGAATATCATATACATGACGTCAGGCAGCTTGCTTTGGCTTTTGACTCCAGAGGCAACAATACGAGAGGCATCTGCTGTGGTGACACTAGCTGTTTTTTTTCCCTCACTTCGTGCGAGTGTGTGTGGCTTTTCGTGGTGAGCAGGCAAGCGTGAAAAGCAGCATTTTGAAATACCGACAGCCGACTGTTGCCAAGTGGCAACCATGAAAGCTCTTGGAGAACAGTGAGCACTCAGTTTCCCCAGAAACGCCCTTTTTCTCAAGACAGCTCTCCTAAAT
The DNA here is from genome assembly GCA_005408345.1 of Macquaria australasica. Lineage (NCBI taxonomy): Eukaryota > Metazoa > Chordata > Actinopteri > Centrarchiformes > Percichthyidae > Macquaria > Macquaria australasica. The sequence continues at coordinate 300,716 of SEMN01000470.1, read as the reverse complement.
CGACTCCCCCCCAACTCCCTTTAAATGCCTTGGGGAGAGGGACTCTCTGTCCTGGGAAAAGGGGGGTTGCTATGGAAAGCCAAAGACGAATGTTGGACAGGCGTGTTAAAAGTTCAGGACCATGGCCGGCTGCTGGTAGACTACTACATTATAATGTTCCTGGGATGTCTGAAACTATTGTACCTAGCTTTAGGTATACAAGTCATGCCTACAAATTACGTATTTGAAAGCTCTAGAAAATGCTAGTAAGTGGACCTTGAGTTAAGATTTGTTAAACTAAAAGTATTCTGTTTGCAATGGTATAAAATGGAGAAAAGCGGCAAGAAGCCATAACCAGTGAATATGGCATTTTTAACTTGATAAATGACTTACAGAAGAAGCTACAGGAGCTACTGGTAACCTTTTATCCTGTTAAAGTGTCACTTACTTCTTATTTACAGACAGTAGACACATTGCCCCAGCAGAGCAGTATTTTTACAACCTGCCTATCATGTGTCTTCTTACCATGACACTTCCTGTTGGTTCACACTCCCACAGGGGTCAGGGGTCACAGGGCTCTGTTATCCTTGCACTTGACACGATACCCCTCAACAGGACTTTTTTTCCCCCACTGAAGCTTTTAACAGCGCAGAGGTACTCAGACTGATGTTGAAATGTTTGTATGAATATGTGACTGCATCTGAGTGTTTGTGCATTTGTGCGTGAATGTGAACGCCCTGTGAGCCCACAGTGTTTCCTGGCAACCTTAGCCACTTGCTGGTAAGCTAAGCTGTGGCACACAGGGTCGCAGTATACAGGCTGCACTGTTGCCCTCAATGGGTTGGATTTACAAGGCTTTGATTTAGACATTCCTTAAGCTGATCTGAAATTTTGGTTCCATTCCTCATTTACTGTACTGTAATCCTGGTGAATAAAACCAGAACCACACTGTGTGACTAATTCGCAGTCCGGAATATGTGCTGTGTGTCTGCGCACAGCGCTGTGCTCGAGTCGGTGTAAAAGTTGTAATGTAATAGCTCAGCTTACAACATACTAGACTTCTGTATGTATACCAATGAGCCTTGAGGCAGCTTTCATAAATAACACTTTCTTCATGTTATTAATGGAGAGCTTAAGATTTTTTTCTTGCTTACTAGGAATAATCTTTTCCACCCGCTCCACCTCAGTAGCTTTAATCTGGCTGCAAATGAACCAGGCCTCTGTTTCCAGGGTTATGGAGCACTCTGAATGGGGGTGTGTTGTGAGTGTGCATGTGTTGGTGTGCTGTTCACTCCACCTCTCAAGTTCATGTAACTCATACAGCAGTTCAGTACTGACATTTGTAGTTCCATGAGTGCAGATGCGCAAGAAAATGTGGGTGTTGCATGTCCAGTTTGTCCACACCAAACTATTGTAAACTCTCTTCTCACTGCTTCACTTTGTAAAAAAAAATGTGATGGCAATTAGACTTTAAATCAAAGCTTTATAATAGATTACACCACACTGATAAAAGTGTAGTTGATCACACCTAAGACAATTGTCTCTGTTCTTATCTTTACCACTTGGTATGTCTTATTTAGTAAGGTCTTCTACTGTATGCTGTTTGGTGTCCCCCTCTGTCTTTCTCTGTGGGAGCTAGCTAGCGTATTACCATTGAATAACATAGGCTGGGAGTTACTCTCTTTCATTCTCTCTGTTACTTTACAGGGATAGACGCTAATATTTTTATTTTTATATTTATATTTTTAAATTTGGTGGCCAAAATACATTTTTGGTGGCCCAAATGTAAAGTCATATGTCTTTTTCGAACCCCGCCCCATGCCTCATCCTCTCTCTGTCGCTCACTTCCTCACGCAGATAGAATCATAGAATGTTGAACTAAAAGGTGCAAAGGAATCGGGATGTTTGTGGAAATGTAACGTTGCTTTGGTGAAGGCTCGCAGTATAGGGATAAAACTTGGTGGCCACAGGGGGCCACCTACATGGAGTATTTGCTTGCCACAAAGTAAGTTTTTGTGGCCACGAGCCATAGGACCATGGTTAATGTCGAACCCTTATTTTACTTCTCAGTATTGTATCCATTTACTGTATTTTACTTTGCTGCTGTTTGCTGAACATATAGAGCTCAAACCTGTTAAGTCTAAATCGGTTTCAGTTGTAGTGTCAGTCTGATAGCAGTAGTGTAGACAGTAGGGCTGTCACTTTTTCCAAAAATCAAATTCGATCGCATTCTAATGTATTTGAATGCTCGAATGTTGTTGACAACATTATTTTCATTATTTTATTAACACAGCATATAAATCTTGCTATCTTATCGGTAATGGCATTTTTACGAGCTTCTGGCAAGGGGCCTGCTGAAGCTGAGTGTGCCGAATAGTAGGCAGTCAGACGAGGTTGTACACTTATGTTTCTCTGCTCGTCTGTGGCGCACAGCAGGTGAGTCCGCAGATCTGTTGTTATTGTAGATTAACACAGCTGCTTTGTACAAAGTCGACAAACAGCCTTATCTTTACATTAGCTACTTTGCCATCTGCGGTGTAGAACCCAAAATACACTACTGGACAGCTTTGCTCGCTAGTGTCCTTCATTTCGTAGGAAACAACATAACATTACTAGCTTAGTTTACTGATAGGTCAATAGGGCATGCAATAGGTCAAGCTGATAGTGATTTTTTTAGAGCGCCCTCTGCTGGATCACAAGGCAAACTACTTCAAAAACGGTCTGTTGCACTTAGACTGTAAATTTTGAATTCGAACATTACAGTTTGAATATTAACTTTTTTCCCCACGTTCGAGTGAATGTTCAAATTTCGAATAAAAAATGACAGCCCTGGTAGACAGATCCTGTTTGACATGCAAATGGCTGCATGCTCAGGTTCATACCAGTCACACACCCAAGCAGCTTTACCTACATTGTAAAGAATGTAGTCAATCAAAATTACTTGATTGACTTGATACAATTTGTATTATTAACACTTTTTTGTAAGTACAGAGACATTCTGTAATGATGCATTTAATCTTAAATGCATTTCCAAATTGTATCTCTTTGTTTTAAAAGTTTTTCTCCTCCTTTGCTGACCTGTTGGCAGATAGTCAGTAGACTATCTCAGTATGTCAGCTATTAACATTCCTTCCATTGAAACGTTAACACAACCCAGCCCCTGCAGTGGTCCTGCAGATAAAACCGGACCCCTAGGGCTGGTAGAGATGCACGGTGGACTGTTGTGGTCACAATATGTTGATATGGTGTAAAAGAAGTATTGTTGCATAAAATACTTTTGTGAACACAGAAGGGCAGCAGTATTTCTCCTTTCAAGGATTCAAACATTCTGGCAAAATAATAATTATTCTAATGTGATTTTATATTATTTGTCCACATTTCCTTTGCTGACATTTCAACAGTGTAGTGTTTAGTGATACATAAATCAGAGGTAGTAAAACTGTGTCTGCAGGCTAACTCCCAACAGTGGACATGTGGTGCTGCTGCAATAAAATTCAAAATATTATTATTATTATTATTGGCTGAAATAAACAAAAACTGTTTTGCATTCCTAAAATCTACCCAACTTGGCTCCCCTCATTTAGTTTCTCTTTATGTAGACAAAGAGCAGGGCAGTAAAGTGTTGGTGGTTTACCTCATGTGTTACTCAGCAGGAGTGATGATCAGCGAAGGGGCCCTGTAAAAGTTTTATAGCACAATCTACCCCTCCTGTTAGGACATTATTGCTGGAGTATACAGAAACACATTAGACACTGTTTCCACTGCAGTAGCTCAGACTGATTGTTGTGTCTTAACTTTCACTTTTTTGAGAATGGGCTTTTGTTACAGTCATCTGCACATTGTCTATTATTGTGATCTTGGTTTCGAACGGGGCTGTTGTGTTTTAGCTCAGAGGGTAAACATGGATAGAATATGTTGTCTTCTTTAGTTTTGCTGTGTGTAATATTGTTTTCATATGATAGCTTGGAATAGGGTCTGGAATGATGATTTAACATTAATGTCAAAGTTACACTGCATCATACACCCCTTTTTGCTGGATACTTTGCACCAAAGGTGTTTTGAGTGCTTACTTGTATAAAACATGTAACTTAATTTTAGATTTCTCACACTAAGACCTTTTCTTAAAGGAAATGGGTGTCATGGGTGACGTAACATCTTTGGAGCTGAATATACCAGAACAGGTACATGTACATACAGTATGTAAGCTGTTAAACTGCCCCTCTCACAAGTTATAGCTTCTCTGAAGCCCCTGAAAAATCCTGGAATTGCCTACTTTCAGCACCTGTCAACTCAAACCTTCCTCACTGATTTATTCAATTCAATTCAGTTTTATTTATATAGCGCCATATCATAACAAAGTTATCTCAGGGCACTTTTTCGAATAGAGCAAGTCTAGACCGACTCTTTATATTTACAGAGACCCAACAGTTCCCACCATGAACTCCCTTTTAACAGGTAGAAACCTCGAGCAGAACCAGGCTCAAGGTGGGCGGTCATCTGCCTCGACCGGTTGGGTTGAAGGGGGAAGGGGGGAGCGGGAGAGAGAGAGCAGGAGGAAAGAGAACATACAGCAGCTCAATACAGCATAGATATGGTAATGGCATTGATGTTAACACCAACGGAAACAACACTAAGAGCAACATTATAATAGCAATACTAATAACAGCAACAACAGCAATAGCATCAGCGGGTGCAGAGCAGGAGCACGGGGGCAGCAGGCGGCAGCAACCACAGACCCAGACTCCACAGCTCCAGAGGCAGAAACACCTGCAGAAAGCAACAGAAGGGGAGGAGAGAGAGAGAGAGGAGAGAAAGCACACAACTACGGGAAGAAGTTGAATTAATAACAAGCATTGATGGGATATGAGGGCGTACAGATGGAGAGGAAGAGGAGGAGAAAGGAGCTCAGTGCATCATAGGAAGTCCCCCGGCAGTCTAGGCCTATAGCAGCATAACTAAGGGGGGCTCAGGGGTCACCTGAGTCAGCCCTACTATAAGCTTTATCAAAGAGGAAAGTCTTAAGCCTACTCTTAAATGTGAGGAGGTTGTCCGCCTCCCGTACACAAACTGGGATCTGGTTCCACAGGAGAGGAGCTTGATAGCTGAAGGCTCTGGCTCCCATTCTACTTTTAGAGACTCTAGGAACCACAAGGAACCCTGCATTCTGGGAGCGCAGTGCTCTAGTGGGGTAATAGGGTACTATGAGCTCTTTAAGATATGATGGTGCCTGACCATTTAGGGCTTTGAAGGTGAGAAGGATTTTAAATTCTATTCTGGATTTTACAGGGAGCCAGTGTAGAGAAGCTAATATTGGAGAAATATGTTCTCTTTTTCTGGTTCTTGTCAGTAAACGTGCCGCAGCATTCTGAATCAGCTGGAGAGTCTTAAGGGACTTATTGGGGCAGCCTGATAATAGAGAGTTGCAATAGTCCAGCCTAGACGTAACAAATGCATGGACTAGTTTTTCTGCATCTTTTTGAGATAGGATGTGCCTGATTTTTGCAATGTTACGTAAATGAAAAAAGGCAGTTCTTGAAGTTTGTTTTATTTGGGAGTTAAAGGACATATCCTGATCAAAGATAACTCCAAGATTCCTTACGGTTTCGCTGGAGGCCAGGGCAATGCCATCTAGAGAAACTATATCTTTAGATAATGTGTTTCGAAGGTGTTCGGGGCCAAGTACAATAACTTCGGTTTTGTCTGAGTTTAACATCAGAAAATTGCAGGTCATCCAGGCCTTATGTCCTTAAGGCATGCCTGAAGTTTAGCTAATTGATTGGTTTCATCTGGCTTGATCGATAAATACAATTGGGTATCATCTGCATAACAATGAAAATTTATGGAGTGCTTCCTAATAATATTGCCTAAAGGAAGCATATACAAGGTAAATAGAATTGGTCCAAGCACAGAACCTTGTGGAACTCCGTGACTAACTTTGGCGTGCATAGAGGATTCATCATTAACGTGTACAAACTGATATCGATCTGATAAATAGGATTTAAACCAGCTTAGTGCAGTACCTTTAATGCCAATTAAATGTTCTAGTCTCTGTAATAGAATGTGATGGTCAATGGTATCGAATGCAGCACTAAGATCTAGTAAGACAAGTACAGAGACAAGTCCTTTGTCTGATGCAATTAGAAGGTCATTTGTAACTTTCACCAGTGCTGTCTCTGTGCTATGATGCACTCTAAATCCTGACTGAAAATCCTCAAACAGCTTGTTGTTGTGTAGAAAGTCACACAACTGATTGGCGACTGCTTTCTCAAGGATCTTAGAGAGAAAAGGAGGGTTAGATATAGGTCTATAATTTGACAAAATCCCTGGATCAAGAGTGGGCTTTTTAAGAAGAGGCTTAATTACAGCTACTTTAAAGGACTGTGGCACATAGCCTTTTAATAAGGACAGATTGATCATATCTAGTAAATAAGTGCTAACTAAGGGTAAAATTTCTTTAAGCAGCCTAGTTGGGACGGGGTCTAAGAGACACGTTGATGGCTTAGATGAGGAAATCATGGAAGTTAGTTGATTACGGTTGATGGGAGAAAAGCAGTCTAAATGTACAGGTTTTACAGTTGTTTCTAAGGTTCCTGTGTTTGAAGATAAGTCAGTACCAACTGAGGGCAGGAGGTGCTGAATTTTTTCTCTAATAGTTAGAATTTTATCTTTAAAGAAGCTCATGAAGTCGTTACTACTGAGGTCTATAGGAATACATGGCTCAACAGAGCTGTGACTCTCTGTCAGCCTGGCTACAGTGCTGAACAGAAACCTGGGGTTGTTCTTATTTTCCTCTATTAATGATGAGTAGTAAGCTGCTCTGGCATTACGGAGGGCCTTCCTATAAATTTTAAGACTATCTTGGCAGGCTAAACGTGATTCTTCCATTTATGCATATATTTTAGTGTTATCATATTTTTACTAATTTATTTTTTTGATATCCATGTGTTCCCTGGATCACACACACATTTTGAGCAACACACATCATTAGCACTCCAAAGTGTATGTGTTCAGCACAGATGTCCCAATGGGATCCAGCCGGAGTGGATTTCAGTAGCAGGAACACTGTGTCAGGACCTCCATATGCAACAACTCACTCACCTCAAAAACAAACACATGTGCGTGCGCGTGCACTCACACACACACGCGAAAATGTTTTCAGATCACTCCCCAGAGATATCATCTCATATTTCATATTACCTCTTGATGTGTGATGAAATGAGACAGTGGGAAACCAGTGTGACTAGTTGAGGTGAAACCATGTAGAAAGCTCTCCATCTTCATTAAGCTAATCTCTTGTTTTGGTTCCTTGCTCACAAAATATGTGATTAATTAATCAGACATGTAGTCTTACCAGTCAGCATTATAAATGTGAAACTAAAAATAGGATACTATAAATCTTCAGGGACTCCTGCTGATTGACCTGTACTTCAGACTGGGATGTTAAATGAAAACGTTCCATCCAAATCCCAAACCTGAGCTGTGTCTCAATACGTGTTCTTCCGTACTTACATTGTGTTTTTGAGTGCATAAGTGTGTTCACACTGACAAGTATGGTAAAATGTAGTGCACTATGAGTACCCAGATGGTATACTCATAACGGGCAAATGTGTGCAACACTGGACACTTCTCACCTTCAATGGTCGCCACGTAGCGGCTACGTAGCGGAAGGAGGAACCTGCAGCGGTTGTGATTTTTACGGTGAACGCTGCATTAAATTAAAAGCACGTTAATTTTTAATAAAATTGAATTGAAGTCAAGTGAGCAAAGATATTTTGGCAGGTGACAATCGCGGTCAAATGTTGGTAATAACACTCCGCCCGGTTGCAATTTGCCATTACAAAGAAGAAGAAGCGGTCAAATGTTGAGATCATCATTTCCGGAAAGTGCTCAACAGCCATGTTCGATTTGAGACATCACTACCCTGTTGAAATTCATGCACTATGCAAGTAAGTACATAATGTACACAATGTACTACATGGAAGTATACTAATGGAAATGTCCGAATTGAAACACAGCACTGGTCTGTACCATATTGATGACATCAGACCGTACTGACCCTGGCCTCCCCTGGCCCTTATTGATTACGCATGTTGAGTCTGCAGGCTATTGATCATGGACAACAAACTGATTACTATAATAACCCCATTACCCGATGTCCTGCATAGTAGAAGGCAATCAAAAGACGGTGGCCTCATTTTGGTCTCATACTCATTAGTGTTGGATTGCACATACTCTAATCTCTGATTGAGTTGATTCGTGGATGTATACTTTTCTTTCTTTTTTCCTTTTTTTAATTAAAAAATTATTTTTGACAAAAACAAAAACAGAACAGACAGACCAAGGGACAACAGACAGGGCCATCATAGGTTAAGGTGAAATACTTCACATGGCGTAAACAGAAAGTGAAAAGAGTTTACATCGCAGTATCAAGGTCTTAGGTTCCTTTATGTCCATAATTGTCCTCTGAAATCATAGAGGTCCTTATGATCCATGACTGTGATTCATGCAAAGCTGGGGTATTTTAAGGAGAGATGTCATAAGGAAATAAAACAAAGTTCTCCAGACAAAATAAATATATATAAAAAATTAAAAAGTTTGGGTAGGAGCGCTTCCTGGACTCAAAATGTGTTTGTTTGAGGGGCTGTTTGGAAAGGGATACATGTAAAATAAATGTAAAATAAATACAAAATAAATGTATAGTAAAGAAATCACTTCAGATTCAAATAAGATTTCCAGTTCTTCCAGTATTTCTCACATTTCTTAGTGGCATGTCACAGAGAAAAAGTCAACCGTTCCATAATATAGTTGGAAAATCTTTATTCAGCCATTTCCTGGTTATTGCTTTTTTACTACTTGCTAGCAGTATTTGTAATAAATATCTGTCCTGCTTTTTCAGCCCATTTGGCACATTTCCCAAATACTCAACACTGAAATTAAAATCAAGCTCTGAGCTGATTATTGATCTGATCAGTTACCACGTCTACCCAGTAAGAAGAAATATTAGGACACTCCCAAAAAATATGAAAATGACCAGCAGACATATTACCACACATTCTCCAACACTGACCATGTTCAAGTGTGTTGCTTTGTGACATTTTTATTTTTGGAGTTATAAAGAATCTTAAAATGTTTTTCCAGACAAATTCCCTCCACAGACCTGAGCTTGAGGTGGTAGACTGTGTCCTACATATGTTTAACAAGTCATCTTCGGTTAATTTTATGTTAGCTTCTTTCTCCCACCTTAATGGATGTTTGCTTTTCAAATCTTTCAGTGGAGTTTGATGCAGAAATCCTGAGCTTCAAGAAATGGAATTCTTTGTCAGCTTTATTGAGATGCATTACTTTAAACCAAAAGCGTTTTCATAGAGTGACAGTAGTAGCAGCTCATGAAAGCAAGCAGTTCCCGCATGGATTTTATTTGACAGGAAAAGCAGATTACAGGTATGGATGGCTAAAGAAATGAGCAATCCTCTCAGAAAGTGGACCATAATCTTATAACAAGTCTCAGCTCCTTCTGTTTATCTCTTTGCATCAAGTGGAACATCCTGGAATGCCCTTTTTCCTTTACACTTTCACTTTCAAACTTACAGAGGAACTTAATGTCTTGGAACCCGATGAAGAGCCAGTTTGGGCTCCAAACATTATACTCTGTGTCTGTGTCTAATGTAATCATCTTTTTGACAAGACACACAAAATATAAACATGTCTCTCTGATTGTCAACAATCGTGAAGAGACCAAAACCAAAATGTGTTAGTCTTCCTCATAATTCTTTCCAACTTTCCTTCACAGCCCTGGCTGTGGCACTCAAAATTGCCAAATATTTGAAGACGGCTCACAAATGTATAGTTTCAGTTTTAAAAAACACTCCATCATTTCCTTAAACAGCTGGGTACTGTAGGTTTTAGAAAACATTACTCAAACAGGAGGAAATAGTGGATTTGTTGGGGACTATTTTCAGCTGTGGATTAATACACATTTGTGAGTATGCTAGTGAGTATTTATAGCAGCAGGACGATTTATGTGGGATGGAATTGAAATAAACTGCGGTATCCATTTGACAATTGACAAAGCAATCTCACCTCAAGGTCCATTTAGTAGCTGTTCTGGAGCTATCAATCCTATCACATGATCTTCAGTCACAGTGCCCATGTTCATAGTAATGTAGGAACCAGTGCAACAGTGCGGCTCATTGATGTGTTTTTAATGGACAACAATGGAGTTCTATGGCACAGAGGGATAAGATATATCAGATATACACACAATAGCCTACTTGTTAGTAGTATCAGTTCATTGTTGGTATTAGCCTCTCATGGGATTTGTTGACAGTAAGAAAAATATCACCAGCCTTATCCTTTAATGCTTAGGTAAAAAAAAAAAAAAAGTCATTTCAGTGCACAGGTATTGCGATCAGACTTTAAAGGAAACTTTATGACTGTTTGTGTATCTATGAAATCGAGCCACTAACTGCCATTTGCAGTTACCTTCAGTGCAGTTTAGGGCTGCCTCACCATCGCTTCATGACTCTCTCTAGTTTGCAACTTTGCCTCGTCTCATAAACAATCTTGTATTTTTACCACTTTGGACAGTGTGGAGCCTCACTTTCTCACAAAATAGTTGCTAAAATAGAAGTGGCTCTGCTTGTGTAACTGACATTTCATCAAATTTGAAATGTTGAAATCCCATGGGAGTGCTGGTGGCAGTCTTGCAGTGGCTGCCGCTGTTGATTGAATGTAGTGGAAACACTGCATGTACGTGATGTGATTTTCTTCCCATAATATGAAACAAATGAAAATTAAACAACCATGCCTTGTAGTGAATTAGGCGTCGGCCCGGCTCTGTGTTTCCAAATCAGATAGATTAAGATGTACGTCGTCTGTGGGTGGATTTACAGAATGTGAACAGTTTTATGATTTCAGTTTAAAACACATCATTTTTATGCAAAGAAAAATGGAAAATAGTTATAGTAGTAGTACTAATAATAATAGAAAACCTGTGTTTTATATTATAGAAGTGACACTGCTCTGTCAAACTGATTTGTCCTGGTTTTGTGGAAGGGGGCTGGCCTGTTGAACAACTGGACTGAATACTGTGGGCTTCATGGGTTTGGCACAGTGGCAGTGGGGGATATCCTCATTGATTGCCCCTGGGCCTCTTCTGCTGCTGCATATCCGATTCATTAGCAAGTGCCATCTGAAAGCCAAAGAACAAGTTCACACTTGATTTCTTGCTCTATTTTCTTAATTTCAAGAGGAATTTTTGCAACACAGTTTTTGGTACTGCAGGTGAAGATATGTCTGGCTGCTGTTGATGATTTAAGCATGACATCATCTTCAGCAAGTTGACTGTTGGTAGCTGCTGGGCGCACGACCACACAAACCTGCTGTCTGCCACCTATAAATCAGATTGACTCAGAGCACTGTGTAGTCTTTGACTTTGTGTGAGCTCTGCAGATGTGGGAAAGTGCCTGACGGGCATGGCAGGGACACAGATTACTGAGCCTGGGGAGATAGGGAGAGTGAAACTAAGAGGCCTTCAGGACGGAAGCAGGGAAGGAGTTACAGCCAGACGGAGTGTGACTCTTTCCACTGATGCCTCCTTGCACAGGAGAAGCGTGTTCAACCCACATTTAAGTTATTGAGACTGCTTTCACAGGTTAATCTCTTTTCATCACAGTTGAGACTCTAGTCTGCAACTGTAGTTCTGCTTAAACATACAATTACACAAGATTTAATCAATATGTAGCAAATACAGTTTTAGTTTCAGCTTTCCACACACTTTCTGTCTGTGGCCTGCCCAAACATGTTCTTTTTTTCTGTCTCTCTTGAAAATCTCACTTGTCTCTTTTTGAATCAGGAGTCAGGAAGTTGGTAAAATGTTGAAACCTCAATAACATTAAATTAAATTCCCATTTACAATGGTAGAGCCAAATATTGTTCAGTGGCAGCAAGGATGTCACAAAGCCAGATCAGATAATGTGCATTGACCCATTCAGTTCAGCCACCAATGCGGGATTAACTTGTGTCACTGTCACTAAGTTTTGGAAAATCTTTCCAAATTAAGATAAATATAGCCAGAAAAGGAAACCAGTTTTATTATGACTTGGGTCTTATTTTTAGCCACAATAGCGGCATGGCTCTATGGATGGTAATCGGTCCAGACTGAAATATTTCAAAAACTATGTGAGGGATTGCCATGAAATGTTGTACAGACACTCATGGTCCCCAGAGGAAAAGGCCTACAGACTTTGGTGATCCCCTGATTTTTCCTCTAGTGCCACCATGAGGTTGACATTTGTGGTTTTGAGTAATTTGTCTCATTCTCTGTCTCTCTTCATGCTCCCCTCAGGATGAATTGTAATCACTTTTGTGATCCCATAACGTTTTATCTAGTGTCATGTCAAAAAAATTTGATTTGTCATGTACTCTGGTTTATGACCACATACCTGCAAAACTAATGCCATTTCCATCAGCCTCAACTGTACTTTGTGTTCAGTTCTAATTAGCAAATGTCAGCATGCTAACATTCTAAACTAAGATGGTGAACATTGTAAACACAGCAATGTTGCTAAAAAGAAGGAAAGAAACATGACAAACCAAATTTATTTAGTTCCCAGATCTGAGCAGTTACTTTGGTGAGTACAAGATTATTGCAAAAACTACAAAATTAAAATGCTAAATTTTGCCTGATTTCACAGACAGTGATTCAAAGAGTCAAACCCCTAAGTGAATTTAAGGTATATTGAAGAGAACAGTGTTCTAAACTTGCAAAATGAAAGGCAACTGAGGCATTAAATTCAGCATTAGTTTATATTAGGGCAGTGTGTGCATAAGAGATAATTAACACATTTGAAGCTTTTTTCACTAAGGAATGTTTGTCATATATTAAAAAAAACAACAACTCCCTACTGGAGTGAAAGCATGAGGCAGTCAGGATGGCTAGAAAAGCTTTGGTAATTAAAGTAGGCAGCTGATGACCCTTGTGTGTGCTTCCCCCACTGACATAAAAAAATCAGTCATGGCTAATAGGAGTTGGGGGAATTGGCACACATGCCAAGTGTAGTGTTGTCAGATTACAATGATGAGCATATCCTTTTTTTTTGCATGCCATTAGAAAACATGGTACTGCAAATTAATGAATTGGCCATAGAGACAGCATGCTGCTTGTCATGTTCAGTGTGAGAACACAATTAGACTTAATGACTGAGCTGTCGCTGGAAAGCGTTCGTCCTCTATCTCATTAAGGCTTAGAGATAGATGCCCAGTTTCTCATTAGTTCACTATGAAGTTAAAAGATTAATCCCTGTGCTTACATGGCCGAAGAGTACTTCCAAGGAAGATTTCTGCTGTGACACATTTACCTCTGGCATTCAGGAATTTAACCACAACACTATTTCAGTTTCAGTTTGACACCAAGGCTGCCTTTTCTGGTGGGATTTGTTGGTATAACCTTTGTTCATTCTGAGGTTGAATGACCAGATGTGGGTTGAGGAATGAAGCAGGATGGCATGGGCCCTGTGCCAACAAGCCTGAGAGGGCAGGGCAGAAGTTGTATTTAGACCCTGTATATATTTTCCAAGAGAGGGGAAAAAAGCTAAAACTTCTGGCATTTAATTACAGAGCGGCCATGGCCAAAGGCACACTGTCAGTGGTAGTTTTAAGGCCGACAGCTTAACAACCTCAGGAATGGTGGCACTGTTGGTTTTGGTGACGCTGTGTCATTTCCTCCTGTGAAGAGCCGGGTTTTTTGATGTGTTTGGGATATGTACGTGTTCCAGCTCCTCTGAACGGACAAAATTAAAAAGCCAGTAAAAAAAAAAAATAAAAAACACATTGTGGTGCCATCATGTGTACCAAAATTTGCCACCATTGCCAAGTCAAGGGTTAAAGCTCAGACTAATTTTAGGACTTTATAATGCCTGGAAATTGCCTCTTTTTGTAGTCTGTTTTCTCAGGAGAATCCTTTTTGTGACAGTTTTAGTCGCTTTGAGGGATGTGTTTTCTGTTTACAGAAAATATGCCCCCCTGCCTCCGCTGTGCTGTGGCAGTGATATTTTCCTTTCCCGTGTTAATGTGACCTGATTTGAGGTCCTTGTGTATTTGAGCCGCGGATGAGTTTGAGAGGACTCCTGTGTGTGATGTCCCACCATATAGAGTTTGTGGGGTGGGGGTGTGGCGGGGTGTTTTTGGCCGGTGACTCACCAGTTGTGGCAAAGGTGAGCAAACACGCCGTGTCACCAGTTGAGTCACTGTACATTTCCTAACACTGGGAAGCCTGGCTGAAATTGTCACAGTCCCTTTTCATAGCCACAAAGGGAGCCATTAAGGCTTAAATGCGTCCAGATTCCCCCTTAACATGAGAGAGTGCGCCTGGCTGTTGTTGTGTGAGTGCCCTTACATAAGGTTTCTTCATTTGGCCTGGTGTCAAAAGAGCTATTGGCCGGGGGCACGGCTTCACTGCTTCCAGTCTCTGAAAGCTGAACACTTCTATGTTTTCAAAGTAAAGGTGCTCCAGGCTGTCTGATAACTCATCTGTACTTTGTTTGCTCAACCTGATGACCATTGTGTGATACAAGTCAACTTTAATCCTTGAATAGGAAACTCACTGAGGGGAACAAACATTAGAGCAAAGACCACAATCCTTCCTTTTCCTGTCACTTCAATCCTATCAGCCCATCGATCTTGCCCACAATTCCACCAAACTGCTCCCTGTACTTTTGGCTTCAAAACTTGTTTCACACAGCTTCAGCTTCAGGCCTCACCCTCACAGTCTGAAAGATAAATGGGAACAATATATGAGTCAGTTATTGTCTTGCATCTGAGCAACCTGAGGGAATCACCATAAAACAAGACCCAACGCATCTCGGCCAGAGGGCAGAGGTAGGAGCTGTGGGGTCAGCTGGGAGAGGGCTATGCAGTTTAAAACCACTTTTCCAACCTTGAGGGTGGATTGAAAAAGCTCCAGGTTTAACCAAGCTTCATCGAAGTTAAAGCAGCATTCCTTGACAATGAATGTCATTTGGATCTCCTGTGGCAAGGGAATTATACTGCCGTTACAGCTTCAGGACACCTGTGGTGAAGGACAAGCATAAAATGAGAATTTAGTAGGGTTGCAAAAGGCGAGAAAGATCCGGGTTTCTTTTAATTTCATCTGTTTTATTAGCATTAGGCCCATGCAGCTTAGTTTAGCACAGTTTAGTAGAATTCAGTGTCATTGTCATTCAGCATTTTGTGTATTAAATGTAGTCCAGACTATGGCTGTCACTTTTTATTTGTAATTTGAGCTACCATTTAAACATGGAAAAAATATGATAATAAATACTCAACCTGTAATGATCTTGATCCAAATATTAAATTCACTGTGTATTAGCACCACAGTCCGTGAACGCTATTCTATGCCCTGTTGCCCTGTCGGTAAACTAGACCGTAGCTGTTGTCATTGTAAACATGAAATGGAGGAAACTGGCAAGCCAAGAAAAATCATGACACCAAACTATCTGAGAAGTAATGTGTGCAAGCATTTTGGATTCGATAGATTTGAAATTGTGGATAAAGTTAAGGCTGATTGCGACTGGCTTACAGTAACATTGCCACAGCACAAAACTGAAGTCATTTGTTAGTTTCTTGTTGACCAGACTGAAGAGTGAATTGTATCGTACAATCGTAGTTTAGGAGTAGGCATTGTGGGTTGCATCTCAGTTCGGTCGATATGTTTTGGTTCTCATTGGTTTGAACTTAATTTTTGTTTGAACTTTTGGTTGTTCCTACCTTGAAATATTCATAAAGATTGAAGAGGTATGTAACTTTCCTTCTCAGATGATTTAATACATGTCCATCCACGATCAGATGCAAAAATCATATTGAATCATATTGTCTTCATGAATTAAAGTGTATTAGGTTTGAGTAACTAAATAAAAGTAATATTTCTGTAATTTTAATTTACATAATATTTCAAAGGGATGGAATTTGGATGATTGGATTTTGACAGTCAAATCGCTTTTAGACAAATTTCACACAGAATATGGTTCGAATGTGTGGTATTTAGCTATATCCCTGGCCTGTATTGGTTTTCCAATACACATCGGTAACTTTTTACACCCCAAGAAGATGGATCCAAATTATAAACCTCAACTAGAAATACATTTTTTCGTTGCTTTTTAAATTCTGATAATTTCCTTACTATTCCTGGCCATGGCTTTGAGTATGTGTTATGAAAGTGCTACAGAGAGGTCATGTTTCATGTTGTGCCAAGCTCTCTTTTTTGTGGCAGCCACTTGTCTGCTTTTGAAAAGGTGACTTTTTTCGTTTCTCTTGTCTCTCCATGTTCAGCGAGGTCTTTGTTGTTGTACTGAACAATAGTTGCTTTGTATGAAGAACAGGGGCCCTCACCTGCATAGCATGAATTAAGAAGACATGGCAGGCGTTGCAAATGGTTTAAGCTTACTTTGTAGAGGAGAATCTTTCAGCCACTGACTCCTGCTATCATCATCTGTTTCCACATTATGGTTCATCAGTGACCGCTTGTGTTGTACTTTGTCATGCTTTTGGCTTTTAGGGAAGAAAGATGTAAAAATGCTCTCTGTGGATTTTCTAACTGCTTGTCTTCCTCCAGGTTTGGTCAAATCTTCATGGGAGCCATGGGAGGATTGGAAATGGCAGGAAAAGAGCACTGAACTTCCACAGGTCGGAAACTAAATTTCTCCTTTATTGTGCTAATGCTTGTGCAGAAATGGTAGCCCTAACTCCTTTTTCATTTAATAATTATAAATATATAAATTTTCTTTTTGGCCTTTACTAATGTTGTGCACCAAAATAGCCAGAGGTGTCTTAGGGGGCGATCACTCAAGCTTTTTTAACTATTTCCTTCAGTTAATCTGAATTACACAATGGCTCATGGTATTTGAGTTTCCTCCTCCTGCGGTGTCAAGTCCACTTCCCCCCCAAACCGCATCCCACCACACTCAGTAGCTATTTAAAGTGTCAACGGATGCTCCCAATTACTCCTCCCCACGCCAAACCAGAAGCTCAGGCCATGCAAACGGAGGCCTCCCCACTGTGACTTTTATCTGTTTGTTTTCATATTTCCCTTCCCTCATTCAGCCCTCCTCCCTTGTGCTCTTACTGTTTTTGCTTTTGCCAAGGATTACTGTGTTTTTCCTCCAGCTGACCTTGGTTACATAAACTAACGCCTGATCCCCCTTCTTGATTCTCCTCCCTGTCGCACCGCTCTGCCAGGCTATCCTCGGGGCGCTCCCACAAAGCCCAGTGTTTTGATTACATTGTGAAATTGGAGCCAGGACTATTTATTCCCAGGCTGGGGTAGCGTGGAGGACCTTGTTGGAGGATAAGCCAGAGAGGGGGAAGCCAGGAAGCTGTTGTGGTTGAATCAGGCGGATGGTGTTGGTGGGTGAACTGTTTATGTCTTCTCATAACCTCTCTTTGTGGGCTGTGCATCCAGCCAGCTGTCAAATAAGCAGAACGCCCTGGGTTGCATCTCACTGTCTCACAGTTTCTTCACATAACCACTCAGCTTTGGCCATCACAGGATGGCAGATTGGCCTAGTAGCTAGAGACACCATCCAAAGCTGCTCTTCCACCGCAGGAACGTTCCCCAGGAACAAGGAACCTTTGGAGGAACTAAGTGCATTTCCACCTCAGGGACCAGGATCTAAATTAAGTTCCGGGGACATTATTTTACCCCCCAAAAATTCCCTGCTTTGGGGGAAAAAACAGCTGTTGTTTTTTGATACGTCAGCGGACTAATTTGCCTAATCTTCGCGGGTCTTTAGACAGCAGTGGCAACACTGATAACAACGGACTGGAGGAAACTTTTAGTTCCTTGAAAAGTAGTTCCTGGGACTAAAGGTTCCGGGTACTTTGGCTCAATTGTCCTTCAGCTGAATGACCGAGGCTCAGACCTTTTTTTTGGGAAACATACGCCCTGCTGAAGTGTCATTGAGACTGACACCAAATCCTCCTTGGAATACTGTGTAGTGAGCAGATTCAATGACAACAGTGGCTGAATAATCATGTTCACAGAGGTGGCAAGGTGTCCACCAACTGCTGTTCACCAAAATAAGTTTGCTTCAGTGATGTCCTGTTGAACTTTCCCAACACATCCAAATCCCTATCAGCTCCACTGGTGCTCTTCTATATTATATATTTATATATCCTGACCTTTTACCTCTGGGGAAGGATGCAAGACAATACAGTGCATTCCCTTAGGAGGATACATAGTGTTTCTTTTTGTGCCTCTTTCATCTCAAAGTTTGTCTTTGCTTAAAGTTTGTGAATTGTAGTCCAAATCAGTTGTCTAGAATGTCCTTCTGACTTAATGAATAGCAATTCCCAATTTAGGATACATTTTGCAGATCACTCATTGTTGGTCTGTTGAGTTAACCTGGCAGAGAAATCATTTCAGTAGAAGGCTGTACAATAGATGGTTGACAGTTCTTTGTTTGACATAGACATTAAAGGATAAGTCTGGTGATATTCTATATTTTCCAAACAACAATGAACTGATCCTACTAATATCCTAAAATTTCTCCTAAACTGTCCATCCAGTGAAATGTTTGCTGACTCTTCCGGACTTGGCTGAATTCATTTTCTCAGCTTTAATTTTGTAGCAGAAATAGTGATGCACACATCCGATACATGGATCCATATATCCATATATATATATATATATTAAATGGATCGGGTATCAGCCAGATGTAATCAGTCCACATTAAATATGGTTTCTGAGTCACCATCATTACAAAATTGTAACAATACAATTTCAAAACCTTCTAGAACAATTAATTAACATGGCATATGAACATCTCACTCATAGAAATTATGTTTCCTCACATATTGAATATGATTCCAATCAATTCCACACAGTGAGGTTTACAAAGTTTGAATTGAAAAAGAAAAAAGAACACTGGAATCGGAGTGCTACTGAGTATGGGTCAATACCCTGAGTTAAGGTCTTGATATCGGAGGAGAAATAGTGTGATTGGTGCATCCCTTACCAGAATCTGACTCTGGCATAGTGTACTAATGTCTTGTGTATAAAACTTTGCACCATTTCTCTTGTCAGATTCCTTCAACCAGCTCCTCTTGGCACTCTTGTCTTGTTACCAGCATTTCTCTAAAAGTACATGGGCGTATTTAGTTACCACGTTTCTCAGAAGTAATCATTGAGTCACCTCGTGTCCACATTAACGCTGCCTGTTTTCAGCACGCAGCTGAGCCTGTGATTTAAGTGCAAACACTTGAAACACTGGTTCACGCTGCAAGACCCCGGGGGCACACATTTCACATATCTGTTGCTTTGGAGCAGAGTTATAGCTGTGTTTTTTCACTTTGTCTGGAGACACACATGGGGCACATGGGGTGCATGCATCCTCTTCCAGTAGCTCAACACTGTGTCCCCACTGTGTCTTTAACCAGCTGATCAGTACACACACACACACACACACACACACACACACACACACACACACACACACACACACACCATTTGCTTCAAAAGGTCATAAACTTGACCTTGTGTTACATGTAAAACATTCAAATATGCAAACCCTCATGGTCGCCTACACACACACACTTGTACACACATTTTCCATACTTGTGATTTTGAGTCAGGGTAGTTTGGGAATAGGGTGAAGTTTAATCATGCGTATGGCTGTCGTCATTAGTGAATTACTGGTTCACTATTGTTCTCAGAAAATAAAATGGTGACACACAGACGCACACATGCACACGCACATAGCTAAGGCCAACCGGAGATGAGCAGCCAAGCATTAGATTACAGGGAAATGATCAGCCAGGGTAGACAGGAAACACTGCAGGATAGTGAGGTGTGTGTGCTTCCATACCACAAGCAGTCTCATACCACAAACAACCAGACCATGTAATGGTCTTATTTTAAAATGCATGTTTGGGTTTGATAGAACACATTAACAATTTAGCTGCTTCCACACACAAAGTGAGAGATAGATCACAGTGCCAAAGAAATGGGAGAAGATAAGACTGCATTCAGAATCCCTGAAACCACATTGAATCCACTTGTCTCTGATCTGATTTAGGAAAAGGATACACAAATTTGCAAATGCATCGTCTGTTTGAGTCCTGATTGAAAAGCACTATACAACATTCCCATACATGCTGGTTTGATTGCAACAAAGACATGATTTAACAGCTGTTGCCAAATAGAAATTTGGTTCATGTGTGGTATGCTATGGCTCGAGAACAAAAGGCTCTTCAGCTTGCGCCATGACCATGTGTTACAACACATCAGCTGCAGGTCTTATAGAACCAGTGCTCTGGCCTGCCCTGCACAGACCTCAGCTGGGAGGGATAGATAGGGGGGCTGCAGATTAGTGTGCTTTTAAGCGTATCAGACTTCTTAACTAACATTAGGGGGTTTGATAAAGAATCTGGAGTGATACCAAATAAACCTGCTTAAATGAGCCCATACTGCGTCCACAGATTAACTGAAGTCACGGGCTTCATCAGAGGACTCTGCATGACTGCTTGGTATGTTTAGCTTGGAAGTTAGGTTTTGTCACTTCCTGTTCATTCTCATTCTTGTTGGTTTGTGCAGGTACTCCTTTGCCCTGTGTATTGCTGGGGTGAAATAGGTTTGCACTGTTCTAAAGAAGGTTGGGGCAAGAAATCAGATCAGCATGAGACAGCTATTGACTGCTCCATGAGGTCTGTCTACTGCTCCAACTGAAACAGACACAATAAAGTGGAAATGTCTCCTCAGACTGATGTGAAACGGTGCGGCCAGCAAATGCCAGTGTACCATCAGAGTGTGACTCAAAGCAAGGTGAGACTTGCCAATGACGACAGTGATGATAATGACGCCTGTCTCATACCAGTGCAATAGTCACTCATAGTTGAGGGCACCTTTGCCAAAAACTCTGCTTTTTCTTGTTGTAAAGAGGGTGTTGGTTTGTGGGACAGAGGCTTTCTTTGCCTTTGCTGAGGTGAATAAGCATAGTGGGAGAGGTTATTTATTTTTTCATCATCCATCACTCCATCAGCCTTTCACTCTTTCCACCATCTGCTCTTGTCGAGCTATAAAAGCTCTGCACAATTTGTTTAGGAAGATCAGAAAGTGCAGCAGAGGTTGACAGTGTTCTCTGAAATAGACTTATTCATGGGAATTATGGAAATGTTCTATTATTTGTTAAATTATTAGTGGTAAAGTTCTGCATTTAGAACCTTTTTAAATAACCTGAAAAGATGATTTAATCCACGATTACGGTACGTCCATTTAAGAGATGTCACAACCCGTCTTGTGAGATTGGGTTGCTGGTTGGTAACATTGGTGGACCTCTCACTCCTTTGTGGATTAATGAATGCTGCTTTTCAGGCTCGAAGTGGAAATGTCTATGTTTTCAGCTGTGTACGTGAACTAATGCAAACTGCTCTGCAGCCACATGGCAAAGTGGTGCTGCTGACCCAGGCCAGTTCCCACTTAAATGACGATGGTTGACTGCGTTAATAATACACGGTTTCATTCAGATCAGAGAAATAGTTGACCCCTTGCTTTGTTTGACTTTGTAGAGGAGACTTTGCAATGACTACGTTTACACACACAAAATATTGCATTTTTTGCCCTTATTATGAAAAAGACAATATTCCTCAGTTGTTTACATAGCTAATGAAAATGAATATTCCACTAATATTCCCGTTTACAGGCAGTTTTGTTCGACCGTGCGAACTCAGCCTCCTTCTTTCATTCCTTCAACCACCTTCTTGAAAAGGTCGGCGTTATATTTGCACATATCCAAAAACCTGTTGATATCCAAGACTTTCATTATGTTTAAAGTTAAGTGTGTTTTTCCTTCCCACCAGAAATGTGGCCTTTTCTTGTGTGCATGCATCTCTACCCCATCCTTGCAAACTGTTGTGTAGTTGGTTTGTTTACAACGCACAGAGCTGACCGTCAACAGGCGAGAGGCCGTGTGTCGCAAACTGCGCTAAAAAACCCAACTGAGGTTCATATTCCAAATGTGCTGTATACAATGTCCAAAGAATGCTCCTAAAACTCAAATAATATCGGCATATCCCACATGTTTTAATCAGAAAATGCTACATTTGGAATAAGGCCTAATTTGGAATATCCAAATGGAATATGCTGTTTACGTGACCTGTGTCAAATTCGGAATGTTATCATATTCGGAATAATAGTGGAAAATTAGTGTTCATGTAATTTTAGTCAGTGTTGTTCCAAATAGACAACATGTTAGTCTCTATGATCCATGTGATGAAATAGATCATGGTACAAATGAAAAGCATGGGAGGATTACTAAATGGACAGTCTGTTAAGCCTCTTGAAGTGAAAGCAAAAACAACAAATAGCAATTTTTCACTCCAGAGGTGACCACGTGGGATGTAATGATGTTTGTAATCTGTACTTTAGTGAGTTTAAGTCTGCCAGTAGTGCATCCATTATCACTTGGTATATGTGCTGTTGCGTGTAAGCCAGAATGATGTGGTCATCTCTGAAAGTGGCTGCTAATCATAAATCCGTTCTCTGGAGGACTGTAAATCACTGGCAGGCCATTTGTTCCCTGGGACTAAATGCTCCTGATGACAAAGATGCTGCCTTTTGTAAGAGCAGTGTCGGGCTCCAGCTCGTCAGCCACACATGACTAGAGCAGGTATCTTGTTAAAGAAACTCAATGAGCGGTGTGTTTTATCATAGTCCTTGCCTGAAGGCTTCTTAGTGTTCTTGTTTTTTCCTTTCAGAGATAAGTTTTCTTTGTTTCTCCTCCGTCTGTTTGACAGTGCATGAAAGCGTTAAACAAGCAAGTGATGTAATGCCAAGTATAATCGACCCTGCTTATCTCCGCACCCTTAGCGAGACAAGGTGACTTTCCTGGAGCGAGGCAGCTGGAGCACTTGCCACAAGCATAACCGTATAATCAAATCATGTCATTTAGTCGTTCGCTCATCTTTTTTTTTTTTTTTTGACTGCATTGTCGTCTCAGGAGCCTTTATGAACTGTGCATGAACTTCACATGACTTCCACAAACAAGACAGGAATGGAGAGTAGGGGCCACTCACTCAATTAATGGATTGTGCCCTCTTTTTGAAATTTAAAGTCACCTACATTCATCTTGGGCTTCCCGGATGAGCAGAGCAGGGTGCAGAATCTCAATCACCGCCTGACCATTTCCATGACATTTACTCACTGACTCGGGCTTTTCAGCAGCCTGAAGCTTTTTTCCATTTATGTCCATATCAAATTCTAATGCCCTTCTCCTTCAAGATGCTCCAGACCTTAAGGATATTAGACCCGAGCAGGCTTTTACTAGGTAGTGTACCACTTTTGATGTTGGAATCCTATGCTGTCAAAAGTGGGAGAGTCTGTGAAAAGGTGGAAAAAAAATGACTCATCCACGGGTTTTCTTTCCATATTGTGCCTGGCTTTGAAAGGAAAACACCGAAACAAGGAGTTTTGGAGTGGAAGAGCTTTCACCTTTTGTAGTTGGGGGTGTGTTGAAGATACCAACAAATAATTTTTACTTTAATCTTTGTGATCCACTACCCAAATTTGTACATGCAAATTTGTCCAAGCCCCTGAGAAAAAAGAAAACAACAAAAACAACAAAAGAACACTTCTGCATGAAATGTTTTTAGACTCAGCCCTAATTAGGTATTCTCAGCTGCGCCGTGGCCTGCATCACGTTCTGCTTTTTGCTATTCAAATGTATTAAAATGAGAGGATATGCCATTTGCTGCTCTGCTGTGGTTTTGTTGTTTGGTTTTGATTATTTGCTTGTTCGTTGCTGAGGTTTTGGCTTAGCTGCTGTCTGAAATAGCTTTCCCATCTGGTACAATATTTAATTAAACAAATGTCCACATTATGTAAAACAATAAAGGGTATGTTTATTCCAAAGGTGTGCTGTCTCTTCTTCTAAGATAGTTTAATTAGATTTCCAAAGGATGTGATGGAGTCTTCCCAGACATTTCCTAACCATGGCAACTGTGGCACCTTCTCAATAATTCCCATCCTCCACCTTGTCCCATACCCTCACCTCTCTCTCATTTAGCCAGCAGTCCTCTGCCTCTGTTCTCCCTCCCCCCTCCATCCATCCAAGACAGACTAAATTAATAGACAGACTGAGAAAGAGCAAAGATGCAGAGAGACAGAAAGCTAAATTAGATGGTGAGAGAGACAAAGAGGCAATACAGAGTAGGGCGATGAGGAAATGGATGGAGCAGAGGCTGGTGGAATAGAGTGAAGAGAAGGACTAGATTGAAAGAGACAATGGACAGATTAGGGATGGAGGCCAGATGATACCCAGAGGTACAGTTAAACACGCATGAGGCTGATCAATAAGGTATGCTTTCCCCAAGGGAGCGGGCCTGACCCACTGACACACACACACACACACACACACAAACCCTCACATACCTCAGGGGATGAAAGAACAATAACACACCCCATTTTGCACCCTCCCCCCACCTCACTGCATACACATTTACACATAGACACCATCACTGGTCTCTGGGGGACAAGGCAGCTGACAAATTGGACTGATCCTCACTGTTTCCCTTTGCTTTAAACCACTGACCAATTAAGCTTTGAAACAGAGAAACCCAAGCATGGAAAACCTGCAGACTAGCCAAAATGACCAGGCTTTTAAAAATTGTCTGTAAAGTGCTGCTGATATGAATTCTATGGACATAAACATGTATTTATAGAAAACACTATTACACTTTGTAACCTAGGTTTTGAAAGGTGCAATATAAATAAAATCTTACTTATTATTATTATTTTTCCATGGGCTTAGGTCGGTCCACTTTAGCCGCACGTGCCTACTCAAGCCAAGCCAAGCTGTGATGACATGTGTCTCCACTACTGCCTAAATGCTGAACTGCCAAAAATCAAAACTACTCAAAATTAATTTATTCCTGCGTTAAACAAACCAAACACCTCAGCTTCATTAGTGCACAGATACCCCTTTTCCACCAACATGGAACGGGTTCCGTTGCGGTTTGCACACCAAATTTTGAACCATTCTGAGCATTTCGACCAAAAATAAATTGGTTCAGAACCTTGGTTCGAGCTGGAACCAAAAAATAGCGGGTTCTCCTTGACCTCATAGGTTGCTCACAAAATAATGTATCAGGAATGTGTGCTTTCATTTATTTGATTGGCTGATGCAGCGCCTTGCCTGTTCAAGTCACTTTGTAGTCCTGTAAAAGTTGAGCCAGGTTGAAAGTTTTGCCGGGTGGCCCTCTGCATGGCACCCCCACTGCGTCAAAGGAGTGGCCTCTCTTATGCCAGTGGTATAAGAGCCTCTCAAGTTGCCTATTTGCCATATTACTTGACAGTAATTTCTGTGTTGATGTTGGCTAGAGGGACATTTTAGCTCATTGACCACTCACAGCACAAGACTTCGAATGGAACTATCAAACACATTTCATAACAAATGGGACATCCCAGACGAGGTTGGGAGCACAGAGGGGCAATTAAACAGGGTTGTGTGGGTCCTCTCACAGCAGGGGGACCTTGCCAACGTGCAGATTCTTGAAACTCACAAGAGAATGGGACGGCCAATTGGACCGTGTGTACACATGGCCTAAAGGAAGCTGATTAGCAAAGCCGTTTGGTTGTGGAGTGGCTCTTCTTTGATTGTAGTTGTAGAGCTCTGAGAACAGGCCCGACCAGAGAGCACTCACTGCTGTGAAGAAGAATTAATGAAGACATTTGGGAATTGGAGCAGCACTGTAGTGCGACTGTGCGTTTGTGCTAACATGTTGATTAGATGTTTGTGTGTGTTAGAATGTATAATTACTGGTCTCTAGTTTACTGCCAGCTGTTAGCTGACTGCTCCTTCAGAGCCCACAGATCTAAAGGAGTGGCGACCAGCAGCCTATGAAGCCAAATACACTTTGTATCCTCATCTGCTGTTTTCTAGTTGTGCAAACACATGCACAACACAGCACGAGGAGACATAAATCCAAACTCACAGACACTGAAGCTACAGCTCTACTATGGCTGTCAACTGCCAAATATAGCCTCAGTGTAAACAAAGTATTGTAAAAATGGATTGGAGTTTAAACTCTCCTTGAATTTAACGTGTAATTGCATGTGGAGCGTTTGCTGGTGTCAACATTTGTGCAGCATCAGTCATGGTGATACACGGAGCTGCTTCTGTGAGTCTGGCTCTATCTGAGCCGACCAGCAGGGAGGACAGAGTAATGACTAGTATTTAGGCTGCTGTCGGGCCACTGTGCTGATAACAGTGTGTGGGATAGACTGTGGAAATAGACGGTCAATCCTTCAATATGACTCCCATAACCACTGCAGCACCCCGAACACACACACAGACTAGAGAGGGTAAGGTAAAGTACAGAGGAGTTGTTGTGGAGCTTTAAACAGGCAATCCAAATATTTTCTGACCCTTGAAGGTTTCAGACAAAGAAGAAATAAGCATGTTTTTTCTTTGTGGTGTGGGAATGAACCACATCAACACACCAAAGTGCTACTGTGAGAAGCCAGTTGCTCCTTTTAATTAGGTCTTGTAGATTTGGGACACTGAGATTCAAGAATCGTCTCAGTTGTCCATACTCATTTGGCTCTGGGGCTTATTTTTGTAGCTTTTGCATTCATTCCTTTCTGTTATGGTGACATTTTACTCACCTTCATGGCAGAGATACAGCAGAGATGTAATGCAAACTAGAGTTCTTCACTGGTCCACTCAGGTCCTAATAACTGAGACCCAACCTGGAACCAGAGTCGGACTGGGTCCAGGTTATTTTCAGTCTAATCAGGTTGGGTTCTGTAGCACTGCTGCTGGTCTTGTGTCTGTGTGTAAATATGTATAAAAAGTAGAGTTGGGTCAATTTCCGGTTTTGCCCCATCTGGTGTACAAGCTTAAACCAGTTTGATTTTATGCAAACAGGCTGAACCAGTATTTGTCATTATGACACGTTCTGGCAAATTAAAAAATAAGCTGTGTACTGCAGATTACATCCATGTGTAAAGCGTAGCCTGTACCGCCAACTGCAACAAATCTAGTTTATTTGCTCCAAACCAGTTGATGGCATTTCAAAAGTTTGCTTAAAATTTGCCCTCCAATTGAATGGAAACACGGCTAGTGTTACAGTGCAATAGACAAGTCTACCACAACCAAGTATTTTCCTTTACAAACCCAGTTTGATAGGGCTACAACTTTACAGCAATTGCACTCCAATGGTGGTGCCCATCCAGAAGCAGCTGGTAAATCCTGTCCCAGGTCGTGGAAGTGCAAAAGCTTTCTCAGATCTTTGCCTGAGTAAAACACAGTGAAAATGCAGTATAGAAATAACAAAGTTTTAATTTCAAAAATAAGTCAACAAGAGTAAGAATCAGAACAGTTATTGGTGGCAGTTATGAACTCTGTGTCATAAACTGTAACTTTAAGAGGGCAGACCGATACTCCCCTGCAACTGTAGACAAGAGCAAACAGAGATGTGTTTGTTGATGGTCTATGGCAGAGCCAGGGTGTGGTTGTATTCAGTAGATGGAGGTCTATTGTTGTCTGATTGTGTATTTGTACGCCAGAAACACACACACACACACACACACACACACACACACACACACACACACACACACAAAACCTGCCTAGTGATTATCCTGTTGCAACCTGGAAGAGTGGAAGTGTACACACAGCGTGTGACTCTGATCCTGCATGGCTAGAAGGAGGCTGGTTGTATAGTGTAGGCTGATGCTACAGTGTGTGTGTGTGTCAGTCATTCCTCTTTGTTGATCTGTTAAGGAGCTCATCTGTGACACTGCAGGGGACTACATTGCAGTGAAACTACTACTACTCGCACTGATTGTGTGTGTGTAATTTTGTACACATTACTGCTAAACCATATAATGAATAAATTATTCTTTTTTATGAGGAACCTGTGAGTTTGTTAAATGTTGTTTAAGTGTCAGTAACATTATTAAGTTTCCATCTGTGATTTAAAAAAAAAAAAGCCTTTTCACAAAAGCCAAGTAATGCCTGACCCATTTTCAACCCAGGTTGGTACAAGGGTCCTGAAGCCAGGTCAAGTGACGCTTGTTGACTCATTCAGATCAACCAGTAACATGCGTGAATGTGTGAAACCCATGTCACTGTTGGACTGCATGGGATATTTGAAGGCAGAGGCTAACAGGATGAAACTTCTCTTCCAGGTCAAATTCAACTGCTCTCAATTGGAGTTTTCATATGAAAATACTAAACCTCAGAGTGAGCAGCTTTGAAGATAAGAAAGCACAGGAAGCCCAGTCCTGGCTGAAATCCTGAGGCTCCTCTAAAAAACGTTGAATATGCTTAGGCTCAATTTGTGATGCACTCACTCAGCAGTTTGGCTATTAAATGACTTATCTACTGTTCTTTTTGTATCTCTTTAGATGCTTTGGTTAGTGATTGGCATTTTTGTCCATGCACACACACAAAGTGGTAGTTGCAACCAGCAGGAGACTGATGGAGGCTGGGAGGGTACTTATTGTCTTTTTAATGTAGCTGTCCATCCCTTGTATTGGAACAGGAGGGAGAGGTGGTCACACAGTACTAACCAACCCCCAACACACACACACACACACACATATCCTCCTCCTGTTTTTTCCCAGCCTCCCTTCCCTTGCCACTGGGGGAGGAGGACATGGATGCAGAATGGGACCACTGGTGCATTTTGATTGCACCCAGACAGTTGGGATGAGTCATAAATCAAACCCATGACCTGTCCCAGCTCCCAATCATCCCCCACATACACACCCCCACTTCCCTTTTACAGAAATGCATCCTCTTGTCTTTACTTCGGTTTGGACTGGTCACACTGCGGATTGACTGGGACCGTCATTACATGGAGATGGGGGGGTGAGTGGCCCCTCCAGGTTTACTTCTATGAGACGAGCATGTTATGGATTTTTCTCTGAGTGGAGAGAGAGAGCTGTAGGTTTTACCTCCTGGGGCGGCCTGAGGAGGCGGCCTGTCATAACACTGAGTGGGAGGTACGTGTGTGTGTGTGTGTGTGTGTGTGTGTGTGTTGAAGGTTGTGACACACACACCCAGCTTATCAGTGCCCGGGCAGCTGTGTACCTGACGCTGCGTAATCTCATTGATCCCATTACCAACAATGTTGAACCAGTGCTCAGTCTTCAGAGCAGCCTACGCTGGTGTCAAAGGGGCAGCTGGATTCGGTGCTAAATGTTGGACTGATAAATTTTCACTTCAGTACTTAGAAGTTTTAAAGGAACACTGCAACATTTTGGGAAACATGTTCCTGAATCCATAAAAGATTGATATCAGTTTTGTCTGTGTGTTTCTAGTAAGGAGATACTGGGACAATTTCAATCTAGTTTAAGCATAATTCCATCAAAAGTCAAAAAAGACTGTAAGCATGCTAGCGGCTCCGTGAGGCTGTACTTAACATGTTGGCTTAGAGCTTAAGGAACCCCTGTGCCTAACATTCTTACAGTGGCAATGCTAACATGGTGATGTTTAGCCGTTATTATGGTCACCATCTTAGCTTAGCGTGCTAGCATGCTAATATTTGGTAATTAGCACTGACGTTTTTACAATTCATGCTGTGGGGAACATACACTTAGTTGCCAGTTTATTAGGTACACCTATAGACTAATGCAATCTAATGCAACAGAACTCAATAAACCCTCCCTTCATTAAGGTTATACAGGGCTCTATGCTAATTTTTTTCCCAAGGAGCACATGTGCTCCTAAACTAGGAGCACACAAAGAAATTTAGGAGTGAAAAATGTTCAAGTAATGCAGAGTTTATTAACAGTGTTTTACATACATATTTATACTGCATGTGCGTGCGTGCTCCTTCTCCTTCTGTGCAATTATGATGTGAAAACCAGTGAAGGGCTATGGAAGTGGAATATTACGGGAGGTTGTAATCATTATCTGTGCTCGTAAATTAATTTTCCGGTTTGCACATATCTATTTTTAGGGGCAAATGCGAGTGAAATACTTGCACTGTAGAGCCCTGTTATAATGTTCTGTTTTTGTTGAAACTGTTTCAGAGATTTGTTGGTTCATCTGTATTTTTGGAGGATGTAGTTTGTGTTGCTGTTGAACTGTATTGCATTATACAGAGGTGCTTCTGTTTTTTATCCTACCCTCATTGATTTAAATGGGGTAAGTGGTTGATTTTAAAATGCATTGGCATTGAAAAAATAGAAAAGAGTGGTAGATGTAGAAAACAAACAAATCCTGTACTCTCTGTATATCTCCATGTACAACATTTGAGGTATTATCACTTCTGTTCTTCGGAGTACTATTTTGATCTGTAGTAATGTTCCATTATGTTTTTCCATGGATAAGTAGGTTTGGTAGATGGTACACACATTTTTTATAGCGTGCCAGTCTCTACCTTCTCCCTTGTTTGAGTGCAAGATGCTGATTGGTTGCTATGCAAATACACGCACCTTGCGAAATGCCAATTACCATAAGGCTTTTTCACCTGTGTTTTTGCTTTTTAAGTAGTACCTGAACGTCATTGTTGTGACAATGATGAAGAAAATGTTTCGTCTTCCTTTCTTCTGTGTAAAAAGTCACCTCACCATCGAGCGCCACCCTCTCCCTGCATTGTTGCTCAAACCTGGCAACCCCACGTCTTGTTGAGTAGCTCTGGCCAGGGACTAACCTCCATCCTGTCGTCGGTGGGTCAGGTCAGATTTATTTTGTCCAGCTCTTTTTACCAAGTGCTGAAATATTTGGGGTGATATCAGTAAAATGCAGATGCTCCTCTTGGCTGTGTGGTGTTGTTTATCTACCTGTGTTCCTGCCTCCTGGCTAGATGAAAGCAAAGTGCTGGCTGCCGCCTGCCTTCCAAGGTCAGGTCACTCAGACCTTGTTTAGATGTGAATGATGCTTTGGGTGAATTCAGAGCAGAGGCGGTGGTTGCTGTTATCCTCTGCCTTCCCGTATAATGAGGTATATGTGTAGGTGTGTGTGTGTGTGGAGAGTGGAGGGTTGGTGACCCTTGTGCTGTCTGGGCACAATGATGAATGAGACTGTTAGAGTGGAGGTGTGAGACTTGACTGTGGATTTGTTTACCATCCAACACATGTGTACACACGCACACGCACACACACACACACACACGCACACATACACTTTACACTACTCCTGCATGAATCTGTATACGGATCTTGCTTTCTTTCTCCTCCTTGAAGTATCATTTACATTCTATACATTACTTTTCTTCTTCCATTTATTCCCCAGTGTGTCAAGGAGTGGGTATCATTTGAACGATGCAGATGCCAGTATAATGCATACATCTCAAATGCATCAGTTTTTCATGTTTTAACACAAACACCTGTACACAAAATATAGTAAAATTTGCAAAATTGTGATTTAAATCAGGGAATATCTGATCAAAGAATAAGCAGACAAGACAAGACAGCCATTGCAGTGCTAACTTTCAATGCTGACCAGTTTTCACTTGGGCTGGTTGTCGTACCTCAGTACTTTTTTGGACTGTCCTTTGTAGCACCAAGTATCAAAAACTGTCAAGAAAGTTGGCATTGAAGTATTTGGGCCTGTGTTCATCAAGCGTCTCAGAGTAGAAAATCCGTCCTAACTGGCCCAAAATTCTCATTCTGTATCGATTTTCTTTACCTAGGCAATGGTTCCTATCTCAGTCAATATTCAGCAATGCTCCAGACGTTTCCTAACATGTTAGGAGTTGCCAGGAGATGGCATTCAGACAGAGTCATTCTGTGGGAGGAGCAATGTTTTGGGAATATTACAATTTATTGCAAAAGTTGAATTATATACTTCTAGAGACTGTATATCATGAGTAATATTTCCAAAAACAATGCACGTCACATGTCAGTCAGTCTTTCTGAGTTTTATTTCAGCAGCATCATTGCTTTACTGCATATAAAAATATTATTAATATATCAATATATGTTATTCATACATTTTATTACAATAATATCGATTCAGTAATCAAAAATTCATTAAAAAAAGAATCACAATACTTAAGTGAATCAATTCCCCCCCCCACCCCTAGTAAATATGAGATTTAAGGTATGTATTCATTTTAGTATCGCAACGTTGCATATATAACCTAGAGAACGTAGTTATCATAGATTATTCACCTATAGACATAAAGCCTGCATATAAAGGAGTAAAGTTCTCGTTTCTGACAGTAAGGGTCAGTCATAGTTCTGGATTTATTGAACTTAACTTTACCTTTTTTTTTAAGGCAAAGTGCTTGTACGCCTGCTTGTGTTTGGACAATATTTAACATTTGAAAACTTGAGCTTGTGAAATGAAAAAAAAAAAAAAATTTTTTTATTTATTATTATCAATATTAAAGTTGCATACATCACCCATACACACTCTGGGTATTACATTCGACTGCAAAAAGTCTGTCAACGTCATCAGCTGCCCTAAACAGAGTGTGAAGGTCCCTCTGCCTCTTTCAAATGAAAGCCTTTCAGATCCTCAAACCTCTCTTTTGATGAATACACAGTGAGCAGTCTTTAAGCAGCCATCACACATCTGAAAATACCTACCAAAATATGACTTAACTTCTCCCCAGAACACTGCAAGAACCACCAAAATCCAAACAATATCGCCATGCAACAAGCAGCATACACAGTGACGTTATTGTGTATATATTCAACCACAGCTAAAACAGGCTGCTCTGCTGCGTGCTTCCCACAGGAAAAAAGTCGTGCTCTTTTCAAACGAAGATAAATTTTCAAGACCTTTTTAAATTTTTACATTCCCTATTGTCTTGTGTAACAGAAATAATTTAAACCCCATTCCTTCTGG
The DNA here is from genome assembly GCA_005408345.1 of Macquaria australasica. NCBI lineage: Eukaryota > Metazoa > Chordata > Actinopteri > Centrarchiformes > Percichthyidae > Macquaria > Macquaria australasica. The sequence goes on along the minus strand of SEMN01000470.1, from coordinate 267,939 downwards.
TTCACCTTTAAAAGCATGCTGTGCTGTGCAGAATTTGACTGTATATTCCCAGGAGGAGGTGAGGCTGGAGCTAAGAGGGGAATGTGCCCTGTGTGAGCATTTAACTCCGAATGCCGAGAGCTGCTTCAGAGATGCTGCGCTATTTATGGTGAGGGAGTGAAGAAAGAGCATGGGGGTCGGGGGTGAGGCATTCCTGCATTTGTACTGCCAGACTTGACTGCAGAGCAGAGTGAGAAATGGAGTTTAGGGAAAATTCTTGCACTCACACGCTGACAGCCATACGAGTTACCATGGTTACGAAATGATTGTGCATATATGTATATATCACATATGTAAATCACTTTTAGGGGGTTGCTTTCTTGACGGTTCACAATCAGTAGATTGATTTGATAGTAGTTTATCTTTTGAATTCATGCTAAAATCACGTTCACTATCAGAAAATCATGGTGGTGTGTCTGCTTTGCCACAGGACCACAGATTCCACTTGGAACTGGAACTTTTTTTTGGCATTTCGCTTTATTGATGGTAGAAAGAGACAGGAAAGGCAGGTGAGAGAGAGGGGATGACATGCAGCAAAGGGACTGGGCCGGACTTGAATCCGGGCCGCTGCGTTAAGGACTCGCGCTCTACCAAGTGAGCTACCGGGGGCGCCGAGACCCTCCTTTTTAAGTGATGTCTGTCCGGTTGTTTGTCTGTCAGATTGACAGCTAAATGAACCAAACCAAAAGGGCTCACCCACCAGAGTCTGTTTAAACTGCACCAAAGAGGTTAGGTGTGAGAGAAATATTCAGAAATGTAATTCAGAGTCAGACTGGGGAGAAAAGAATGGGAGGGAAATCAGTGACTAGTGCTCAGGAAAGCCAGACAGCTTTCTGACAGTATCAGGGAATAACTGACAGACGTGTTTTGGCTTAACTCCTCTCTCCTCCCTTTACCTCTCCCTCCATCCCTCTGCACCTCTGCAGCCTGATAACCAGACTGGCGCTGGTGTCCTTCGGGCACCTTATTGTAAACCTCTTGCTTGTAAAACAGGGTGGCAACAGCTGAGAGAAAGTCACAGTGATAATATCTCTCCCTCTCCATTTATGCAATCTCGATTCAGACAGGAATGTGCCGAGCTCTTCTTTTTTAATTTACATCTCCTTTCCATGATGGTCCTCTGTGTGTCAGTTCTGTCGGACCAGCATGCTTTGCTCCAGCCAGCAGCAGGCCTCATATGGGCGCGTTCAACAAGGGTGGCCCAAACCGCGATGGCAAGTCCACCTTCAGGGTGGTCTACCGTGGCAGAGCAGGTTTGTTGTTAGAGAGAACTCATAGCTCCTGACAGTGTCATAGTTCTTAGGCTGTATTACACTGAAAGGTAACTCGCTGTAGTTGTCATGGTATTGCATTAGATTATGTGACACATTGTGGCCTACACACACAGAGACTCACACATCTCTAGATAGCTCTCCCTTCGAGGCATTTACTAACAATACGAACTTGCACAGAGACTTAGAAATGCATCCACAGAGACACAAAAAAACATTCCTCCTCTCACACATACACACACATACACACTGTCTCCCCTCCCCCATGACATATCCAGCAATATGAAGTACATTTGCATTGTAAGCAGCCCCTACAAATCCCCCTCCTGAGCTCCATAATTGGCTGTTGAGCTTGGGTTTCTTCTCCCAGCCTGGAGCACTAAATCTGGGGTAAAGCAGCAGCAGCAGGTTCAGCACAGCAATGCTCACCTCCAAGAGGAATCCATGGCATTTAACAGAGCCAGGTGAAGAGAGGTGGCCGGCTGTGGAAGTCAACAGGAATGTGTCAAGGATAGACAGCAGCTTATTTTCTAGAAAATGCAGAAGTACTGCATCAGGAACCAAGTCACATTAGTTTAGAAACAAGGAATTGATTTTTGATTGTGTTGCTGCAGTGGAGTTATGTTTTCCTGAACAGATTTGTTCACAAATTAATTATATTTGGTTGAACCCTCCAGCAACTCCAACTGTGTGATTGATATTGTGTTTGTCTTGGTTATCAACCTATGTATCATCCCATTATCTGACTCACAGCTGTAGGAACGCCCGAGGCTCTTTATGGTTTTGTGGCTTGTCAAAACTGTGGAGTGGCAGGCAGCACTTCTGCTTTCCAACTTCGATAGGAGAATTATTTTTTTTTAATGTGATTGTGCTGTGTTTGAGAAGCTCATTTAGTTTTTACTGCTCTCCAGACTCTTTTGCAGTCTGGTAAAAAGAGCTCCAGCAGTGGGCCTCAAACTGCTTTACAGCTTAATTCTCACCTTATACAACAAGCGTGGCTCCATAAGCAACACACACCCTAATGTTTTATTAAGGCAACACTATGGAAAAGCTGGGTTAGCCGCATGGGACCACAAAGGGGCTCTTTGTGTAGCGGTGTGTTTCACACACACACACACACACACACACACACACACACACACACACACACACACACAGCATTCAGAGAGGACCAGACAACACAGCAGTCACACTAACATTTACCCTTCACTCTCTCTGCACTGTCCTTGTTATTGCCCAGGCAGGCACAGAAAGGAGCCTTTATATATGTCTGGTGTGTGTGTGTGTGTGTGTGTGTGCAGGTCTGCCCTACAACTCTATGAGAGCATGCTATCCATGCTTTGTAAAAACCACCTCTACTGCCCTTCCTTCAAGAACACTCAAGAACACTGCCTTTAATATTATCCTCTGCTGCTCAGAAACAGACCAGTGTTGTAAGGAGAAGAGGATTAGGGCACTGGTTTCTAGAGAGAGTTGTTCAATGTTTCAGAGGACTGTTGAAGGCTAATCCTGCTAGACGCAGTGTACCTCGCACGAGGCTCCGTGCTCCAAAAATGACGTTTCAGAGGACTGTTGAAGGCCTTGCTGAGTTCTGTTTCATAGCAGCACCGCTCATCTTGTTTCCGGAACCTGAAAGTACCCAGTTCAGTTTTTCTTCATCATGTAGAGCAAAAGAAATAATGTCTGTGCACAAACTGATCATTCACAGTCTCAAATTTGTGCTTGCAGTCTCACTCCTTGGTGCCTGTTGTGGACAATGAAGTGACAGCCTTGAAGTGCCCTGTTAACTATTTCACTACCACGATGGTTACATGGAATAAACAAGAACCCCTCCTCCCACTAATTAGAGTGCTTGTGCACTATTATTTCCTGTGTCTTCAGATGTCATTGGTTCTCCAAGTTGTGTATGTAGAAGATTAGTTCATCTTCAGGTGTTTCATGTTTTATTACTTTCTTGGCTTGAGATGAGATGCTGAAAGAACATCTTTCAAGTGTTTGTGTTATGTGTGTTTTCCCAGTATCTAGGAGGACCATAGTTTTTAAATGTCTGTTAAACTTTAAACTTCTCCCTAAACCCAAGTTTTAACAATGTGTGGAGAAGGAAGGTCCTGAATCCCCATGAAATCTTACAGGAATTCAGTTTTTGTAGAGATTGGTCAACTGGTTTGTTTTGTTGTTAAATGGCAACACTAAAATCAGCCAAGTGTCCCTTTTATATACTGGCTTCAGTGTGCCATGATAATATATAAATGGTTATTGACCACTAGCATTTCTTTAAAGCTTATACAAAAAGAAATTGGCGTCACAGGTGTGTTCACATTGCACTGAGAAGTAAAGCAGGGTTTATGCTAGATGCAGTGTACCTCGCACGAGGGTCCGTGCTCCAAAAATGACGTCATCACGCAAGTTCCTCTGGTCCCAAGACGCTTAATGAAATGGCAGGGACGACTTTCACAGGCTCGACTGGTGTTGCTTTTGGTGATTAATATGGTGAATAATTATCTGAGGTTACTCACTTGACATTTAATATATGTTTAATCTTGTAAATGTATGTAATGCAGTGTAAATGTGGAAAGTTCAGGACATGAATATCTGAGACAAGGCTTTTCATGTTTGTGTTGATGTGTGACATTGTGGTCACTTCTTCTATATTCTCTTTGTGCAGCTTGTCCAAAAGGTCCACCAGAGCCCATCCTCCCTCCATCTCTCATAACATCCATCTGTCAGTCTGTGGCTGCCTGGCTGCTGTCCCTGTTCCACTACTAATTCCAATAATAGCTTGCTTTTGTGCTGTGGTCCTTCCAGTCATGATGTTTCTGCTTCAGGAGAGTCCAAATATTTGTCTTTCTCACCATTGTTCAAGAGAAGTTTCTCATTAGTCATATTAGACGTTGTAGGTCACCAAGCTACTACACATTAAGAGTGGTCTGTATGAGTTCCTGATTAAACTTGATTTGCAGTTGCAGCAGCTACATTTTGCTGGATCTTGGTGTTGGATTAAATGATTCACTTTGGGCTAAGGCTAGGCCGTAAAAAATGAAGATCATCTGATAATTTAGTCTAGCGGATGTCAGAAATTACCAGAGCGATGCCTGCAGATTATATTCATTAATGGCAGTTAAAAACCCCAAAGCTATTCAGTTTCTAATGACATCAAACTGTTTGAGAAGCTAAAATCACATAAGTAAAGATCTGTTAGTTTTAATAATGTCATCGTTTTAACACTACAGCCATGAACTGATAAGATGGCAGAAGAGTCTCCAAGCATCTTTCAGCTGACAGCTTTTTGTTTCTTGCATATAAAATATTAATGGCACAGGGACACACTGTATACTGAATGATAAAAGGAGATTCTCAGGTGTCTGGAGATCGATTTCATTGTATTTCAGTGTAGTATTCTACCTAAAACAGAATGTGGAGGAAAAAAAGAGAGTTTTTTACATATATATTTTTGCATTTATGAGCAAATGAAAGACTGATGAATATGCAGATGTGGCAATTTAGCCAACTTTTAGTAGCAGACAGTGGATAATCCCAGATAATTGTCCATCTGAAATCTTCTTACTGCTGAGCAACATTAAAAAATGACCATGATAATTAAACCACAGAATAAATTAGAATGGTTTAAATGGGCCAAGCCCCAATAATGCAAAAGATAATCCCTGACACACAGCCTTTTCTCTCTTTGACCTCACTGTCTTGCACATTTATCCATTTCACCCAATGTTACGTTGCCTGCATTTTGGTGTATTTGTGGTATTAAGCTTTTCTTTTTACTTAATGTCTTGTTGGAAAATCCCAGAACTGTCTCCACATTTGTAAAGAGGACTAGCCTAGATACAATTTCAGACACGCCAAATTTATATTGCCTCACAGTTTATATTGTCATATTGCCCAACCCAGCCTAGAATGGTATATATTATTATTGTGGAAGGTTTACCCTGTTCACCATCTTAGTTTAGCATGTTAGCAGGCTAACGGATATTTCACAGAATAAGTGAAAACATTAAGCTGCTGGTAGGGCTAAATGACAAGTCAGGGGATCACCAAAGTCTTTATAATTCAATGTCTGGGCACCATGGGTATCTTTACCAAATGTCATGGCAATCCATTTAATAGATGGGGAGATATTTCACTAAAAGCCAGATATGTCAACCTGCTGGTCACATTTAGACAGGATTTGCACATTTGCGTGATTTTGTCACATGAATGCCTATTTGGTCTGTAGTGGCCTGTCTTTGCAGCCATCTTTGATATCTTGTAGTTATGGGCATCTAGAGAGGCTCTGTGCCAAATTTGGAGACAATTGGCTTGATGGTCTTGGAGGAGTTCACAAAATATTTTTTTGTAATATTCTGAAACAGCCAGGAATTATGCTCAGTTGTAGGTCACCAAGCTACTACACATTAGAGTGGACTTTGGCTGATTTAGTAATACTACTAGTACAGTGCCCGTTCGGAATGCGTGCCCATATGGAGCGGGCTGATTGCTTGGCCCCCGGAAGCGCTGCTTTCAGCGTTGTTGAGAACCGCGGTATGGCAGCTTGCAGCTTTCTCAAGAACTGTTCATCCGATCAACTTCACACTCGACGCTGCACTAGGGCTGCCACAAACGATTATTTTGATAATCGACTAGTCACCGATTATTTTTTTCGATTAGTCGACTCATTGGATCGTACCTAAATTGCAGCGTATCGCACCAGCATGCAGCTGCTCTTATATAACCATCATTAGCTTCCAGCTTGAAGTGTTTAAGGTGTGTGCTAACTAAAAAATAAAGACAATTAAGATGACAGTCCATTCAACTTTTAATGAACTTTGCAGCTTGTAGCAGCTTCATCGCCAACCATGGACAGGGGTCTCATGTCCGTCACCAACATGTTCAAGATTGCTTCAGTCAGGACATTTACCTGCCCAGGTGTGCATGTTGTTGCCTTGGTAACAAAGGAACGTATTTTTTTAACACTGTAACGTAGCGTTATAAAACATTAGCGTTATCACATTTCCTATTCAAACATGACATCACTGTTATAACGTTACAGCAAACACATAACATATGTGTGCTAAGGCTGATGAAATCGTCATCGTTAATGTTAACGTTTACAGCTATCAATATAAGTAAGTAGCTCACTGTTGACGTTAATGTTAGCAGCTAACTGTCCCTCTTCGTCAGAAATTGAATCAGATTCAGCTACAACAACGTGCTTTCTTTTCAAATGCTCGTGCATCGCTGTAGCGCTCTGCCTTGCAGATTTTGCATTGCACATTCTTTTCATTTCTTTTGATAAAATGCTCCGTTTGCGGCTAGCCACGATACTTGCTACTGGGCACAACTTCTCCGGTGACATCACGGCTGACCCCGATTACCACTACTGCGCATGTGCGTCAAGGACAGAAAGGCAGACAAGGCAGCGGAAGGTACAGCGGCAGTTTGGAGAGAAAAACAAAGCTTCAAAAAATAAACGACGACGTCGATTATTAAATTAATCGTCGACGCAATCGTGACTAGTCGACTAATCTTGGCAGCCCTACGCTGCACTCCCTTGGGTCCTCAACAATACACCCAGAGTGTGAAGTCGATCAGAAGAACGGTTCTCGATATATACGAAGGATAGTCACACACACATACATATAGGTGTACATAAAGACAAAGATAATCCATAGGATCATTAAAAATGAGGTGAGAGAGTTTGGATTGGTGTTTGGAGTGTCTGCTGACTGGCTCTTGACATCCACACACAGGAATAGACAGGGAAGTGAAGTTTTAATGTTGATGTTACTGGGGATACTGTCTTCCTCTCTGTTGCTAGGAAACTTTGACCAATCACACTTCATTCTGCAGCTGCACAATTGGTTCACTTCTCAGAGTCAGCATTGTGCTGCCGGCATGAAATCCTGTACTGCAAGGCCAAGTAGCATTAACAAGCTGTCAAGGCCTGAGGGGTGTGTGTGTGTGTGTGTGTGTCTGGTCCCCTCTCCTGTGACTTAAGTCATGAATATGGAGCAGCTTCTGGCTTTGTTTAGTCACTCACACACAGCATCAAACAAAAGCTAAGACTGTCAGGGTGACAGTGGGCCTTCAGAGCAGGTTAGACCAGTTGAATTGCAAGCCCTGAACCAACACTTTATCTGGTGAGGCGTAGAGAAACTCAGGTGGAGGTGAACCAGAGCTGGCTGGAGGATCTGGTGGGTGTGTGTAGACCAAGTGTACTCCGAATGATGTGAAGATTTTACAAAGTGTTCGTTGGTTTGATTGAAACAACACTGAACACTGAAAAAAAAAAAGGGTTTTATTTATTTATTTTTTTTCATTTTACTCACCACGTTAACTGCTGAGATCTTAGAACAACATTGCTGCTGACAGAGTTAAGGCCCTGGCATGCATCTGAGTGACCATGTTACTATTGGTTTTCTGCAGTAACCTTATTTCTTAAAAGTTGTGTCAACGAGAAACCCAGTTTCTGTAATCAGGGTAAGGGATTAGAGAAGTCCAGTGTGCACAGCTAGATTTCTGCTGGAGAAACCTGATTTTTTTTTTGGATAAATTGCCAACTGAGGGCTAGGGCAAGCAACATGACCAGATGATTAGACAGGTCATAAGTTTGACCATATTACAAAGACCACTTGGAGTCTCTGTAAACAGATATGAATGCAGAAACTGTAGGCAAGGGACAAGATTTTGATACCAGAAGCGTTTTGGTTCCGTTTGTAGCCCGAGTAGTATTGACCAATCACGTTTGAGTGGGCTTTGGTTGCATGCAGGTAAACAGTCCATGTAGAGAGCAAAAGAGGCAGAACGCATTGGCCGAAATGCAATCTCTGAACCCATCGTCGATAAATCAATGATTTAGCTTTTTATTAATCTCAGAACCCTAGAGATTAGCTTTTTATTCGCTTTTTTAAAATGTATCTGCATTCAAATCATCGTCAGATGATAGCCAATGGGTTCCGAGATTGCTAATCAGACTGTTAACAATGGACATGGAAGAGTTGGCCTGGGTATCAGTTATCTGGAGATTCACTGGCTACACTGGAAGCCCCGAAACATTGGCCGTTGCCCCTAGATGCTAAATCCTCGTCATATGATAACCGATGGTTCCAAGATTGACTTGGAGGTAATCTATGGAGGTAAAAACACAGTTAATCATAAAAATGATTACCTCAAATATCTGTTGTTTAACAGACAAAAGCTCGTGTTGCTTGCCTAAAGGCCTTAGTATGCTTCAGACAAAGTGTTTGTCAAATCAGTGCCACTCTTCACACAACTACTGCTGTCACTTTTTCTGTGCACAACCAAGTGACACCTTGAATGCCTTCGAGGAGAGAGTCTGAAAGTGTTTGTTGTTATCCCCTTTTCTACAATTCATAGTGCGTTGAGACTGCTAAGACACACAAAAGACACAGTTCTTTGAGAGTTCAGGGAGGCAATGTGATGCAGCCAGGTGGAGGGTATGACAGCAGGCTTTTTGACCCACCTTTGAGTGTAACAGTTTGTAGCAGGTTGCCTTTAGATGTGGTTGGATGTGATGTCATATGAACTAGTTCATTTGATGCATGATGAGGCTTTAACAGTTACGAGCTGTTACACAGGTTTTAAAAGATGGCAGTTGCTGGTGCAGCATTGGCTCATGTGTTCGACCAATCACAGTACACTTACGTCCTTTTGTGCTGGGAGAGTACATACTCTAAAGTAGGAGCTAAAAAAGTCCCTCAAAATGGCGTTCTAAGAACTACAATGGTTCTCAGTTCTTGCAGTGCGGACACAATAAAAAAGGGAGAGGTCCTCGAACTGTTCTTACAACTATGAAAAAGTTCCTCCAAAAACGACATAGTATATCAGCAATGAAGTGCTTCTCAATGAGGTCCTGATTCTGAACATGAAAGTCTTAAACACTGATTTTCAAAAGAAGACGTTTGCCATACTGTTAGTGGTTTTATGTGTGGCTATTCAGAAATACAGTAGCAGTGTATATGAATAGAAATGTGCTTCAGGGACTCTGATGACTTCCTGAATAATTTAGCTAAACCTTGTTGTATTCATACTTTGGCTTCAATGCTTTTCACCCATTAAACATCATAGCTCACCACGTTGTCATTCATGTGTTCACTCTTAACTGCTGCATTTGCAACTGTATATCAAGGCAGCAATAGCCCCCTTTTCCTGCTTCCTATAGGCCCGTTTACTGCTGCTGTGCTGTGTGACTTGGTGATGAAAATGAGTGGACAGGAAAAAATAGATCTTGTCCTTCCTACTTTTCCTCTCTGTCAGAGGAGTTTCTGCATTCTTTCTGATAATGTGTGCGTAGTTCTCCCCGCCATAATCAGCATGTAAAACCACAAGCTATAATTTGCCTGTGAAGGCACTGCCTCATGAAAACACAAATGTGCCTCAACACACACACACACACACACATTGACTCGGATATTTTTTTTACCCTTCTCAGCGAGTTAGTGCTAGACAGTGACTTTGTACTGTTTATATGAGCATGATTACAGCAGATATCACAGTTCAGTGGAGCAGAGACACACGGAATGTAGCTTCTGTTTGCTTCTAAGAGCCATAAAGTCAAAATGATCATTCTCTATATCTGTTTGTGTTTGCTAACTGGCCTCTGTAAGCGTTTTCTGATTTAAGTATTATCATCTGCTCAAGTTTTTTTTCTTGCAGATGTGTGTGTGATATATTAATTTATATATGTGGCTAGAAATAATGCTAGGGAATTTACAGTATCTGTAAGGCTCATTGTTGTAGATTTTACAGATTTTTTATCCACTAATACCTGGAAGAGAAAACAATTTAAACAATATTTCACCCAGATTTTATGTTTCAGTGCATCAAGGTATTCTGTTTCCTGTTGTCAGAGGACCATGTTGGCACAGTTTACAGTGCTCAGGGTCCTCTGTTGGTGAGGGCAGCTTTTCTTCTACTAATAGAAAGTGAAGAAAAATATTTGGACCAAATAACAGCAAAGAGCTGCAGCATATACCAGCCAACTGGTCCACTCAAAAATACACCCTGTGGGCACAAGATGGCGGACAGTGTGGAAACCCACTGGGCCCAACAAGGCCTGTAGCCACACACTTGTCCATCACTGGCCCAGGATCTGCTGTGGGCAGGGCCAGAATTTGCGGGACAGAGCAGACCAGTGTCAAAGGTTGTGTTTGGCTAATTTGCCTCAGGATGACTGCTGTCCTGCCCACCTGAGCTCCTGGTGTAACAGCAGAGCTATTCACTGTAATGACTTCACTGATTTTTACTCTGGCACTGAGTTGAGTGTAACATGCTCACTGCTTCTCACTGGAGGTGGATTTTCATAGTTTTACTATATATTTTATTGTTGTCACATATTGATAATGTGTCCCTCTCTCTTTTTTTCACCCCTCCTCTCTAATGCTTCTTGTTCATCTCTATCACCTAATCCTTCCTGGGTGATTCTCACGAAATCTTGGTGTCAAAGATTTCAAACATTAACTTTTTTAAAAGACTGAAGGTCTGAAGTGTTTGTGAGCGTTAATTTTAAAACATTTACTGACAATTTAACACCTTTTGGAACACATTTTCCAAAACAAGTCCCTTAAATTCTCATTACCGCAACGGTCTGAAAATGTCAAGACCATTAGAAAATTTAATACATTTTCACATTTTTAAAAATTGATTATTAACAGTCGTGCACAGTTACTTGAAACTCTGAAATAATATATATTTTTAAATTAACATTTTTATTTAATTTTGACTGATTTCTCTCATTACCGCAACACCTTCAACAATCTACAACCTAATATTTTTGATATTTCATTGAAACCTGACATATTTTCAAAATGATGTGGCAAACCTGAAGGAACATAACATAGATTCTGCACATAGATTTATAAGCAAACTACTATTTTTCCATTCATTAAATTAACATTAAATGAACACCTGTTGCGGTAATGATACATAGGTTTCGGAAATGAGGTTGATGATTTCGGTAATGATAATAAGTATACTAAGACAGGACTCGCCCCAGAGCCCATTCTGACTTTTTATGGTTCACTTATGACCTTAAGGCTCCACCCCCTCACCTGGTCAAGTGTCTCTTCCTGCCATCTGTGGGAGTGATGGTTATCATCTTTGAACTCTCTGTCCCGTTGAGCCACTCAGACACTCAAGCACTTGAATACAGTGTCCAAGAGGGTTTTCTCAGTGTGTTGAGTTGGTAATGATAACCTGTGTGTGTGGCTCTCTGTGTCCCCACCCTTCTAGTTTGTCTCATTGGACAGCTGCCATCCACTGTCACTGCCCTGAACAATGGAATTATACACTAGGATTCAACACACACACACACACACACTCTATACTTTGCCTAATCCACTGTGACGCAGAGGTTACACTGTGCATGTGTACACTACACACCTGCAACTATGACCAGCATGTCCAACACTGAATAGAAACAAACCCACTCGTATGTGTTCTCTGTACTGACATTGGGCGCGGTACACCCTGGACAGGTCACCAGTCAATCACAGTTCAAAATATCTTCCCATCCCAGCCCTGACTGTATTGTATTGTAGAGAACATTGTTAGGAGGCCAGCATGCAGGATACATGTATTAGGGTTGTATTTACAGTATTGTGAGTACATGTTCTGCTCTGTGGTGAGTTATGCCTCAACCTGCCTCTCTCTCAACTGTTTGGGTGTTTCCGGGCTCTAGTGGGGTATCGATGAAGGCACCAGTAATACTAAAAAGCCAAATAATATCAGAGTGGAAGACATGACTTACCCTGAAGCAGTAGTGCTTCGCTTCTTGAGTGCATTCAAAAGTTATTGCTTGCGCCACTGTAGATACTTTATGATGTGTGAGCTGCCAGCCACACCTGTCTGCATCTGAGTTACAATCCAGATAAACTCTGCAGGCTTTAACAGCTTCCTGTCTGGCAGCTGTGGTTGTTTATGATAGCCCTGATGATTCGCTACTTGCTCTCATTTATGCCCCTTAACATCTAATTCCACCACAGACTCAAAGGACTATACTGCAGCCTGATTGGAGTTGTTGTTCATTTCCTATTTGTCCGATTTTTTTTTTCTTTTTTTCTTTTTTTGCTTAAGTGAATATTTTGACTATTTTGACATCGCAACCAAAAATGAATAGAGAGGTTCCAAACTAATTGGCAAATGCGAATTAGTCTGGTACCTCTCCCTTCATTTTCGATTTCCAAGGAGCGTTATCAACGGCCGCAAAATGTCTCTGGACGCAATTGGATAGGCCTACAACTGAGCGAATCCTGTCGGAAGTACGGCAAACGCATCTTTCTCATCAACAAAAGCTTTAAGTGCAGTTGTTTGTTCTTTTTTTTTTTTTAGAGAAAATATACTGTCCAGTTCGTTTAATACTGATGCAATAGCAGATTCACAACGTTCCACATCAGCAGCAGCGATCTTGGTTGTTACCAAAAATGCCTCGACAGCGCTTCTCTGTACAATCATTGTATCAAACCTGCCCCATATCAGAGAAACGGTTGTGATTGGCCCGACCCGGGCCAGGTCGGCTGGAAATCTGTCTGAATGGGAGGGGGATCAGACACATCTGCCAGAGCAAATAACACATGAGCTCGCAGATTCGTCTGGTTCCCAGGCTAGGTTTTGACACTACTGCCAATAAAAAGAAGGCAGTGATTTAAACTGTAATTGGGATTGTGTTTAAATTGCATTGCATTTGCATTGCATTTTATTTGACAGATTCCAGCTGGTAGAAACATCTTCTGTACTGTTTTAAACATGAAAGGGTGAAATATAAAACAGGAGCAAAAAACTCCAGTCATGCAGGACTGGTCCTTTTGTGGCTGATGTCACATCTGACCTCAGCCTAGTGAACAGCAGCATACAGACAACATACAGAGCAACACCGATTCACAATGAGGGAAAAAAGGAAACGCGTGCACATGTTTGGTCAAAGCTATTGAGTTCCACCTAAATGTAGAGGTGAACCCTGAGACCCGGATATCCGTCCTCTCTTGTATCTGGGCTCAACCTCTGTCACCCCAGGCTGATTCTTCAGGGCCATAAAGTTTAACAACCATGGGAACTTCCTTTACCCACCCAGCTCCTCTGCAGCGACAAGTGGCTCTCCCCTGGCCACTGAATCATGTCCAGAAAAGCCCACTGTCATGTCATTGAGGGGACTTCATCCCTTAAAAGGGCCTGATCAGGGAAACTGAGGGACTTTTATGTCTTCATTTCTGAAAGGATGTTTTCCGGAAGAGAGCGCAGGGCAATGATTCCCCTCCTCTTCCTTGTCCTCTCTGTCTGTGAAGTTCATCAGCCGAGGAGGAATGTGTTCTTTTAGATGGACGGCAATTGTTGGGGGTTTCTCTATAAATAACTTCTTGTCAGCCAGCCAGCCAGGCTGTCCAGCTCCAGCGCTAGCGGGCAGACTAATCCAGTGGCTGTGAGGGAATGCACCAACTGAGTTCTGACACAGTACAGTAACTGCTGCTACTACTGCACATGCTTATTAAATAGAATGAAAAAAGGTCGATGAAATTTTGAGAGTATTTTAAAATTAGAGAATATTTCTCATAACACACTTTTTGTAAAGCAGATAAGGTCAGAAAGATTTACAATCCATGTGCCAATGTGCCAGCAATCTGTTTTCATTTCCACACTCAGATGTTTTTTTCATACCATATAAGAAGTGGAAATCTCACATTTTATAATAAACAACTGCGCAGGTTCAACTAGAACATCTCCGGAAGCACTGTAGGCAGCATGCAGCAAGTGTGATATGGCCACTCTGATGTTATGACTGAGTCTGATATTAATAGTTACTATAAAGAGCTACCTGCAGGGTCGGAGACACTGTAGCATATGACAGTACAGTAAAACCTTTGCTGCACCACCCAAAGGAAGACTGATTGTTGGAGTTACTACTACTGGAGTTACTAATTAGAAGGAAATGATTATACTTAGGGGCTGTGAGGGTACAGAAATGTTGTACATTTCCTAATAAACAGGCGAGTGATAAAATTGTTACATTGTGGTGGGTTTAAATGAAACACAGTAACATGAGAGGTTGTATCTGAACTGTGTATGTGAATATCTTGAGTACCACTGTTCTCTCAGAAGTCACTGTTGATAACATTGCGAGGGGTTGTTATTTTGGGGAGTTCTAGAAGTAAAGGTCCTGTTGATTTTGTGGGAGTCCTGATTGAATCCTTAACAAAGGATGAGCAGTTATGTTAGAAAATATCTGCGTCGAAAGTATTAACCTGTGTACATAAAAATGTAAGGTGAGAAGTTAACTATGACTCCCATGGTGCATTTCGGTGCAAAACATCCATTCACTGAGCATAAAATGATGTTGCATGTTCCACTAACGGCAAGCTAAAGCTTATGCCACGTTATGTCATATCATTCTGAACATACAGCCGAGTGGGGAAAAACCATACACCCGCCTTAACCAATCGCAAGCACACCACAATCAAATCACAGTTGTCAATCATGACGTCACACCCCCTTTTTATAGCATCAAATAACTAATTAAAACCAAACTTATCAGAAAAATGAACACTTGAACAAACATCAGCGTGATGAAAACTACATAAAATGACAGAAACCAGCTTTGGGAAAAAAGTATTTGACGTGTACTTTTCAGTTTGTCCCATCCGCTAACATCGAGATGTTTTGGCTTCACCTTTGGGGAGCTGTCATGTCGTCCAGCTTTATATACAGTCTATGGGAAAAATGGTCCGGTCAGCCTCCTTTTTTTGGAATTTCGAGTTTCTGGTAGCAATGACATCTCCTACTCCCAAGAACAAAAGTCAACAAACCAGTGGCAAAATGGCCGCAAAGCCACAATGGCTAGCGGGTTACATCTTCATAAAGTTCAATATCACTGTAATACCACTGTGCACTGTTTGTTTGTATCTGGTATCACTTTTTAACGATCTGCTAGAAACACAATTAAAAATAGCTAATTTAGGATACTGTGCATCTTCTAACCATCTTGGAATGATGCATGAACGCTCCCAAGTTAAAATAACAGGAGTTCCCATTCTGCCAAATCCAATATTGCCTGAATACAACATACATATGACACTTTGTAGAAGACTGATAAAGCATTCAGAAGCTTAAATTAGTTTACTTTCAGATTCTGGGTCAATTTTGGATCAATTCGACAACTATGGTGCAGCGTTTTGTTTACAATTCCAACAACAAATCACTCTGAACTTTCTACAGCTTTGATTGGTCTCTTCCTGGCTTCTACACCATAGCAACGGCAGCTGAGGCTTATGGGTATTGTTGTATTTAGGTGCCATCCACCATACCAAACTGGTAAATAACACATCATTTCTGTGAAATTAAGTAATTAAAACTAATGGTCATAACATAAACCTATAGCATTATTACATTATTCAGGAGGCTCCTGTGTTTCTGTGTTGAGTAACAATTTAAAGAAACAAATTTACAGTGGAGACAAATAGTTGTGGGACCAGTTGCTTCTTCTACTTTTTATTGATTACTACTATACGTGTTGATAACTTGTCCAGAACCAATCGTAAGCTCTTGTAGTCTGATATGATCTGTCTCTGAGAATCCAGAGGGACAATAGTGAACATTTGCAGAGCCCCGGTGTCCGTCCTGCTAGGTGTTACGAAGTAGCCCTAATGCTTTACACAGCTCGTATATCACAGCAGTAACAGTTGTGTTGTGGAGAAGCAGGAGGAGGAAGTTAACAGCCAGTGATTGTGTAATTGAACACGGTGGGCTCTCACGTCCACTAAAGCATCCTTTGTAAACACCGTTTGTTGATGTAATAGCAGTGACTGATTGCAGATGGCTGCGTTAACTCAATGCCCTTGCTGAGTCCTACCATTCTTGTATGTGTGTGTGTCTGTGGGCATTTTGGAGTGTGTTTATTTGTTTAAAATGGAGGAGGACTTCTCATTATTGCCGTGTGTGTGCTAGTGCACATTTGTCTGTTTATGCTCACAATCATGTCACTAATTAGAAACTTGCTTTATTCCCCCTCCCCCTTGTTCTGCGAATGAGTGGGTGTTGAATGGGGCATTATGGGTAGGCACTGTAATTAATGGCCACCTCATCCTCCTCTTCCTTCTCTCTCTCTCTCTCTCTCTCTCTCTCTCTCTCTCTCTCTCTCTCTCTCTCTCTGGGTTATTATCATTAGTCACATTCCATCAGTTCTCAGTGAGCACTGAGGCTTGCGAACACTTGTTTGTGGCGATTTTCCCTTGTTGTTTCCCCCTTCTCTGTCTCACCCATCTTCCCCTTTCACCATTGTCTTCCTGTGATACCATTTCTAATGTCTCTCTGCCAACTTTTTCACTTCAGATATGCTCTGTCCCCCTCCCTGCTGTTGTCCTTTTCTGTCTCCTTCAGAATATAGAATAGTTGAATTGAAAATGAATGAAAGGCTGGACTCAATGAAGCGGATGATGGCTCAATTGAATGTGCCTCTCAGGAATGCTTCGTTGTCTTGTGGAGTCTTTTGGCTTCAGCTCAGGTTCTAGTCCAGTCCATTTGTGGTGGGTCGGTGTTGGTAGACTTCGGTTTGTCGTATAGGGATTCTACCTCTACCTGTCATCTTGACAATACAATAGTACAAGTTAAGAAGTGCATATAACTTAATCTCTCCTTTGTGAACCAAGTCCCCCCTCCCCCATTTGCTTGCATCAACTTTGGCAGCTCAACGTATCAAAAGTAATCCTGGTCCAGTCTCAGAGTCCTGTTGAAACCATCCTCCCATGATCCATCAGTCTGTCTTCTTCAAGATGAAACAATGAGTCATTTGATTGACTGAAAGGAGATTTGGCTACCAGCTGAACTCAAGGCAAGGGCACGGAGAGCAACATGGTTTGCGAACATATCCACCTTTTAAAGGTCCAGATGATTCAGCACTGCCCCACACACACACACACACACACAAACCACAACAGTGTGTACTCACCACCTTCAACCAGCCACATAGTTCTAATATGACTAGATAGCAAGACTTTTCTAGCTATCTAGTCATTTACTTGGCAATCAAAAACAGCACTGTTTGAAAAATACTCGGGGCAGTGTTGGTGGGGGCATGTTGCTTCTGGTGCCCATTAGAAACTGAAATACAATCCCGGACAGCCAGTTTGAGTAATACATCTGTGAGTTTGAAAGCTTATCAGATGCCAAAACAGTGCACAGCTGTTAACAATACTATGAGGAAGGGTTTTACAATAAGTTATCATTTTATCTCAACAAATACAATGTAAACAGTGGAATTACCCCAGAATGTGTTGGTGCAGTGGCTAATTCTACCCGTAGAATTACATAGTGTGTTTCCACAGTGGGCTGGTCTCATTGCATTTTTTTTCATGCAGTGCTAATGTCTGTCTGAACACACCCTTAGGACACATTTGTTCCTTGCATATTCCAGGTAATAACAATGTCACTTCATTAGAAATTGCATTGAGCTAAGTGTCAGCCACCTTCCAAGAGAATTGCACTGCAGTTTGTTGAGGGAAATGACACAATCCAAGCCAACTACAGGTCATGGCAAATGCATACTTCTCTGTGTATAGATAACATTATGTTGACTACTGATAGCAGCGGTTCATTACTGCTAAGGATGCATATCATAATTAATTCAATGTATGGCACACACTGCAGGTTGGACCGATGCTCTCATTCTTTTTCTTCATGGATTGTAAAGTGCCACTTATCTTGAAATCTGTCATGACCAATTTACCAGGTTTATTTCTTGTGTCCTTCATATACCACATTTTCTATTTTTCAAACTGTCCTGTGTATTTTGTTAGAACTGAACTGAGTTAAGTTATTGTTTCTGCAGGCCGTGCTGAAACAAGTTGGAGTCCATTACCTAAAAGTAAGAAACATTTAGATAAAGCAATTACAGTCACACATTTTTTCCTCGCACCTCTCATCAAACTGATACCTTTTGGCTTGCTGAAGTTAAAAAAATAAAAATAAATAAGACTTCCATTTGGAGGCGAAATGTGATTTTTAATGTGAGAGAATTGAATCAGAAGTCCATTCTCTTGTTCTCATATGTCTCAAACTCTGGATGAAGTTGAGTGTGATTGGATTATTCACTGCAGGAAAGGGAAACCTCTTCCAAATGAGCCTGGCCTAGAGTGATGGCCGCCCAGTTTACTGTAGTTTTTGGCTATTTGATTTGCAGCTTTCAGCAAATAGCAAATTAAGATAGATGAGGACCTGACTGGCCTGTTGCTCTTGGATGAGTGGAGTGACAGCCTGCAAGTGTTGAGAGTTATTGAAGAAGACAGCCCTGTGCTCAAATCCGACACTGTTACCCACGATGGAGTAATATACATCCAGCTTGCAGAAACTATTGGCTAGAGGAGGAAACAGGAGAAGCCCTGTATTTGTTGAACTAGTGCTTCTGTGAGTTAACATGCCAGTCATTCCTGTCTCTGCTCCGTTAGGCTCCGGACTGGTGCTTTCTCAGGATCTGCACAGGGCTGTAAAGCGCATTTCTGCTCACTAAAGAATTCAGGCTTTTAACCAGTACGGAAAACTCGCTCCCCCCACCCCCAGGGGTCAAAAGAGGGAGTTTGTCTTTTGGTTTAGATTTGATGATTTTGGGTTCAGCCACTCAGGCATCAATCAGTCTGCTTGACCTCTGTGCCTCTGCTTGTACTGGAACTGGAGGTAGTTCTACATAAGCATGTCACTGAGTGGAAAAACAAACATTTGCAAGGAAGTGCCTCATGAGGAGTTTTAGATTTAATTCACATTTGGTTGAAATTATATGGATAACAATGATCATAATAAATGTGCTCTAGTAAATAGTTTTTTGTGTCCTTTCTTTTCCTCTTGCCTCTTGACAGGCCTTTACCCTTATTCCCACACACAGGAGATTGCCACCAACAAAGCAAGCTTTCTAATACTCCTAGTGTGGCAGGTGTGTGCGTATGTGTGTGTGTGTATACACTGGGTGAGGATCTGTCTGTGTGGGGTGAATAGTATACCCTTTGGATAAGCCCACTGGAGACACGCCTGAACTCGTAAGAGATAATCCTGCTTCTTTGCCAGTAATGCCAGTGATGTCAGTGGTGGGAGGCGATGGAGTAGGAGAGGTGGATAGAAAGAAGAGGGATATAATGAGCGGAAAAGAGGAGGATATACTATGGAGTGAAAAGTTTAGCAGTCATAACTAGAGGAGACATTCTGGTATTTGACAAAGTAAGCGTGAAACCACATATTCAGGTGCCCAAATAAGGGAACTCTACCCCTCTCAAGGTTCTCATGCCATCTTCTTTTACCTCACAGACAGCAACTTGTTTTTCTGGCAGGAACTCTGAAACCAAAGGGTTTTGTACCTTGTATCCTAGCAATGAGGGAGGACTGTATACTGGGACAGAGTATGTGTGGCACTGAAAGCCCTCTTGGACTGACACTACTTGATTTGGCCTCTGCTGAGGGCTTTTTTATACGCAAAAACGGATGTAGCCAGTCAGACATAGCTCTGACAGGAATTTCAATGGGTATGAGCTTCCCACGACTTTTAGTGGACTGCAGTGATACCAAAAAATACAAGGTGAACGTCGGTCAGAGTTTGTAGCAAACACGCAGGCTTGTGTTTGGCCCTCAGTAATATGCTTTACGGTGAGGTTTCTCATCTCTGCATTTGATGCTGTAAATCACTGTGGGTGTCTTAGTATAGAGTATACTGATATCTTCTCTTTCCTTTGTGTTGCAGGTTGTGTCCAGAAGGATGTGTTTTTAAACCCAAACTGCTAAGAGGTCAAGAGGTGACATGCCTCTGTAAAACACCACTGGAAACAAATGGTGAGGAACCGTTGTTTCAGATAGTTTATTATGCTGAAGGAGTCCTCATGAGGTTGTTGTCAGTTGAATGCCTCTTGGTATAGTCATAGATTCTAAAAGCAGAAACAATTAATGTTTTCTTATCTAACAATAGTTTTATTAGGTGTCCTTACATGGTTAATCTGCAGAAAGAACAGAATTTTGCAAACACCATCAAGTGATAAAGGTCACAAGTACAAGTTTGCACCCTCTTTTCAGACTGCCAGTGTGACAGAATTGGATGTGCGACCTATCTTGGCCCATATACTGTTCAATGCACTACAGGGACTGTATACCCTATACAGTTCCTCTTGGGCAGTGGTTCTTCAGGGGTCCTCCATGGATCCTTGAGAGGATTCTAAAGCTTGGCTCACCAACCTTGTTACACCATGGATCTTTTTTTTTACTGACAACTGCAACATTGTTGCCAACTTGCTGACGGTTAGGTTAGACTCTAAGTAGATCCATTGTTTGGGTTTTATATCTCACAATTAAGGGCGTTTATCTATCCTAGTTCACCTGAAGAAACTCTCAAGTGACTTTGGGTTTTGTATTTTACTCATTGCCGGGATCAGACCAGACGTTATCAGACAGATAATGTCCTGACTGACAGATGTTGGGTGTCAGGTGCCACAAATCCTCATTTCATCCCCTGTTGTGTGTCATGGTGGAAGACATCCGACACAGCGTCTGGGGTGCTTTATGATGTCCTGACAAACAGACTAGTGTGTCAGATTTCTTTTTCCCTTGTCTCGCCTAGTTTGACTATTTCTACATCGTGGTGTTGTATGTTATTTATATATATATATAGAATACAGGGCACTTTTCCGTGCATAACTGTAAAAATGGCGAAGCAAAACAGGAATGATGTTGTTGATGCTGTAAGGTAAACAGTGTAGTTAGTCTCTGGCACTTCCTTCCCACTCACTTATGTACCTCTCCCAGGTCATGAAAGACGGCAAGTTATGATTGGTTGGGGTCCAGCGTGTAGTCTACCATGTCTCTTTGCCAAGTCATGGCAAGAGTTCATGACTTGGCAAAAGAAAATCAAAATGAAGAATGGTTTAAATATAATTTATTTGAAACTGTTTGAATTAAAAATTAAGATGACCTTCATTTCACTGTCTCCACTACAGTACAGACAATAATCCATACCAATATGAATACTGAATTAACAATAAAAAATGTAACCATAAAAGTTTCTGGAACTAAATGTGTGATCATATGGGATCCTTGGTGTAATGTATCTGTTTGGAGGTCTGTGACATTAAAACATTTGACAACTCCTGTTGAATTCCTAATGAATATAGACATTATTTCTAACAACATGTCCTCTTTCTCTCAGCTCTGCTGCCATGCCTCTGGGGATGGTGCGTCGTCTTTCAGTGTTAGCAGTCCAAACGCTGCTGCTAGCTGTAGGCTGGCCCTTCACCTCATTACCTAATGGTATTGTCCAAGGATCAGACTCCTCCCCCTCCAGTCTTTATCCCACCTTTGTCCGGAATGACACTCTGTTTGAGCACTTGGCCCTGCATCCTGACACCAGTGTGGGTCGGGTCTACGTTGGTGCCCGAGATCACCTGTTCCAATTGGATAGATTCCTCCAACTTGAGCTCCAGGATAACACTGGACCTGTCACAGACAGCCGGGAGTGCTTACCTCCCGTAACTGAGGGCAACTGCCCTCAGGCTAGGCTCACCAGCAACCACAACAAGCTCCTGTTGGTCGACCCTTACTCCATGGAACTTATTACCTGCGGGAGCGTCAACCAAGGCATCTGCCAGAAACGCAGTCTGGATTCTGTGGATGTGGTACTTTTCTCTACAGATAGGCCGGTGGATACTCAATATGTAGCAGCTAACCACCCCAACGTTAGCACAGTGGGACTTGTGGTTCGCTCTCATCCTGACAGAAAGCCAGTACTGTTTGTGGGGCGGGGTTACACCAGCAGTCATCCACCTATTTCCACACGAAACCTTGCCCAGGTTCCCGTCTTTTCTTACGAGGAGACTGCCAAGTTGGCAGTTGCTGGTCGTCTCTCAGAATACGACCATCATTTTGTAGCGTCATTCGCCCATCGCCAGCAAGTATACTTCCTCTTCTACAGGCGGGACCTAAAGTCACAGTCACGTGAGTACCGCACCTACGTCTCTCGTGTTTGCTTGGATGACCAAGCCTATTACTCCTACGTGGAAGTACCCTTGACATGCCGTTCCAGGGCAGGAAAAATTTACAACCTCTTGCAAGCTGTTCAGCTTGGGCTCACCAAGGACGATGTAGTGAGTCAAGGCCCAGAAATTCTTGGTGTCTTCTCCACTCGTTTGGCCTCATCAACTCGGCCCAGTGAGGACTCTGCCCTCTGCATGTTTAACCTCGAAGATGTGGACCGCAGAATTAACTCCACCAGAGACGTATGCTACACAAAGATGGGTAAAGAAGAAGGAGTGGAGGCCGCCTACATCGAGTACGAAGTCAAATCCAACTGTATCAACCTGCCAGAGGTGAGTTCAACAGATTTAATTTGCTTGTTTCTGTTGTTACTTGTCATATAGTTACATTAGTACTTTTTCAGAAAAATCAAGTGTGAACAAATGAGCACTAATACATAATTACTTTGAATCAATTACAATGCAACCCATGTAGCCCAATCCTAAACTATGTGGTTCCATTCATTCGCTCTCACCTGATCGCGATTATTTGAGCCCACTACGATCATTTTGCATAATTGTTAGATTCCACAATCAAGGGAAGTTTTGCAGTTGAGTATTATTTATTATTATTTACATGTTTATAGTTAGTCATATTTGCTTCTATTCTTAATATTTTTAAATAGCTGCAGGTGCAGAGTGGAGCTGCACAGTTTTCCGACAGTGTTGTGGACTTTTGGGAATATATAGAGATAAATGGGGGCCTTTCTTTTTGTTTTCACCAAGTTTATTTTTGTATGAAGGAAATCTACAAGAGGAATCTGTTTGAGCTCTGTGGATATAGCACAAGAAACTCTTTTCGTCTTAAGGTTTACACTCTGTACCAAGTTTTGGATCCTACAGACACGTTTCCATCCGCTGGGTTGAGGCTAATAAACTGACTACCTGAGCATGAGGTTCCAATGTCAGGAAAAAAAAACATGGAAAAAAAGAGCTTGGCTGTGTAGACCTTACTGCTATTGGGTAGGTTATTTTATTCAGTTCATGTGAGACCATATTTTTTTACTTTTCGAAGCAAGATGATGACAGAGAGGTGCCAATAACGGGTCTCTTGATTTATAGAGAATCTCCGCTATGGGTGCAGCAGTGCATTTGACAGCTCTAGGTAAAGTTATTCTGGAGATCATTTACAGACAGTCCTTTGCCATTTAATTTCAGTATGTTTAAACCCAGTTTAGAATTGTTGTGTAATGTAATCGAACCATACAGCTGATCTGTCATGTAATGTTCGCGAAATTCCAGCAATATTGTGGAAGTTTGTGGAAGGAGGTGGTCTTTGTTTCAGATTAGATGGTCCACGTCCACTATAAAGCACTGCAGAAAAAATTATTTTGGATTATCAATTCAGCACGGCTTGCTAGTTTCCTCCATACTGCGTTAACAAAGAGAACAATACCCTAGCTTCAAATCATAAGAGATCAAATGTTAATATTAATTAAATATTAATTAATGTTGGTTTGAATTTCCAATGTAAACTGACAACCTAATAGTTGTCATGTCTAGTCTGAATATTGTGGCCCTGTAGAGCTGTGCTGTTTTATATTGGAGTAGGTTTTCCTTTTCTGAAGGAACATGTTCACATAAACGGAGAGAGAGAGAGAGCAGAGAGTAGCACAGTGAAGCAGTCACTAAATAACCCAATGTAATTGACATTCTCGTCCTTTTTTTATTCTGTTTACAGAAAAACATGCTGTCCAATTATTATTTTTTTCTTTTTTGACTATACTGAATAAAAGCTCTCATCTGCCAAAGTTGGTGCCATGCATCTGAAGCTGTCCAGGGCTGTTCTATTCCAGCAAAGTGACCTTTGTATCAGAGAGGATGAAATTCAATTTGACATTTTTGTAACAGACAAATGTAATGCTGTGGAGGAGGGATTGAATTAGATCTCTGGAAGTCCTGACTTTATGTGGTGTGTCCATGTGTGTGCATCTTAGATGAACATTGTGGGCTAGTTTGACATCCTTCTCCTATTATCACTTCCTCCTGTGTTGAGGACCTAGAACAGCGCTGACCTCTTAACCTGCACAGTACAACAGATTGGCTTGACTGGAGTGTAGTTGTTGTAGTAGGGCAGTGTAATTTAATAGAATTGTTGGTCAGGGAGGGATCGATCTGCGGCATTAGCCCTGCTTAGTGGGGTGGGGTAGGGGTAATGTTTAACAAGGCCTGACAAGGACAGGTAAAGACACACCAGGCAGAGACAGGGCTCTGAAGGAGAAAGAGAATAAGACATTAAGGGATACAGATGCAGAGTGGAGCAGAAAATCAAAAGCAAAAAGTGAAAGAAAAGGAAATCGGTGGAGCGGGAAGTGGACAGACAGATGTTTTTGAAAGTGAAGGTGAAAAAAGGGAGAATCAAAGCAAACCATATGGCAAGAGGGGAACAATGGTGAGAGATTTGGAGCTGAAAAGAGATTTACATTAAGATGTCAAATCTCAATTGGATCCCTGTACACAAATAACACCAAAGCAGCTTCATCCCTGCTCAGTCTTTGCCAGGACAGCCCATCTGCACCAGGGACGGACTCTCACGCAAGGCCTAAGCTGTGGGGAACATGCTTTGTTATTGATGATCAGGATTTAGGACTCCTACCAAACCTTAGTGGCCGAAATGCAACTTTAGCAACCTCTCTTTATTTCACTCCCTCGTGGTTATTACTGCCCTCAGTGTTATCGCTAAATGTCCGGTTGATTCCAGTCTGCACAGTGCTCGTCAGCACGTGTCAGCAATACTGTAATCATTAGCTAGGACAGTCAATTACACGCTTTAAGCTTCCAGGCCATGTTCCTAGACTGGACGTCATAACTTCATAACTATTTCAGTAGTCATAATGTAGTGTGGGGTTATTCTTAGCGCGCAGTCATTCCTGCTTGTTTTCCTCTAATGGTTGGGTTCTCATGATGTGGACAAAACAGGCCATCTAAACTGTCCTTCACCCATGGTTAACTTAATCAATACTCCACTAAAGCCTATGTTTGGACACTGTTTAGCTATGTTATTACAACCACGTTTAAAGTTTTGCACAGTGGTGAAATCAGGAACATGTTCAAGTGTGGAGCTGGTGTATCAGCAGCCTCTATTTCTTAAGAGCAGACCAAATAAGGAGTCCATTCATAACAACACACCGGCCAACTACATGCAATCCATCAAAACAAGTAGCCTTCAACAGGCAGAGCTCTCAGGTTCATTGACTTTACTTCCTATTGTTAAGATTACCAGTGATAAAGCAATGACCCCACTTTGAAACGTCGTGGAAAAAATAAATTGCCCAGATCAAAAAACAACAACCCTGCCGCCAGAGCAAAGACTCCCTCCTGCCAAACTGTGGAACCAAAAACAAATTGTCTGTAAGCTTTAAAGCGCTGAGTGTAGAAGTCGCTGGAATCCAGTCATAGTTTGTCCCCCCCCCCCGCTGCAAATCCTGCTGGGATTGTACTTACCACAACAGGAACGCTGCTGTTTATTTTTGGTAACTGGCTTACTGGCTGAGAAACGAATCACTTGAAGGGCTTCATTTGGCACAAAACAAGCAATATAGTTTACATTTCACATGCAATATGATGTGTTATTACTTTTTTAAATCTAATCTCCAAGTTACCTGAACATGACATGTTAGAATTACCACACACTGATTTCCCTCTCCTGTGTTCCCACTATTAGAACACTCTGGACGCCTACCCCTGCGGCTCTGACCACACCCCCAGCCCAATGGCCAGCAGGATGGCCGTAGAAGCAGAGACCATATTGGACAGCCCGTCTGCCCGTCTCACTGCTGTGGCAGTCAGCGTGAGGGCGGGACATACCATTGCCTTCCTGGGAGACTCCAAAGGGAACCTGCACAAGGTAACACGGGGTCACAGATTTTAAGGCATGCACAGAGAGGTTGTCAGCTTGCGTTCTGGTGTGTTTCTGTGTGTGCGCGCGCGCGCACACAGAAACACACACACACACACACACACACACACACACCAAAATCACTAACAAGGTATACTTTGTATATGTGCTAACTGTGATGTTAGGCAGAGATTGTGCTGTTATTGCTGGAAATATGAAGTAATAGTCTGGCATACTCAACAATTTGTGTCATTATTTTGAGTTCAGACCCTATTTGGGTAGCATGTGTTGAGCATCTCATATAACTGCAATACCTGTCCCTGCACAGACATGGTAGTCCATTCAGCAGACACCCAATTCAACTCTTTTCTCTGCTCACCTTCAGACACCAGCTGCTCTCTAGTCTTCTGCCAACCAGTCGAGGTCTAACATGGTCTCAGTGTGTAGAGGCAGACAGGTTGAACTCAGCGCTGCAGAAATAATCTCAGGAGCAGATTCCTGGCACATAGTGTTGTTAAAGGAATGCACTAAGATTGTTGTAGATTGTCTCATTGTACTAACTCAACTCATCCAGTAAATGATGAGAACATAGAGCACTTAAAACATCAGTGTATGCCTGGTAAATCAGTGCCTCTGGTGTCCACCGACCTATTGCTAATAAAAAATATTTTAAAACAAGGTTCTATCATTTGGCACATAGATTCATAAGTTTTAAAAATGGATGTCATTAAGTCTTTATAGCTAATGTAGCAGGTTTTATTTTTAGAACTTATAGGTGTACATGTACATATTAATCCGACTCCCATACCTGCTGTACCTGTAGAAATAGGGAAAGTATTTCCTGCTAGTTTTAATACTGTTATGTAATATTCTATTATAATTGGTACCGGTGTCATGCAAAAAATGGCTGGACTTTTGTTTATGTCTTGGCTGGTTCCAAACAATTGCTCTAAATACTGTTTCACATAAGTTTGGCTGAGCTTTTTAGTTTCATATAAGTGAACATTAGTCAGTATTTTGCTTTAGAGTTGTTACCACCTGTTAAGGGGCCCAAGGGCAGAGAGGAGCTGTGGGCCCCTATTGCCCACTTTGCCCATTTGGGGGCAAATCCAGCCTTGGCTGTTACAATGTTTTAATTTTCTCACTTTTTAATCATGACAAACTAGAACACTAACTTAACTTACCTGTTAAGAATTCTTGATTTATTTTTAATGAACAAGGAAAGATTGTGGACATACACAGTATATAATAATTTAACTGTTAGAATTTATTCAACATTTTCTACTCGTGTATATATACATTAATCATATATATTTAATTTTTATGTATATTTCTCCTTGAGGTGTTTTTTCCCCAGCTGAGGTACACCTAGTTCCAGCCAATGTTATCTAATGAATCCCAACATTTTTAAAGCTTATCAGATTCAGTTTTTGTTGACATAGTTTTTATTGCACTCTTTATCTTCTACATTTTGGACGGTGTTTGTGGTGGTGTTGAATTGTACTGTAAGTTGTTTGTAATATTTGGTCCAACCCCAATTATAGCAGCGATAGTGGACTTATGCACGATATTAGGGCTGTACCCGACTCAGGATTTTGTCGGTCAAATTGGATTTGGCTGTTCAATATGAATATTCGACTATTTGTTTCTTTTTTTTTCATATAGATTATCAAGCAACATTTTATTAACTGCTAGATTTTTGATCGGCAGGATGTTCAGGGAGGGTGACAGCGACGTTCATGTAATATAGTAAACCAGCCAAGTTAGCTCTCTGAGCTAATGCGTGCTAACTACGCAAATGATGGATCAGAAATGTGCAACAACATTTTTTTGCCAACACTAGACATCAAACAAAAGCCAGAGACTAGATCATATTAAGTTGCAGTGAGCTGTAAATTCACCATTTCTAAGCAGAAGGCAGAAGATAACGTTATCTCTGAGCCTGACCGGGCAAGGCCTCTCTTCCTCAGTCTCACTCAGACTCACCCTGGGTCCTGGTCTGCAGCTGCCTGTATCCGTCGCAGACATCTTCACCGAGCGGACAGGACGACTTAATGGAATGATTTTACCCCGGAGATCAGCGTGAAAGTGAGGACCACTCACTCTGCAGCTGCAATCTGACTAACAAAAAACAAACAAAATGTGACTGCTCGACTTCAAGAATCTCAGTCAACTGAGGGGTCTCTGACTTATGATTCGAATCTTTGACTTTCAGGGTGGCAACCCTACCCAATATTCCTCTTTGTGGATTAGCACCAGGATGGAGGACAGGAAGTAGTAAATTCTAAAGTCTCCTTGTATAACAGAAGCTTAGTCTGCTTTAAAGGGGATGTCCCTGCTGCCACTGGGTGCCACTTAACAGAAATGCCCGTACCTTTCAGTCATGGTGAACAGCCTGTGAGCGTTCAGCTTGATGACCAGATCATGTGAAGCTCCTCTGAAGTGACGTTGTCCTCAACAGGCTGTCAGTTTGATTTCCAAGGTGCTGTAGTTGAATGCAGGGGTCCCGGTTGAGTCATGATGGGGTCACGTATGTCGGTGTCTCTGTGGGTTCGGGTGAGGTCACAGTGACGCTCGGTCAGACACGAGGAGACACGAGGATAAAAGAAGTTGGGCTTGTTGATCACAAAATAGTGTATTTATTCTGTATATTTATTTTGATGATTAATAACATGAAACACTGGAGTAAGCTAGAAGGTCAGTGGAGCATGGAGGTTGTAAGGAGGCCCCTTGATATCAGAAGTTTACAGATTGTGAGCTCGCCTCCACACAGTTGGCTCTTTGTCATTTTTTTTCTCAATGGTGGCTTGTGCTAGAGGCCCCCTGCTCAAGCAGAAATAGCACAATGACAGCCATTAACGTTATTTTACACAGTTACGTCACACAGAGCCAGCTAAACCCTGAGCCTCACATCACTGTGGCCGGATCACGGAGCTCCATACTTGTGTTGTGCCCTGTCATTGCTGACTGGCAGACACGTGCACTTCTCAACAGAGAGACTCATTCAGAATTATGTAGAGATATCGTTCATAACAGCAGACAGTGTCAGTGTCAATGTCACTGTTTATTAAAGGACACATTGTATGTCTGTGTCCTCCTGAGTGCAACCACCAACAATGAACATTTAAATTCAAACTTTGGTAGCACTGTTCACCTGATGTACTCTGTGTGGAAAAGGGGATTATCCAATTGAAGAATGTCAGCTTGATTCTTGTCATTGTGCAAAGTGAACAAACCTTTTAAGAAAGCAAAAACAGAGACTTTTAGACACAAATAACCCCTCAGATCGAGAGATTTTCTTTCTTTCTGTCATTCCTTCTTTGTGCACTCTGTGTTGATTCGTCCGAAACAGTCACTGAACCAACTGTGCAAACTTAGTTAGCTAGCGACAAACAGAGGTGTCTCAGAAGGACTTTAGCCCGGCACATTCGCATCTCCATTATCTTTCAACCTTCCAGTCTGTCTGTCTGTCTTTTTGCCACGCACCAGCTTTGTATATGGGAGTGTGTCTGTGTGTCTCAGCCTCTGACTGAACTCACCAGAAACTCCAGTTCTTTCTGCCATTTCCCATCTCTCTTTTTTCCCCCTCTTGTCTCTGTATGTTTATGAAGCAGATTCGTAAAGGCCAGGGATATAAGTGCAAATTTTTCGCTTAAGTTGACACAACATCTTCGCCTCAATTCATGCCAATCACGCCTCCTCTAAAATTCACCTTGCGTTCTGTCCGAACACACCATTCACACACCATTTTGGTTGCTCTAATCATTGGGAATAACGAGAGAACTAAATGAAGTTAAGCTGGTGTTCAAGACACAGGAGGCAGTATGATTTTAGGGGCAGTCTAATTTCTGAAACCTCACCAGTCTTATAAACTGTTGTATAAAGACGCAGTGCTGACCAGTTAAGATTCCATCTCTAAATGTTTGTTTTGTTGAGGTCAGCTCAGTGCGTAATGGTGGAAGAAAGAGGGATTTTGTGCAGCAATCATGCAATGGCTGTTATGCGGCTTCCAGTTGAACTTTCTTTCTTACATTTCCCACTCTTCCTTTGAAATCTGTCTTTGTGTTAAATGTTATTAAAAAAAATTTGTTTTGTTTTTCAAGGTAGACAAAGGTTGCTCAAATTTTGTTCTGCCCACAAAAACCTTGAAATTACTGTCGTCCTTGTTAACAGAAGGAGCCCCTGGTGTTCTTTTACCTGTTGGAAGAGCGGAATGTCATTAAGTCACTTGTCTCTGTTTCCCCATCTGTTGTGTAGTTTCAGTAATTTGCTGTAGTCTGGATGGACAGGTATTAAATGGACAGCCTGTCTTTGAGGAGCTGTGGGATCAAAGAGTGTCCAATCTCGGAACCTGTCAGATATTGTCTGAAGGCAACGGACAATGTTTCAGGGCTTCCAGTGTAGCCAGCAGATATCCAGGTAACGGATATCCATGCCAACACTGGTCATTGTATACAGTCCGACTAGCAATCTTGGCACCAATCGGCTATCATCTCATTCTGAGATTGCATTTTGGCCAATGCGTTCCGCCTCTTTTGCTCTCCACACTGACTATTTACCTGCATGCAACCATTGGTCAATACTACTCGGACTACAAACGGAAATCAGAACGCTTCTGATACCATAATCTTTTCCCTTTCCTACAGATTCTGCATTCATATGCAGATATCCGTTTATAGAGATCAAAGAGTGTCAGATTGCATAGCTCCACATACCTGGAGGATCAGATTAGCCTGGCATCAGGGAGACACCCTGGCACATCCCAGGGTAGATTCACACTTCCTCCTGACCTGTGCTGGATTTTCCCATTAGGATGATTGCTGTCTTTTTGTAGTAGAGTTCCCCTCACAGTGGAAAATCTCACTAATGACATTAGATGGAATGAAGCTTATGTTCATCAAAAGGCTGATGTGGAGCAGTTGGTCAGGCTGCCCTCTCGTATTAACCTACATTACAGCAGCTCTGACATTGTGCTGGCTGTTAAAAGTCCGGACTGCTCATGGAGGCCTCCTAATGTTGTTTGTTGGCTCTGACTATCTGGATTTGTCTCTTCATACTGTCAAACCTAACTTTGTCTCCCCATCCTGTGGTGCAGAATTTCTAATCTGGATATATTTATTTTGTCACTTCATTTTGATGTTATTTTTTGTGGTTGCATGTCAAAACAGGCCTTCCAACAACTGTGTATTGGCACCAACTGTCTGGATTTGTCTCTTCATGCTGTTAAACCTTGGTCTCATCATCCTGTGGTGCAGAATTTCTAAACTGGGTATACTGTATTTCCTTTATCAGTGTTAAGGGGATTTTCCACATCAAATTCTGTTTACGGTGTTTGGGAGGACTACTGCATCTGTGAAAAAAGTTGTAGAAAGTCTTTTGTCTCCAGAGGGAGCCGTGTGAAATCTGATAAATTGCCTCAAGTGCTGTCACTTGACTACAAGTTTGAAAATGAAAAGCATCTGGGGGTGTGGAGTTAGAAAGAGGTGAGACCTCAGTAGCCCGCTCCTCATCTCTGATTGAGGCTAGTTCTTCGAGGCTACATTAGCCGCTACTATCATAAACACACCAGTCTCAGAATGAACTGTCAGTGGCTGAGTTGCATTCTGTGTTTTGCTAGGTTTTGACAAGGAAGAAGAAAAAAGACTTATTTTTGGTTCTGCTGCATCAAATTTGATCCTTTTTTTAATCGTTCCATCGTGAGTCCAGCAACGTTTTAGGATTGCAATGCTAAATCTGTGGAGTACTCTTTTCATTGAACTTCTTTTTCCCATTTTTCTCAAGTTGAAGTTTTGTGAGTGGGTCCCTGTTTTATGAGTTAATGTGCACATGTACGAGGACCTGGGTGATGCCAATGTTCTGCAATGTTTCACACTATTCTGACTACAGGCAGAGGTAACACGGCAAGACACGCAGCAATGCGCCAACAACGTGCAGTGAAGAAGAAGACTGCTAGCGAGTAAACATTGATGTAAACAAAGCAGATTTCAAAAATAAAAATCTGCCAATGTTTAATGATGAAGGAAATGCATTTAAAATGTTTGTTAGACATCAAGGATACACAAAATTCATTCTGATGAGAAACACAGATGTAAACACAACTTTGCATGGTACCTTTTAAGCATCAAAGTTAATTCTTGATCTTGGAAATAGTAGTTTAACAAAACAGTCCCAACTCAAGGTCCACTTACTAGCTTTTTCCAGAGCTTGTATAACAAAGTCAAATTAAATTCTTATTAAAACCTGTGTGGTTACATCCTTTAAAATATGCCATAACAGTGTTATGAAAATTAAGGAAAAATAATTAAACTGTCTATTTTTATATTCTCATTTAAAATGAAGGCTTAACATTTTCAGTTGCAGCTCAGTGCATTTTTTTTTCAGCAGTCTGTTAAAATATGACTTAATCCCAACATTCATGTGTATGTGTAAATTTTCTCAGGTGTTCCTGGGGCCAAACGGCGAGGTGGAGGAGTACTCTGTCATCTCCATTCAGCAGAACACAGCTATCAGTTCGGACCTCATCCTGGACCAGAAGGAGGAACATCTCTTCATCATGACTCATGACATGGTACATGCATACAGAGATGAAACATGCAGTGATTGCTTTCCAGACATGTCCTTGCTGTGTTGTAGTAATAAAGCTAGAGAGAAATAATTTAGACTCGCTTGTTTCTGCCCCAATTCTCTCCCTTCCAGTAAGGCAGCCTGTAGTTAGGATTATTCTAATGACCATATTTTCATTTTTTATTGTTCCACTGCAAAATGTGGGCCACCTATTCTTTTTAATCAGATTTCTGGGAGCTTAGTGTGCATAGTTTGCATGACTGAACATGATTGTGTTCTGGTTCCAGCTGCAGAAGAGGCCGGTGGCTGAATGCCAGCAGCACCCAGACTGCCACTCCTGCCTGCTGGCCCACGACCCCTACTGTGGCTGGTGTGTCCTGGAGGGAAGGTGAGATAAACCCCAGTAGTTAACTCCAGCCCTGGATATATGCTAATCTATCATCCTAGAAAGTGTGGCTGAAACTGAATTCATTTAGAACTAAAGTTTTAAGGTGTAAAATAATCTACTAAATCTAACAAAAAAGTAGCTCATTTGTTGTACTTTTTTTTTTTAAATACAGACATCGGATGCCATGTGAAAGACATGTGTACAAACCAGTGCTGAAAGGATGCCATTAACCAACTGGTTGATCAATAAATAAATGAATCCGTGACAATTGTCATAACTTATTGTCATTTATCAGACTAAGTCTACAGTCATGCTAGTGGCTCTGTGATACTGTACTTAGGCACAGTGGTGCTTTGAGCTAATTGTTAATGCCAGCATGCTAATATACTTACAATGACAATGCTAACATGCTGTAGCTAAGCAGGTATTATGTTTACCATGATCAACATGTAATTAGTTTTGCCAAAACCAAAGTATTGGACAAACTGAAAATTTGACCCAATGATGGAGCTTGAGGAAAAGTCAGGGGCTCATCAAAGTGATTACAATTCATCCCGATGAGAACATGAATGTCCATTTAATAGTGCATAGTCCATTTAAATGTTGAGATATTTTAGTCTGGGCCAAAGTGGTGGACCAGCTGACCGACATTTCCATCCCTATAGAAATATAATAAAAATTCGAAACGCTGGCTGGTCACAGCAGTCTTTTGTTAGGCATTTCTTTCTTTGGTTAGTTTTATATCAATCTCATTTAAATATATGTTTAGATTTATTGTTCATTAGACAAAAAGAACAATTTGAAGACATCCGTTTTGGCTCATTGTGGCATGATCAACATTTGTCGATATATTTCTTTTTACATTGCTCACCCCTTCTTCAGCTGAAACATATAAAAAGTATAATTTCTGACTTGGGGAAAATAATCCAAAACACTGTCACAGAAAAAGCTCCTGAATAATAGTAACCAGATTAAAATATTATAAACTTAGTGCTATATTCAGCCAGTGTATGTAACTTTCACCAAACAGCGGCCACCGTGGCTTCAAATAACAATTATATGCTAATGCTTAATGCTAAAACATAGCGTAACAGAGGAGGAGAGAGAAAAGGAGAAAAGAGTCATTAAGTCAGTGAACTGACGCCGTTATGTCAGTTACACCTTCGTTATCTTTCTTAAGTTTGCTAACATTAGCTAGCATTAGCCAGTATAAGCTGTAGGGTTTACTTGGTCTGGTATGACCAGTCAGCACCCTTGTTAGTTTTTGAAGTGTTTTTGCCAAGTCATCTTAAAAAACCGACTGAGTGTGTTTTGGGATTGTGTTTGCGTCTAATGAAAGAAATCTACCCCTCCGTCCCATCCGTGTCTCCTCCCCTCTCCCCTCTGCTCTGCCTCACCACCTGGCCTCCCACCTCCCCCTCACCTGGATGTTTTTCTCTTTCTCTTTCCATCTTTACTCCTCCTTGCATATTCTTCCATTCTTTGTGGCTTCATAACAGTCCTGTTTTTACACTTTCACATACATTTGTTTCAACTTGTTTCACATATTCCTTACATTAGATCGTTTTCAGTCCAGCTGGAGTGGAAACCAGACCTCAAGTATTTAGGAAGGGGTTGGTGTGCCGTTTTACAATCACAGTATGATTTATGGATTTGCAGTATATACTGAAGATCACTTGGTTGGTTTACGTTTAAGTGGCTATTTTTATATAGTGTGAGAGATGGAGATGGAAAGCCTGGCTTTAGCTCACAAAATAGTGAATAACAGGGATCCTTGGTGCTTTCCCTGCAGGTGTGTGTTGCAGTCACAGTGCGCTCGTGGGAAGCAGCCTGGTCAGTGGCTGTGGAGCTTCGACATGGAGCAGCAGTGTCTGGCCATCCAGGACCTCAACCCCTCCAACGTCAGCAGGGAGGAGAGCAGAATGGTGAGTCTGCAATACAGCTGCATAAACTTGAGCAGCAAAGGAGCAAAACAAAACTCTTGATGGACATCCACCCGTCTGTACACATTTCTACAAAGGATTTGAGGGAGGAAACGCATCTTTTTTGGTTACTAAAATCATCCACCTCGAGCATCTACTGGCTTTTCTCAATCCTGCTAACATGTTCTGTGGATGTGCTAATACTGACCACTTAGTTAGCTAGTTTTGCGGCTTAACAAATATTGTCAAAATTTCCACTATGCGAGACACAGGTTAAGCAAAAAAACAGATCAAGTACCAAACCAAGGGTTAAATGTAATCATATTTATCTTCAAAACATCGCAGAAATGGTTGAATCTCAGCCGGTGGAGAGAACTGCAGACGAAGGGGCCGTGCTTTTGTTAAATGGGATTATAGCTGGTGGCCCAAAGAGTTCACAAGGCTTTGCAGTAAAGCAGAAATGATTAGTCGATCGACAGAAAAATAATGGCAAAATATTTAGATAATTGATTCATTGTTTGGGTTGTAGCAGGGGTGTCAAACTCATTTTAGTTCATGGGCCACATACAGCCCAATTTTATCCTTGGTTCTATTTAAGTGGGCCGGACCAGTAAAACCATTGCATAATAACCTATAAATAATAACACCTCCAGATTTTTCCTTTTCTTTTATGTGAAGAAGTACATTCTGAAAATGTTCACAATTAATTAACCATCGATGTACAAAACAGATGATGAACAGCCTGAGATGTCTTAAGAAAAATAAGTGCAATTTCAACAATATGTCTACTGTCATTACATGTGCGTTACAATTTATCAATTAATCACAGTGGATCTTCAAAGGTACGAAACATTTTCTTGGAAAACCCGATACAAAATGTTTTCTTGGAAAACCCGACACTCTGCTTCCACTTTTCTCCTCTTTGACAAAGACATTTTCCACTGGCGGCTCCTGCATGAACAGTAGCCTTTGCTTGACGGTGTTGTGCCACGTACAGTGTATATAAGCACGTGGGATCTATAATAGTATATCCAGCATAGTTCCTGCTACTAGCACGTGGGAGAAGTTAGCCTTCAGGGCTTTCTGCCGGAAAGGCTTTGTGCCTGCTGTTCTTATTAGGACAGTGCAGTAGGAATAGTAGTGCATTTTATTGAAAAAGTGGAATTATTGACTTCTCTGCTATTTTCACACTTTGCAAAGTCATCCAGTGGGCCGGATTGGACCCTTTGGGGCCGGGCCGTAAGTTTGACACCCCTGGGTTATAGTGTTAGCTAATGTTTCTAGTTCCAGCTTTTCAGTTCTTCTTTTCTTTGTCTTATGAGTTAATAAACTGAATATCTTTGGGTTTTGGGGCAGTAGTTGGACAAAACACGCAATTTGATGACATCACCTTGGGCTTTAGGAAATTGTGATGGGCATTTCTCACTATTTCCTGAAATGTTATGGACCAAATGATTACTTGAAAAAACAATTGGGATATTAATAGAATATAATTGTTAGTTCCAGCCCTACTTTGCAGTCATTTGCATTTGTTCAACATGGTGTGGTACGATGAGTCTGGAAACACCACTCAGAAAGTTACTAATTAAACTAAACTGAATCAATTAAGGGTTAATGCACACGAATTTGAAGTACCTTGGCAGTGTGGAGGAAACCCAGTAATTCCCTTATGTTAACACTGTATCTGTCTAGCTCTTCAGAGCTCAGGTGAGACTCAGTTAATAACTGATTCATGAAAAAACAATGAATTAGCCACTGTTGTTTATGTACCTGGTGCATTGCTTCCACCTGTCAATATGACACTCGGTACTAGATTGTAACAGGGATGTTAGATTTTATTTATACCATTGCCATTATTGATTATGCTTATCAGTCCGATTCTTTATCGATGCCCTTATTGATTCATGATCAATTTTCTGTGTGGAAAAAACGTAGGCCTACACAGGTTTTCAGCATTAATAGGGAGCAAATGGGCGAGTCGAGCTAGCTGTCACATCTGTCATCATCTAAAATGGATGAAATGGAGAGAGCATTCGTTTTTATTTAGGTTTTCTTAGTCAAAGAAAAAATCTGCTAAGCCTGCCTGCGTGGCGCTAATGTTATTTTAACAGGATATTTACCCTTGGTAAGGGATGTGCTGCTAGGTTGGGAAGTAGTGGCACTTGTGCGTAGAGTGTCAAATACATGGCATTCTTGGAATGTTGCGTAGAAAGATGTTTCTCCATATTGCTGGTGTTTCCACCCCTTGAAATGATCATTTTACAGACATTACAACTAGCACTGTTATCATCTTCCTCTCTGCCATGACTCCTTCTTGTTGCAAGTTTCCAGCAGCGTAGACGCTTGAGTTTGACGTCATCGTTTTGCAATGCGCAACATGCCAGCCTAGCTCGGAGGCATATAATTCCGATGGATCGGACAATTTGGAACTGGTTCTCAACTGGAACCTGTTCTTGATTCCCATCCCTAGATGGTAACATCACTACGGGAGCTCAGTAGACCATACATTAGACCATACCAGACATTCAATACCAGCTTTTGTTACTTGACAGCATATTTCTGTCAGTACTAAAACCTATTGAGGTTGCAGACCCAGCCCTACCACCAAATAGTTAACATGAGCACTAATAAGCACTATTACTGAACAGACGATCCAAAAAAAAACACAAAAAAACACCCCCACCACTTACAGAAACTCAAACTTTATCTACAGAAAATCCAATCACTGCAGAGGTCATACTGTTTGACTGACAGATGATATCTTGCAGAAACACCACATGAATGAGGAAGACAGGTGGAGTAATAACTCAAGGAGTTTGATTGATATGATTCATGTTCCTGCAGCAGGGGAATCTAATTTAGTTTTCTAATCATTGACATTTAGTGAGCAGTGAGCAGATCAGATTTATTTGTTCAGACAGTTTAATCACTTACTGTCATTATGACCTTCGCTGTCCCCTGTGACAGGTGTGGACTTAGTAATGCAGAGAGATCTGTCCAATAACTCTGCCCACTGCATTTGGGAACTTTGTGCTCTTATTCTGTTTCTACACTATGTTTTTCCCTGCTGCTGGATGTTGGTTGTCCTCTGCTCTTCCTCTTCTCGTCACACGCAATGTCAAATTGCGTGGGGAAAGGACCAAAAGAAACTCTAGGTATCTGATCTGAGTGGGCACCCGGAGCTGTGTTGTAGCACCTATAAATGTGGTTTAGATGTGGTTTAAGTCTAATCTGCAAACACGGATCCCATATGGATTTCTACCACATGTACAGTAGCTCTGTCTGAAGTGATCTACCAGCACTTTGAATCAGTGTTAATATTTCGTCTTTCCTCAGGTGTCTCTGTCAGTCCCAGGACTTCCAGTGTTGGAGAAAGACGAGTCCTACTCCTGCTTCTTCCAGGACAGCCACTCTCCTGCCATTGTCACAGAAACCGGGGTCACCTGCCATTCTCCAGACACTAGCCGAGTACCCACGGTACCTCCTGGACAGGGTGAGTGTGTTTGAACCCTGTTTGTTGTTTCTGGAAGAAAGCTGGTGAAGCTGGAGTTTAATGACTGGTTTGAACTTTTCAACTTTTCTGACTGGAGGTTATGGCTGCATCCTGTAATGAGATTAATCTTTGTGCGTGTGTTTCTGAATGTATGTGTTTGCATGCCCAGACGTACAATACACATATACACTCCAGTCCCTGTGTCCATTAATCTAGGCTAAAACCGTCTACACAGCAGGGAGAAATCTGAATTTTAAAGCGTATAATTCTGCATAAATCCAATTCATCTAGTGATTCCATGATTCTATGCTTTGATATTGTTTAGCATGCAGAGAGCAGCTTGTTTGTTATAGTAAGTCAGTGGAAATGATAAAAGAAGATTAAAGGAGCCTGTAAATAAAAATTTAAGCCTCTACAGAGGTCACGCTCACCCAAACATTCACATGATCATTCTCTCTCTCTCTCTGTCTCTGTCTTTCTCTCACACCACACACACACACACACACACACGCTGGTTCCCATGCCTGCATTCCTGAAACTTGCGGCTTGTTGTAGTTCTCAGGGTGCAGGGCTCAGGCAGAATCAACCAGGGGGTGGGGGGTGGGGTTTGATGAGATATGGACACACACAGGCTGTATTTAAGGATCTAGCTGTGGCTTACCTTTACTTAAAGAGGGTTAGAGCCAGCACTCACTTAATAAAAGACCGAGCTGAAGGCCTGAATGGGCAACTGTTGTCTGTTCAACAAAGCTTCTGAAGTGGACTTAGTATGTTGTGTATCATACAGTTTTTGAACTCTGGGTTGTCTACAAGTCCAAAATGTATTCAGGGTCATCCTCATCTGCCAGCCAACATTAAAAAATAATAAATAAAAAATAATTTTGAAAAAGTAAATAAAATCAAGTACCTTATCACAAACACTACTTCAGACCCAAAGACTCCAAATTCAATTCAGCTAGTGGGTATATGGGTATTTCTCCACCCACAGGAAGCATCAAGCTGGAACCTTAAAGCTGCACTAATCAATTTTTTTTATAATAACAGCGGATCAAATAACTGTGCAATGTGAAATGAGCTGCTTATAGTGATGAACCCACAGAGAATTGTCACTCAGCTCTGCCGGTCCTCGCAGCTCTGCAGAGTTTTTTAACATCTTTCAGCTCGTTGTTTTGGTTTTACGGCCCGCAACTTAACTGTTTTGGTTCACTCTCACAGCTCTCATCAACCTGTTTCCAGCAGCAGAAGGCATCTCTTTTTTTATTTTTTATTCTCTGCTAACACTTTACAGTACAGTGCACAAAATGTGAGTAGTTACTAAGGAACGACAGAGGAACGAATCAGGAGCAACCTGATAATTAATGAATCGTTAATGAGTAGTTCCTGAATAATTCCAAATTGAGGACTATATAATAGATGATTGGACTTTACAACTATTAAACTATTAAAGTCCAATCAAAACTTCCACAAAGTAATGGTCAGATTGTACATTGTAACTACATTGTTCGTTAGTAACTGCTCACATTTTAGTGTACCGTATTGTATTGTCTAAGCTTACAATAATAGCAAATAATAAAGCTGAGTATCAATATATGATACAGAAGCAAATAAGGACCAATAAAATAAATATAAAATACATGTATAGAAAACAAAATACATAATTGAAAAACAGAACTTAATAAATAGAGGCAGCTGTTAATGAAAACGCTCTTCTGTGCACTGCCTGCCCAGCACCAAACCATACACAAACCCGCCCAGCACCTAACCATACACAAACTTAGCAACCAGCTGGTGGGCATGGTGGAGCATTAGTGGCTAAAGAGCCAGATATTTTTCTCAGAAGTGTTACTCTGTCTGCTAGATGTGTAAAGGGTAGCTGTTTGCAAGAACAACTTTAGAAGTTGATGTGTGTCAATATTGTGTTTTCAGCTCGTTCCGCTGCCCCCAAGTGTCCCAAAAAAAAATCCCCCCCAAAAAAAAAATCAATGAATGCAGCTGTACCCTGTGGAGTTTTTGTCCAGTGCAGCTTTAAAGTCAAATTAAAAACATGTTTAGTAGCAACAAGAACACTGGACTCACCTATGTTAGATCTGTTGTCCTTTTGGCATGTGTTACATTTTAAGGAAAATTCTGGTTTCTGAAACACAGCTTCTTATTTTGGGTTTTGGTAGTCATTTCTATCAGTGATAATAACACTATACTCACCATGTTAATTGCCAAGATCTGTAAACACTATGACATCCCTTAAAAGTGGTCCGACGGGTCAAGAAACATGAGCAGTCAGAAGATCAGTACAGCTGGGAGAGAAATTAGCCAATTTGGAAGAAAAAACAAAGGGGACCAGTAACATTTTGGTATTACCCAAACTGTCTGTTGTTAGCATCCATCACAGTTTGCAAACCAACTTCCTGGTTCAAATTTGACTCACTGTACTTACCAAAGTTTTCCTGTGCAGTGAGGAATTATTACCAACCTTTTGGGTGTGCTCACAGTTTTATCCCCAAATAAAGTGGTTTAGATAATCCGGATAAACTGTTGGCCTGTTTACAACCTGTCTAATGGCTAGATTTTCCTCGTCTGAGTTTGATTGGGCGATGTCCTATTCTCTGATCTCAGGAATGACATTAGTGAATACAATGCTAGTGTAACTGATAGAAACTATGGTCAAATTTATAAAAACAAGACCCAAATTTAAGTATTCCATCATTTTTATGTACCCATGCAGTGTAGCCTCATGCTGCTTTAAAACAGGGCTTACAAGTTCCTGTTCTGTGTTGAGCATGTGTCTGATAGGAGGGACGCCTCATAGCCTTGAGCCATGTTGTGTTTATGTCTGCGCTCTCTGGCCTGAGGATGGAGGGTGCACTATTCTATTAGGCTTCTGTGTTTTAGCTGTCTGGACCAAACCTTCTCCCACGTTGTCTCACTGTTTTGAGAAAGACCTTCTGAATCAGAGGCGATAAGCCGGGCCAAATATTTTCAGAGCCCTGCTCACTCGGCTCTGTGAAACATGATGTTAGTCTGTGCTGTTTTCAGGTCTTTCTCATGTTTTTCTCTCTGTGTTTTGTTCTCCTCAGACTTTGTCACAGTCACCCTGTCTCTTCGCTTTGGCGATGTCACAGTCACAGCGAGGGATTTCACCTTCTACGACTGTACGGCTGTTAAGCAGCT
Organism: Macquaria australasica; assembly: GCA_005408345.1. NCBI lineage: Eukaryota > Metazoa > Chordata > Actinopteri > Centrarchiformes > Percichthyidae > Macquaria > Macquaria australasica. Next base: position 226,227 of record SEMN01000470.1, on the reverse strand, counting down.
GTCTGGCAGCATGCCGTGAGTTACCAATGATGATTTATCAGTTCTCTGTCTCCTCCTGATCTCCTCTGCTCACTGCAGTCTGTATAATCAAGTCTTATTCTCTGTCTGAGACTGCTGTTTTCCATTTTGTACCCTGTTCATCCTTTGTCCCTCCTTCAGTTCACCCTTCACCAGTCTGTCTTATGTCCATGTTTTTCCATTTCTTCTCACTCACCTTCCTGGTTTTAATTCTTCTCTCCAAACCTGTGACCCCAAACTTTTACTACTCTTCAGCCAGACGTTCTTTCATGTCAATATGTCTCAAAATATATTTTATATCTCCAACGTATGCCCATGAAGGCTGCAGGCACCTGACTCCAGCCCTACACTCTCTCCCAGTAGTCTTTCTTCTCTACACATCACATGGCTCAGCTGTGCTCCTTGAGCCTGGGTTCAACTGCAGCCACAATACCAATACTGACTGGCTTTGTTCTCTTGAACTTTTTTTCAGTAAAGTTTGCTCGTACAGTCTTGTTTCAGGCTGATGAATGGAGTGCTGCAGGGATGACGTATTTTTGTAGGCCAGCCCGGAAGTTAGCATCGCCCTAGTTCCCTCAACGATAAGCCAATGGGATTAGGGCTGCAACTAACAACTTTTTTGATAATCGATTAATCTGTCGATTATTTCTACGATTAATCGATGAATCGGATAAAAATGCGCAAAAGTTTTCCTGTCATTTTATTCAAAAAACAGTGTTCTTCCAAATTGACACTATCAACACACAAAAACAACATACATGTGCAAAATATATATACTTTGTGTGTGTATGTATGTATGTATGTATATATGTATATATATATATATATACATACCTACACACACACAATATTTGCTCAATATTGCATGACAAGTGTGTGTGTGTGTATGTATGTATGTATGTATATATATATATATATATATATATGTGTGTATATATATATATATGTGTATATATATATGTGTATATATACACACACACACACACACACACACACACACACACTTGTCATGCAATATTGAGCAAACAACGGTTATTAGATAAACGAGGAGCCTGCTGTGAGACGCAAAACGTAATACATGCCATGGGTTGTTTAATTAAGATTTTGTAGTAACTTACCCTGCTGTTGAGTTCCCTTGAGATGTTCTCGCATTAGTGTTCCCGTCCCGTTCGTTCGTTTTTACACAGTTTGCAGGTAACACAGTTTTTACTATTATTTAAAGTGAAGTGCTCCCACACTGTTGAAGATTTTTCGAACAGTTTTCTCAATGCTTTTCTCCGTCTCCGCCATTTTTGGAAGGTTTTTTTTTTTTTTTTAAGTGACGTAGCCAGTTCCGCGACACAGCGTGTAACAACATAGACCCAGTGAATCGATAAGAAAATTCTTGCCAACTTTTTTTGTAATCGAATTTTATCGGATTATATTGATTTTATCGATTTGTTGTTGCAGCCCTAAATGGGATTTTTCCATTGGATTTTTGATTATTGCAGAAAATAAGCTCTGTGGCAAACACATTTATGATACTTGCATGTTTTGTTCAGCAAGATAATCTTCGCAAATGAACACCACTTTTATGATTTCTGAAGCGTAAATCAAATCACCAGATGTGACGGTCACGGAGATGGACAAGAGAATATTATACAACAGGTGAAGTTACTCTGTCAGATGCCACAGTGAATATTCACCTGGACAGCCACCTACATGAAGACCCGAGGCAAAAGAAAATCTTTTAAACCTCTCCGTAAATTGGCAAGCAATGACAATGATGATATGCTGAACATTAATTTTAAAGTTTTAGTTATATAGAGATATTATGATCCTTGGCAAGAAAGGCAGACTGCAGTATCTGTACGTAAACTGTCTGTATGAGAAAATTGTTGAATGCCACAAATTCTAAAGCTAAAATCCAAAAATAACACTGTTATACTGTTTATAACGCTGTTTTAATATCCCATCTTTTTAGTTTTTTACCATTTCATTCTGAGTATGGAGCCCTGAAACTGACCAAATATAGTAAAAAGTTATCAGACAAGTAAAAAATATAATATATTAATTAATAATATTTTAGTTAAATAATTAAAATGGAGTGTACAAAGAAATATAAAGCTATATGCTTTTCCTTCAACCTCAAATCTATTTATCTTTCACCAGCGCATTTTCCTCCTTCATTTTCCTTTTTTTTTGTCTTGGCACTCATTACATCAGTTACAGTGGAACAACTGAGAGGGCTGTGTAGCTAGCTAGCCAGCTTAACTGAAACCACTGGTGGCTGAACACACTGAGCAGCAGCTTTTTCAGCTAACTACCTAGCTGAAGCTAACGTTTTTCATACAACTACACCAGCCAGTGCATGTAATCAGTTTAAACCGATTTTGGACTGGATTTTATGCTTCCACTCAACTAAAAGTAGTTTATGACACAGTTTACACTGAACTGGTAGTGAGGACCATTCAGAATATATTTCCATTAACAGAAAGTGGAGAGAAATTGAGAAATAAAAGCTGTTTTGTTTTGACATATTAAACAAAAATGAATAATAATGAGCCTTAATCAGAATGGATGAAAATGTTGTACCTTTTGAACATCACTGTGTTGAATGCTTGCTTAGTATCCTTCCTGATCTCAGTCACTGTGTTTCCATACATGCTCGCTCTATCAGCCTCCCTCTCTCTGTTTGTGGCGGCCCTCCTCTCCTCTCCCCGCCACTCTGATAAGAAGCTGAGGCTCAATTCAATTAGATCACTGACCTTTCTTACCACTGGGGCCAATTTGATTACTCTGTGTGGTACAAGCTACAGTAGCTGTATCTCTTTCTCTTCTCCCTTCTCCCACTTCTAGATAAAAAAGCCCATACTACCTCTATTAGACCTCTCTCCACTTTTCTCTTCATATCTTCTACCCCTGACTCATTGTTTCCCTCCCCCTTTGTTTTTTTGTCGCCTTGCTGCAAGTCCTTCCACAGAGGCTCTTATTTCATGTCTCTAATCGGTCATTTCTGTGTGCAGCTGCCGTGGTTGTGTTTTGAGCCAATGGGGTTGTAACTGGTGTGTTCACCAGCACTTGTGTACCCACAAGCCCACCTGTGAGGAAGGGGTGATCATCTACAACCAACATGTAAGTTACTTAAACAGAATATCTAATTGTACAGCACTCACTGAGGTGTAAAACACAAAGATACAGAAACTTGAATGATTTGGATTTATAGATCTGATTCTCCTTTTCTCCTCCTAGCTTCAGTTGATTTGGGCATCCAGGTTGACACAAATATCAAACACATTTGACACACACTGCTGCTGTCTTTACATAGAGTTTAACACTGGTGCAAAAATTTAGAACTGAGAACAAACACCTGTCTCATAGGTGTTCAGCTATAGTGCCAGTTACAAGAAATGAATGAACACTTGCCAGCCAATCACAATTGCAATTTTTCAGTGGCCAGTGTTTCTTACCAAAACACATTGTGTGTATTTTGGAGACCTAACAACTAATTAATCAATGGCAGTATGCAATACACCTGTGCATGCCCCAGTGGTAAAAGCTCCACCTCTTGGGAATTGTAGTTTTTAAGTCATCGATGGAGTACTGTGAGCCATACTTCTTATACAATACAGAAAGGGGTGGAACACAGTGAATATAGAAAAAAAACATATACAATCAGGAATCCCCTTATAGTGGTACCATACAATTTTATCACATTGTAAATGTGAAAAGATTTTGAAACCTACATTGTTTACATGTTTGCCAGAGAACAGTTGTCTTCTCCCCTAACTTTTGCTGCAGCTTTGATATGTTTCTTGGTACGTTAATCACCAACTGTCAACCAGTGGAATAATGTGAGACATTGACCAGAATGTTTATTGCATCATACTTGTGTGAACGTGTCCTTGTACACATCCCTGGGATATAAACGAGACAGGGCGCTCAAATCTTCATAGGGTGCCTTTAAATTGCTGAGATGCTAAAGGGGCCTGGTGGAGTTTTCTTGTAAATTTCATTTAACCTTTATTTAAGCAGGCAGTCTCATTGAGATTAAGATCTTTTTTTCCAAGAGAGACCTGAGAACAAGAAACATTCATAAGAGCACAATCAGCAAACAGAAACAACACCACTACACAATAAACAAGGAATTAATCAAAACCATCATAAAAAACATCAGATAATAAAGCTTTACCATCACCAAGGGGAATGTAAGACTCTGGTTTGAGGGCAGTTTGCAGATCATTTCATTTAAAAGGTGCATAATACCTGAAATCAGTTCTGCCAACATTAGTGCGTACATGAGGGATATCTAAGGTTAAGTATTTACTGGATGGTGTACTGTAGTATATATAATAATAGATTTAAATGAGATTAGAGATGTGAGGTCGTTTGGAAGCTTTATAAATGAATAACATGAGATGGCTATTTCTTCTTGACTGCAAGGAAGTCCATCCAACCGTGTGATACAGAAAACAGTAATGAGTACTAAATTTGTCACTTGTGATAAAGCGTAATGCACACAGGGTTTAACTGCTGAAGTGTTGATGTTGATTTTGAAATAAACAAAAGTTGTTTACGTTCAGTTTTGCTCACCAACATGCTTTGTGTGTATCCTCGAGGCCTAACAAACGTGCTGAATGCAAACCTTTCCTCACAAAACATTTGCAAAGCCGATATTTCAAATATTGCATTCTTTACATTAGTGTTTGCTAGTTAGCAGCCTGCCCGGCCTTTGCTGGCGCATTGCTGCTACCTGTAGATTAGAGGAATACGGGTACCAAACAAAAAAATGCTCCAGTTACTGGTTCAGTAATGGTGTTTTTTCTAACTAAAAGCGCTTGTTGGTCTGAACCCAAAGTCATGAGCTTGCACTGAGTACTTGACAGCAGTATTTTTGATTCATAAGAACCTGGTAAGTAGATAAATGGTCAAAGTTTTCCTATTTAGAAATAATAATTTTTACATACATCATCAATGCCCATAAATGTTTTGTTGTGCCTCATTTGCCAATACAAGCCTACATTCTTTATAACAAGTCATTGCTGTGCATGTGTCATAAGCAACAGTAACACAATAACAGCAGGTTATGTGTTTAACATCACATTTAAGTTCAGTTATTGGTTATTTTCCATTAGTTTTTTATTTCTGTCTCACCCTCATGTCTTCCCCTCCTCCTCCCTCCCCCAGTTTAAACTCCCCACCTCAGCTCCTCCCACAACCAAACCTTTTAAAGTCATCACAACACCCACTACCACAGCGGCTGCCCTGACAACCACCACCATAGCAACAACTGTTGCTACAACAACAACCGCAACCCCTGTCACTGTAGCAACCTCTCAGGAGCCAACCACCCCTCCTGCACCCACTATTCCACCCACAACCACCACCAGCCCTGAGCCAACCACCCCACCCACCACCCTGCCCTCTCAGCCTGCCAGCACCCTGCCATCCACCACACCAGCACCCACTACATCTCTGGCCCCAGAGGTTATCACCAGGAAGGACGAAGAGACTGAAGCAGGGGAGCTTGTTGTTGTCACCCAAAGTGCTGTGGTTACACCCAGTGTCGCTGCAGAGTTGGTGACCGTCACCATGGCTGATGGTCTAAGTGGAGATCTGGACCCTGTGCTGCCTTTGATCATTCCGCCCCATGACCCAGACTCCTCTCCCCTGGAGGTGGTGACAGAATCGCCCCCCAGCAACACCCAGAAGGCTGAGGGAGCTTTGAGCCTGGCAGAGCCTCCCACCATGGCCTCATCTGGCTTCCCCCTGCCCACGCCCTTCCCTGTGGGCGAACCAGCGGACTCTGAACCGTCCCTCTACCTGGACCTGACCCCGACTCCCACCCTGATGCCCACACAAGACTCCCAGACTGAGGCAGGAAGCCCAGGAACCGACCCTGAGGTGCTCCTCTGGCCAAAGGAAGAAGTAGACGTCCACGCTGAGAGTGCCGTCCAGTCAGAAAATGACACAACCACATTTTCAGCTGCCACTGTGTTGTCAGGTGACGGTGAGGTCGACCATGCCCCACCATCCTACCCCCACCTGCTGGATACTGACTCAGAGCTGGATTACCAGTATGATCCAGCTGACGCCTTCCTCCCGGTGAGTTCAGCCGCCTCCCTCCTCCTCCTCCTCCTTCTTCTTCTTCTACTTCTTCTTCTTCTCAAAGCTTCAGCAGCCTCCCAGTGCTCCCAGCTCCTGACTGGACTCTATACTCCTGCTATAGGAACAAAGCTCAGACCAGCTCCCCTGTCTGCCCTTGTTTCCCTGCTCTTCCTTTCCTGTCTGACACTTGTGTTTTTTGTGTTGTTTTGCTTTTGCTTTATAGACAGATCCCAAGAACGACTGCTGCTCCAGTGTGAGCTACAGCAGTAGTTTTTTGTGTACATGTTTTCTTGTTTTCTTATTTTCATTTTGAAAGTTAGTGTTTCTTTACAGATGTTGTGTGTGAATGAAAGCGAGATGTTGTTACACTCATTCCACACTGGGTGATACCCTTGTCTGTTCACACAGTAGAGCTTAATGACTTAAAGGGTAATTCTGGTATTTTTAAACCTTTTTTAAAAAAATTTTTAAACATATTTTGGGGTCTAAATGACTAATAGTTAACAAAAGTTTTGGAATTGGTCCAGTAGATGCTGTCAGCCATCATCCGCCAACGGGCTGCAGTGGCTGCAATATAATCCTTGTGGGCAACTGCGCCCGTCAAAGTCTGTCCACTGAATGCTTGTTTTTGCCACTGACAGGCTCAGATTGTTATTCTAAGTGTCTAACAGACAATACACTAAGCTATGCTTTCTGTACACAACAACAAACTCTTCTCTCCAACTCTGACTCACGTTTCCACTGTTGTCTTCCTGCAACAACTCACCTCTGACGAGATTTCAGAGCGAGACTTCTTGAGTGAGCTAAAAAGGATCTTACTCTTTAACAAAAAGGTCTGTCTCTGTAGGGATCCTTTACATAATGTTGTCAGACATCATTATGGACCAAGCAGTGCTTAGCGTTGATGTATGCTGACTGAATGAGCCCCCAAATGTGTTCATGGACATGATCAGAACATGTGACTATAAAACAAATTCCGTGCCTGCCTGAACTACTGCAAGGCTTTATTCGTCTTAGAGCCCAACTGATACAGGTTTTTCAGTCCAATACTTATATCAATATTTGAGTGTTTAAAAACTCTGATAACAATATATCAGTTAGGCTCTGATTTGTATAGCTCATTTTTATAGTGGTTGTAACAAGGAACTGTACAATCAAAATAGGTTAATAAAAAGGAATAGAAGAACGAGAAGAACAACAAGGAATACTGGTTTTACTGAAGGGACAGACCTAGTGTGTGAAGGAATCAGGTTTCACAGTTACAGTACAAAAATGTACTGTTGGCCACCTGTAGCAAACAGCATAGATCTTGGATACATGTACATACATTCTGTTAGCTAAACTTAAGTTTTCATCTTCCATGTCAAAATGATAGATCGATACAAGCCAAGCCACTACAAGGCCATTAACATCTTTGTACTCCCTCGTGGCAGGGTTGAACAGCTGATGTACAGTCATCACGGAGCCGATCGATCAGTCTCTCTTCCATCTTCACATTTGCTCTGTAAACAGTAGAACATTAAGTTAAACAGCTAATGCTACAGGTAAACAAAGTTCTTCTTCACCTGCGCTTCTGCTGGTCTGATCACTGGCGTGATTGGCCGCCGCAGCGTGACGTTGGCTGCGTTATCCCAAAATATCATTCTGTTTTAACTTATAACTTTTTTGGCACACACTGTGGCCCGCGCCGCCGCAGCCTAAATGCACTACCCTCGTTCAAATGAATGGTAAAAGCGGCGTTTTGCCAGATTCTGTCTGAATGTCGCCTAACTCCACACCCCCAGATTTTTTTCATTTTCCAACTTGTAGTCTTCAACCCTAACCAACACTGACTCAAGTGACATCACTTGAGGCAACTTATTAGACTTTGCAAAGCTCCCTCTGGAGCCACTAAAGGCTTTATACAACTTTTTTCACATGCAGTAGTCCTCCCCAAGACCTGTAAACAGACTTTGTTGTGTAAAATTGGTAGAGGCCCCCTTTAAGGCAACCTTCTCCAGCTTAGTGGTGTTAAAGCATCTATGTGTAGAATTTGAAAATGTCCAACTTTGGCGTCCCCAGTGGTGCTATTAAAGAAGAAACAGTTGCGCCCAACTAAGCACAACTGTCTCATTTTTCTACAAGTAAACTCGTGCCATCAGAATAATTTGAAAGATAATCACATATAAAAAATGACACAGTAACTTTAATGTAAACAGTAAATGGTTAGTTTGATCAGCAGCATCACTGTGCCTCCTCACTGGTTCATAAGGAAATATTGTGTGCATAAACATAACCAGAAAGTGAGGAGGAGAGGACTTGTGTGTTTATATCTTTTATGTGTGTGTATTGGGCAACAGGGGGACGAGGGCTCCTATGTCAGCTGGGGTTCCTCAGCTTGTCCCTGTGTGGAGAAGGTCCAGGGTTCATCACTGCTCCCTGTCAGAGTGGAGAGGAAGATCACTTTACTGGCCCGCAACCTGCACCTCTATGAGGTACACACACACACACACACTCAGCATCAACATGTCAAGGATGAGTCTGTTTGCCTGGCTGGTGAGCCCTTCACCAAACACAAGTCTTTGTGTGTTCAGGACCCAGAGCTGGACTATGAGTGCGTGTTGGTCATCGAGGGGCAGACGGTGGTGGTGGACGCTTACGTAGAGACTGATGACATGAATCCATCAAACTTTGACATCACCTGTCAACTACACCAGGTCTGATATATAGCTCTTTACAGCATGTAACCAAATGTTGTCCAGACAGGAATATACAAATTTGAACTTAGATCCAGTAAATGTAATTAATGATAATAAACTAATGTTTTGAGGCAGGATTAAACTGTGTGATATTGTGACTGTAACAAATGTTTATTTTTTTAAATGAAACCATTTTCCATCATTATTTGTCCAGTACACATATTCTGCTCCAGTGGAGGAATACAGTGCCATGGTGTATGTGAAGAGGAGGGACACCTTCCATGTGGACAGCTCTCCTGATCTATATGGTGAGGTCAAAGCTCTTTTTTTAAGAGTTAGATTAGATTGTACTATGTTAGATTCAGTTATTCTCTTTTTTGCTCTTAACATCTGGCTATTATCCTCAGAGAGTGTTTTTGCAAGTCTTTTCTCCAAAGACCCAACACCAACACTCAATTTTAACACACTTAAACACGCTTGTCATGCTCTCGTCTGTCTGTCCTGCCCTCAGTGACTCTGTACAACTGCTCTGTGGGCCGCTCTGACTGCAGCCGCTGCCATACAGCTGACCAGAAGTATGGTTGTGTGTGGTGTGGCGGCGCTCACGCCAGCTGCTTGTATTCAGACTCCTGCAGTGAACCCGTACAGCAGACGTGCCCTGCTCCTGTCATCCTCTCTGTGAGTCCTAAACTTTGACCTCTTCACTAACTTCTTTACTTTGGGAGTGTGGGAGACACATGATACAACATTTGAGATGCTTATAGTCACAATGTATCTTCATATTTCAGCTCTTTCTTCACAATCAGTATTCAAAATGGAAACTGAGATAAACTGGCACTTATAAATGAATCGTTGATAGAAAGAGAGACCCCATGCATCCAGAAAGTTTCCTGTAAAATTAAGCATTTCCTGACTTCCTTCAGATTGAGCCACTCTCTGGTACGTTGGAAGGCGGCACCATGGTTACCATCTCAGGCTCCAACCTGGGTCAGAAGGCTGAAGACATCCTCCACTCTGTGTCAGTAGCTGGGGTGGCCTGCACCGTCATCCCCAGCCTCTATGAGGTCTCCTCTAGGTACAGGCGAACTGCTGCTGCGGGGTTGTAGGGGAGAAGTTCAGACGTTTTGTGTCTTTATTTTCATGTTTTTAATTAATGATTTTGATGGAATCCTTTGTGGATTGAGGAGATGTCTCAAAACGTAAGATTACAAGGCATATGGGCCCTTGCACAAGTGTCATTCACTTGTTATCAGCTTAATTAAACATTTGCAGGGTGCATGCATGACTCTGTTTTATTAAGAACAAGTATCCCAAGAGTGATGTCTGTCTTCCAGGATTGTGTGCAGGACCAAAGCCAGTGGAGGAGAGAAGGTGGGCCATGTGTCTGTTAAAGTGAGCGGAGGAGAGTTTGGCTCGTCCAGCCAGACATTCAGCTACCAGGTACATTAGATTAGATTGAATTATAGTAGACTGGATAAGATTTTTGTTGACCCGTCTGCTACTGCAACAACACCATTTTCACAAATAGCTAAAGCATATGACAAAAAAACATCAAATATCAGAGACATACAGTGTTTCAACTTTTTTATTATGTTGATTGATGATTTTTTTTGATTAATCATTTAGTGAGGCAGGAATGGTGAAAATGGCTGCAGTTCTAACCATCACCTTCTTCTATCCTCTCTCCTCCCTCTCAGGACCCATTTGTAATGGGGGTGTATCCTGAAAGGGGGCCCAAAGCCGGAGGAACGTCCCTGACGATCACTGGCCGAAACCTGCTGACAGGACATCCCTCTGACCTCACCATCACTGTGGGAGGGGTGCCCTGTAACATGTAAGACTTTCTCTCACACACACACACACACACACACACACACACACACACACACAGACAGTCGTGTTTCCATCACTTCAGAGGACGTTACATTGGCTTACATTAATTTCCTGGAGACTTACCCTAACCTTAAACCAAGTCTTCACTCAAAATGTAATGATTTACATGATGGGGACTTGCATTTTGTCCCCAAAATGAAAGTGAGTCCCCACAGTGTGACTGTAAACAGATTTATGTCCTTACAACATGAGTAATACATGTAATACATGTGATGTTTTATTTGTTGATGACCAGTCTGTTCTTGATTCAAGGGCAGCTTTAATGATGAAGCTGCTATTCCTACTATTTCTTTCTGATGGCGTTTTCACACCTGCTTTGTTTAGCTCGGTTGACTCGAACCCTGGAGGTCTCTGTCTGGTCCCAAACGAACTCTGGAGCAGTTCGTTTGTGGTGGGAAGGTGATCCGACCCAACTACCAGGTGTTCTCCGCAAGTTCCTTGCTCTGTGTGAAGCAGTGTAGTATTTTCAAGACGTTTCCTCGAAGTGCATTCAGCATTCTGCTGGTATAGTTTTGCCTGGCCAGATAATTACCACAGTTATGAGCGAATGCCAACTGTGCCGTTGCTCCATGTTAAATTGCATAGCAATGTTTCTCTCTCAGAAATATGCACTAGTCCAGAACACAGGGCCTGCTTCCTGTATTGACTTTCTTTCCCATCCCAGACACATCTGACCAATAAGCAGAGTGAACTTTCTCACGTGGTTTGTAGTGATGCGTTTTGGTTCGCTTGGATTTTTCTCTGTGTGAAAAGAAATGGAACCAAGAGGAAAACTCTCCAAGTTTACAAACTCATCACCTGATTCGGACCAGAGCAAACCAACTATAGGTGTGAAAATGCCCTTAGTCACCATAAAGACTTCTTAATTTTATGTTCCCTCTGTCAGTCTGACCTTTGACCTCCTTGTGCTTGAGGGGGGGGGGGGGGGAATACATCAATAAAGTATCACATCACTTATTAATCTGTCTCTTCTGTGTGCCTCCTCCTCCTCTCCTCTCCTCAGTGTGTCAGAGGTGCAGAGGTCCAGTGTTCAGTGTGTGACCGGCAGCAGTAATAAGACAGGAGATCACCGGGTCACCCTGCATTACGGCAGCAGCCAGCGCCACCTCCACACTTCAGCCTACTGCTACACCCACAACCCCAACATCACCCACGCCACACCAGCAAAGAGCTTCCTGTAGTGAGTCTGGGAATCTGACCTTCATCTCTCAACCGTCACCTCTTGTTCCCTACTTAGAAAGTTGTTAGGTGCCAAAAATTGAAGTGCTGTGAAATTTAAGAGTTTTCTGTCTGTTTAGTGGTGGCCGGCTGATCTATGTGTCGGGCCACAACCTGGATGTGGTGCAGGAGCCCCGGATGGTGGTGGTCATCTCTCCCTTCGAGTCAATCAGCCCGAGTAAAAGGAGGAAGCGAAGGAGGAGGAAGAGGAGGAGTGGAGAAGACCAGGAGAAGACTTTGGGAAGGCCAGCGAGGATGGTTCCTGACCCTGTTTGTCCTAGAGACCCACTCTGCTCAGTCAAACAGGTCTGTGTGTGTGTGTGTGTGTCTCATATAGGTTAATGTAAGAAAAGATTTGCTCCAGTCGAAAGGGGTGAGGTCAGAAAGTGATTGATTTTGATGATGGATTTCTGATGGAATGCCCCTAAAGGTCTTTTCTGCACCCTGCCTGTCTCATCAGTTCATGGAGCGCTGTGAGGTAAACTCCTCTTCCCTGATCCTGTGCCGCTCTCCTATGGTGGACTCCTCCGTCTGGGGGTCAAAGGTCACCGTGGAGTTTCTGCTGGACAACCTGCGCTTTGGCTTCAGCAGTCTCAACCCCCAGGCCTTCAGCTATGAGCCCAACCCCATCTTGCGGCCCCTGAACCAGCAGGACCCTCTGAAGGCCTACCGCTACAACCCCGGTAGCTTCATCCAGCTCGAGGTCAGAGGAGAGGCAGTGATAGACAGGCAGCTCTGGAAGTAGTTGTTTTACTAAGTGAAGCAATGATAGCATTGTCAGTTTGTCTAATGTTACAACCCTTAATTGTTATATTTACAAGTGTAAAGGCCCAGCTACATTGAAAACCACAACCAGACTCATCTGTTCATGCGTTTGTCCAAACAGGTCATTTGTGCCAGAAGAAATCCACCAAAACAGCTGTGAATGCTGGTGTTCGTCCATTTCAAACATGTACTATGTCAGTCACTTGCGAGTGCATTTTATTTAAAATGTTAGGGCTGTACCTGTACTGCATTTTACCTTAATTTAAAAGTGATGGATGTAAGGCACAGTTTGTTTTAATGAGGAAGAAGTGACACCATCAGCAAGAGCTTTGGTTATATAAGGACCGGATGGCTAGTAGCAACAACTCCGGTACCCCCTACAGGACTCCCCCGGGAGACACGGTCGTAAGCCTTCTCCAAGCAAATTCCCATGAGCCCCCTCCCCCCCAACAACCCTGCAAGGGTAGAGAGCTGGTCCACCAGCTTGCCGGAGAGCTTCCCTCCGAGTTCTGACTCCCAGAGGAGGCCGCACTTTTCCCTTTTCCAGGCGAGGTGCTGCAGCTCCTTCGTGGCCGAGTCGTGTAGGGTCTGTGAAGTGTTCTTAGTCTGGCCCCTCCTCTGGGACCATTTTGCCTTGGGAGACCCTACCAGGAGCTATTACCCCTGACCACACAGCTCCCAGGGTCACAGGGCCACGCAAATCCCTCCACCATGTTAAGGTGGCGATTGTTGGAGGAGAATTTTGTTTGTTTACACGAAGACTCCACAGGGTACCTTTTAACTAACTTTCAAAATGGCTTCCATTATGCTACATTAAAAAAAAAAAAGTATGACGCAGAGAAGCTTGGCTCAAATTTTGATTTTTGACATAAAATCACACATTCCACACCCATAAAATATATAGTGCAGATCTAATAGTGTTGTTTAGGAGGTCTAGGATGTGTAGGTCTAACAAAGTAAAATATGGGCCTCAAAAAATTGTAAATTTCCTAAACTCAGTTCCACAATGTCAGAGTTGTTTCAGCCGATCTAAGCTGCGCTTTGTCAGTCTCAGGTGTACTTGGGCCTAACATGCTGACATCCTTTACAGTTCCATCAGCTTGCTAACATGTAAACAGTGGCATTTTCACTTGCTAACATTTGCATGTTAACATGTCCACATTTAACTTGTTAATGTGGTAACAACTACTGGATGTTAACATGGTGACGTTTAGCATGCAACATTTAGCATGATATCATGAAAGTACAGCTGAGGTATCCAGCCATGGATTTGTCATGTTGGACAAGTCTATATTTACATATGCCACTATTTTTCATCTAGATGAAAAATGATTGAAGATGTATCCTCTGGTAACCACGAGTCTTTGTTTGTACCACATTTCATTCCAATCCATCCAGTAGGTTTTGGGATATTTCACGCTTGACCAAAGTGTGACTAAAGACGTCAGATCGAATGACAAATGACAAAGAAAAAAAATGTTAAGAAAGCCTGGACAAGTGCTTGAATTCAGAGCTTGTTTATCATGGCCTACTGCCAGTGGTATTTGTCATTGTGGTAGAAGAATAGAACAGTAGCATGAAACATACTTAAACAGGTTATTATAAAGAACTGAAACCATATTGTCTACTTTTAAATCTTAGAATAAGATTTAAAAAATATATAAGTTTTTCACTTTTTGTGTGGCCTGAAAATTTACAGAGAAACAAATGACAAGAAGTGGAAGTGAAAATAGATTTAAGATGAACTAGAAGTTTTTTGCATGTGTTCTCAGGGAGAAAACCTGGACCTGGCCATCACTAAGGACGAGGTGGTAGTGTTGGTCGGGGAGGGTGTGTGTGCTGTTAAGACTCTGACCAGAAACCATCTGTACTGCGAGCCACCACCTCAGCAGCCTGCACAAGGACCCAATGGCAAGAAACGTGAGGGCTCCGACAATCTGCCTGAATTCACAGTGAGTCCTCTGTACTTTCACTTTAAAACCACAGAAAAACCATCAAGTCATTCTAGCGTGTGACCAGTCAAGGAGGGTGGGACTGTGTGAGCAGGACACTGCTGTTTAAAACCTTTGTCTGATAAAGTAAGGTTGTGTGTTTGGGGTGTTTCAGGTCCAAATGGGCAACCTGAACTTCTCCCTGGGTAAGGTTCAGTATGACAACCTCAGCCTGGCCACTTTCCCATTGGAGGCTCAGATTGGAGTTGGGGTCGGGGCGTCCATAGTAGCCCTCATTGTCCTCATCATCGTGCTCATTTACAGGTCAGTGGGTGGACTGTGTGTCTGTGTTTGTGTGCAAGTATACTCTGTAGTGTAGAAAAGGAAAAATGACAAATAATCTGGTCAATTAGTAAGTAAGTTAAAGCTGCACTGTGGAGTTTTTGACCACTAGTAGCGCTATAGAGCAATGTTCTGATAATATTGGGAGCTTATTAGGCGTGGTAATAAACATCAATACTTTTTGATTAACGACTAACTCAAGTCTGAATTGAATGCCATTAGATTACCATAAAGGCTGTAGCAGCACAAGGTTATTGTGCACACAGAGAGAGTGCACGTCTTAATCTGTCTTTTTAAGACCACTGTGATACATTTATCAATTATCATTTTTAATGCACCAAAAAATCATTTTAATAAAACATGAAACTGTGAATGAACAGATTTTAAGTTGTTGATATTCCTCTCATGTCAGATCAGTCTGTAAAAAAGATTGTTTTACTCTGTGTGTGGCAGAAGAGGATAAAAAAATCAAAGATGAAGAAACCCTTGGACAACAATGATAATCATCAGACCAGCAGCACTCAGGTGCACGTTAGTGAAATTATGAATATCCAGCAAAATGCTTTACATACAACATGTGAGCAAAGAGGAATTAAATGAGTCTCAACTTTACCTCCTGTCAATCAGTGCAACTGCTCTGTCAGACATTATAAAGTAGGCAACATAATTCTCTATGCAATAAATGATGGGAAGATGTATTAGTGGATTCACTGTGAGAAGAAGGGGCAAGTGCCCCTCTCATTCACTACCATTCATTGGTTAATTAAAGGGTAATTCCGTTATTTTTAAACCTGGGCACTATTTTTTACATATTTTGGGGTCTAAATGACTAATAGGTACAAAAAGTTTTGGAACTGGTCCAGTAGATCGCCTCAGCCAGCAGCCGCGAACGGGCTTCAATGGCTACAACTTGTGGGCAACTGCGCCTGTCAAAGTACGTCCACTAAAAGTGCTTGTTTTCGCATTGACATACTCAAATTGTCTGGATAGTGATAGTGAGTTACTTGCGAAAACATAAAGAAATGAGATGGTCGAGATGACCAGCTGACTTCGCTGCGAGCTGATTGGCTGTTGAAACAGGTGACATGCCTTACGTTCTAAAACCAGCCACTGGCGAACTTGACAAGTTAAGTTGCAGGCAACGCCATCAGCCGGAGTCCAACTGAGACGGGCCAGATCACACCGCTGCAACTTTTCCCTGCAATGATCTAAAACAGTTTCATCACGTCACGAATATGGCCTTAGAAGTTACACCTTCATGTGTTCCGGAACCTTTAGACAACCAACATTATTAGACCGGGAGGGAAGAACATTAGGTGTTTTCGGACCGGAGGAACTTTTTCATAGTTCTTAGAACAGTTGGAAGACCTGTCCCCTTTTTATTGTGTCCACACTGCAAGAACTGGGAACGATCGTAGTTGTTTAAACTCTATTTTGAGGGACTTTTTTAGCTCCTACTTACCTACATAAGAGGAACCTTGAGTGATATAAGTGTATGGTGATTGGTCCAGACTTAAGTGTACGTTGATTGGTCGAAAAACTGCCATCTTTAAAAACCTGTGTAACAGCTCGTAACGGTAGCCTTAAAAAATAGACCAAAACACGGACAAATGGACCAACAGTGAAGTCCAGGCTTTGAGTGGATATGTGATGGGGGAAATACAACGCCATTTTGACTCATCAAAGCAAAATATAAATATCTTGTGAGTGACGTTGCTATACCAACCGCTGGCCGGCTTACATCACTTCAGTGTTCCTATTGGCGGTGCGAATGCAAACAGAAAAAAAGCCCTTGAAGGTATGTAGTTCTCAGGGGAGCTCCCCAGTGGGCAGTTCCTCTCAGGGAGTCCCCACAGCTGTTTGGTCCAAAAACACCTATTGTTAGGTCATGATGGCACTTTGACTCGTTCAGGTAAAGTCACATAAAGTGTCACATTGAGAACTAAAGGATCAGGATAGTCACGTTTGGGTGTTACCCAATCAGTTGGTGTTTCCATTTTCTGACCCAGCATGACCCCGCGATCCCTACTGGTAGGGGTTTGTTGGGTCAAATTACTTCAGTCAACCTTTTCACAGTTTCACTGGATGTCCACTAATCCGGTGTGAAACTAGTATTACTTCTCCTCCAACCCTGCCTGACCCTGTGTTCCTGTCTCTGTTGGTGTCTGTCAGGAGAAAGAGTAAGCAGGCTCTGAGAGACTACAAGAAGGTCCAGATCCAACTGGAGAACCTGGAAACCAGCGTGAGAGACCGCTGCAAGAAAGAGTTCACAGGTAAAAGAGTGCGAAAAGGGTAAAGTTACATGACAAAGGAGAGAGCAGGAAAGAGAGGCAGTTGAGGTTGGGCGAGGAGAGCCAGAGACGGAAGAACCAGAAAGTTTATTTTAGTTTGTGGAGGCCTACAGATCCACTTTGTTTTCACACTTGCCTTATGAAAGTATCCCATTACATCACACCTCCTGGATGAAATGTTCCTCACATCCCACATGGCTGCTGCAGAGGAGTTTACTTTTAGTCTCCCAGCATGCACTTTGAATACAATATATAGTAGAAGCTGAAGACAAAAGTGCTTGTAGAAACACCTCCTGATCTTTCACCCCTCCTCCCTTATCCTGACTCAGACCTGATGACAGAGATGATGGACATGTCCAGCGACCTGGTGGGCTCTGGCATCCCTTTCCTAGACTACCGGATGTACGCTGAGCGCATTTTCTTCCCTGGCCACCGGGAATCTCCACTGAGGCGAGACCTGGACGTTCAGGAGTGTCGGCGGCAGACAGTGGAGCAGGGATTGGTGCAGCTGTCCAACCTGCTCAACAGTAAACTCTTCCTCACCAAGGTAGTCATCGTCACCATCAGTGTCATGAGTTTAGTGAGGCTTTAAGACAATACCTACAGTTTGAGCAGAGGGATAATTTGCCACTCTTCTCATCTTCTCAGTTCATTCACACTCTGGAGAGCCAGCGGACTTTCTCTCCCAGAGACAGGGCCTACGTGGCCTCCCTGCTGACGGTGGCGCTGCACGGCAAACTGGAGTATTTCACTGACATCCTCAAAACTCTCCTCAACGACCTGGTGGAGCAGTATGTGGCCAAGAACCCCAAGCTGATGCTGCGACGGTAAGAAGGAGAGTGAGCGTGTGGTTATAGTTTCAAGGTGTTTTTAAGATAGTAAGGTAGTGATTCAAACTCTTTTCTCTGCAGAACGGAAACGGTGGTGGAGAAGCTGCTGACCAACTGGATGTCCATCTGCCTCTATGCTTTCCTCAGGGTCAGTCAACACATAAGACATGATTTTATATTTCTGCTACAACAATGAAATGTAATTTCAGTCAAAAATATCAGGAAATGTCACGAAATAATTTTTAAAAAGAACATTTTTTACAGGATTTGATCTGTGTTTGTGAATAGAAGGTTGTCAGTTTGAGCCCTGGGACGTGGTGATAAAATGGGCCTTGAGAATAACACATGTAGTGTAAATTCTCTTTCAGACCAACTTTTTATTAGATCAGATTTCACCCCATTCAGACAAAAAGACACAAGTGTATTTATACAACTGATTGAAATATACGAGCAAACTAGGAAGAAATCCTTCGCCGACATCCAGTTCATCCATCCACACACCACATCCACTTCTCTTTCCACTTTGCTAACCATATAAATGTGTGTGTGTGTGTGAAGTTGGTTTCATGTAATTTAAGGAATCGTTCTACATTTTGGGAAATGCACTTATTCGCTTTCTGTATGGTAAATATGAAGCTGGAGCCAGCAGCGGGTTAGCTTAGTGTAGCTTATTTCTTGTCCGGGAGCAGTGACTTCCTGGAGTCTGATCCCAGCCAAGAAATAGTCCGGCACATACCCCCCCATAAAACAACAACATGTCATTTTTACACTAGTTTTTTGTTACCTTTGGACAGGCTAGCTGTTTCCTCCTGTTTCCAGTCCCTATGCTAAACTAAGCTAACTGACACTGATAAGAGAGTGGTATTGATCTTGTCATCTAACTCTTGGCAAGAAATTGAGTAATTATTTATTTACTAAAATGTCAAACTATTTCTTTTAACTACAAAGAAGCAGCTAAACTGGTCCTTTAAGGTAATTTACAGAGGCAGTCAACATTATTAGAACTGAAAGACTATGAAAAGAGGCAACACACTGTAATAAAAATAAAAAGATGAACCAGGTAAATTACATATATACTTATATGTTCTTGGAAAGTCATAAGGCCATCGTGCTTTATAATATCTGAAAAGTAATGTATCCCTTGAATAACTTTCCAGTGTACCTTCTAAATAGCAGATGAATGTGCAGTCCAAAGGTCAAAGTAAAGACACCTCTGAAGTGCTGATGAAAACTTTCATCAAAAGGGTTGCCATGCAGAGGGATTGGTATTATAAAAAATGCCTGTGTAAACCAAGCTTAAGTAAATAGTTGAAGAATTTCAAGTCCAGCTTTTCCTGGTGAGAGTTTGATTTTGCAGAATGCAAACTTTTGAGCCTCTTTGGCACAAAGTCGTGAATCACTGCTTTGAAGGAGGTTAAAGAATGTCCTTGTCATTGTGTCCGTGTCATTTGAGCCCTTCATTCTCTCCTGCAGAGTGTGTTAGGCCGGTACTAATTCAGTTTGTGTGTGTGTGTGTGTGTAGGACTCAGCTGGGGAGTCTCTCTACATGCTGTTCAGGGCCATAAAGCACCAGGTAGATAAAGGACCAGTGGACGCTGTGACCGGCAAGGCCAAGTACACCCTCAATGACAACCGCCTGCTGCGAGAGGACGTGGAGTACAAGACCCTGGTGAGGAGAACTCGGATTTTAAATAAAATGATCATTTGCATCTAATTAAAGAATCCCAGACATCCACCATGACTGTCAGGAAGTTGTTTTTTTTTTTTAACTTTCATTCTCTCACCTCTCCTTTTTGTTTTTTTCTTCTGCAGACTCTAAATGTTTTGGTGCAGGGTGGAGGAGTGAACGAGACCCAGCCACTGCCCTCCAAGGTGCTGGACTGTGACACCATCACACAGGTGAAGGAGAAGCTGCTGGATCAGGCGTACAAGGGCACCTCCTTCTCCCACCGACCTCACGTCGACTCATTGGACCTGGGTGAGAACCCATATACACCAAATCACACACCTGACACTCAGAGGCTAGGCAAGGCACCTTTATTTATATAACATTTACATTTAAAACAATAAGAATAAAATAAATTAATAAAATAAATTATGATAAAATAAAATAAAATTTTAAAATGAAATGAGATACATAAAATGAAATAAAATACAGTTACAGTGCAGTTATAAGATGTAAGTTGCCAATGCAACAAAGGAAATAAAAGTGCATTAGAGAAACCAGTCATGCAAAGGCACAGGAGAACAGCAGAGTTGTTAATTTTGTTTTGAAAGTGGCTAAAGTCGGGGCGCATTTGAGATCTGCAGGAAGTTGGTTTCATCTGTGTGCAGCATAATAGCTAAAAGCAGCTTCACCCTGTTTAGTTACTTGAGGTACAACCAGTTGACTGCTTCCTAAAGATCTAAGTGCCCTACTGGGTTTATATTCTTCAAGGAGATCAAAGATGTATTTTGGAACAGGAACAGGATTTATGAACAGGAGTAAAATGATCAGTTCTCTTGGTTCTCGTTAGAACTCTGGCAGCAGCGTTCTGAATGAGCTGAAGTTATCTGACAGTCTTTTTGGGAAGACCTGACAAGAGGCCGTTACAATAGTCCACCCTGCTGGAAATGAATGCATGAGTTTATCTAAGTCTTGTCTGGACACAAGACCTCTAAGCCTTGCTGTTTGTTTGAGATGATAAAATGCTGATTTAGTTATTGCCCTGATGTGGCTGCTGAAGCTCAGGTCTGAGTCTATTAAAACACCAAGATTTCTAACTTTCATTCTTTCCTCCTTGTTGCCAAATACAATGATTTCTGTCGTCTTTATTTAATTTAGCAGATTTATTTACAGATAGAATCCGTTCTAGCATTTTTGCTATGCATACCTATATCTGTGACAGTGAAGTGAGAGAAATTCTGAATTGGTACACTTGGCTTCAAGGGTTTCACCTGTTAGATTTGTTGAGCTGTGGTGCCCCCTACAGCAAGAAAAGCTCATTATTTGGTGAGTCTTTCACCCAAGTTGTCATTGCGTTCAGATGACAACATATGCTGTTGATACTGATACAAGAACCATAACTAACCAACACACCAGCTGGAATAAATACTGGAGCACCTTGAAGTGTTCCATTGTAAATATGTGACATATTGCAAGTATGTCACTCTGTCTCATTATGGCACAGATAAGCGTGTGTACACACACACTTTGACGGGTTTACACACACTGTGCTGACAGTCTGGCTGTTGTCTCTTGTTCAGAGTGGCGGTCTGGTGTTGCCGGTCATCTCATCCTGTCCGACGAGGACTTGACGTCTGTGGTTCAGGGCAACTGGAAACGCCTCAACACGCTGCAGCACTACAAGGTCAAAGTTCACGCTTCACTAACACACTTCAACTTACTGAAAGTAAAAAGGGGGTGTGTGGTGTAATCATGCTAACTGTATGTTTTGTGTTGTTCATCAGGT
The DNA here is from genome assembly GCA_005408345.1 of Macquaria australasica. Lineage (NCBI taxonomy): Eukaryota > Metazoa > Chordata > Actinopteri > Centrarchiformes > Percichthyidae > Macquaria > Macquaria australasica. The sequence continues at coordinate 204,722 of SEMN01000470.1, read as the reverse complement.
CCCAGACGGCGCAACAGTAGCACTGGTCCCTCGCCACACCAAACACATTCACCATGACAACCACGACTACGTGGCAGGAGAGAGTGAGTTAACATGAGAAAAGTGTTATTGTAATAATAAATTATCAGGTTGTCCTCCTGGTGAGAGTTTCTATTACACTCCTAACTGAATCTTAACTAACTAACTGGACGACTGCCGCAGTCACGTTTCTGTTATCATTTGTAAAGTCAATCTAGGCAGCAGTAAGTATTGAACATGTTTTGCATGATGGGGCTCTTGGACTGTATTGGGCAGCTCCCAGTTGTTGATTTGTAGAACTATTGGCTTGTTGATACTGATTTTTTGATCACTCTTAACAAAATGACCCTGGAGTTTAGACCTGGATTTTATATCTCAGGACACTGTTGAGCGCAGTTTAGAGTAAACTGGGTGGTCCAGTGTCCCTTCAAGTCATTCAAACAATAAAAACAGTGAAACTACAAAGTGATTGTGCTGAAAATAGAATTTTTTTAATCCAATTTTCACTCAGATATTTTCATTGATACCTGATTTTTTTATATTCAAAGTAAATCCCTATGCATCCCCATACTTGTTTTGGATAAATAAAACACAAATATGGTGAGCTTTCTGTGTGTGTCAGTGACATATACGAAATCAAGCTTTTAAAACGTTGACTTGCAGAGACTCCAATGCTGGAGGACGCAGATGAAGGCGGAGTGAGGCTGTGGCATCTGGTGAAAGCCAGCGAGGAGCCTGAGCTGCCCAAACACCGCAGAGGCAGCCTGAGGGAGAGAGAGAGGGCCAAGGCCATCCCCGAAATCTACCTGACCCGCCTGCTGTCCATGAAGGTACAGCACACACACAGATGCAAGTTAGGTTTCCATACCGCTGTCAAGCCAGTTTTTTTCGGCAATTTCTTTGACGTTTTGCAAAAATGTTCCAACCCCCACGAGTCCACACCATACCATGAGCTGGTAAAATGTTTTCAGTTTGCAATTAAAATGATTATATAATCCTGATATTATATGTAATATAGTACAGTAGTTTTTCAATGCATAAACACCTGACAACATATTACAGTAAATCAATGAAGAACAGGTAACAAAGCAAACGGACCAAAACAAAATAAACCTGGGCACATGTAGTTAACCTGAGTAAAATAAGCCACACCAATAAAATAAGGGGAAACAAAGTATAACAACAACATAAAAGTAGTACATTTTCATTAAAAAACAAAACAAAAAAATGGTAGGAATATTTTCATTCCGTTATGTTTCTTTCTTTTTATACATTAAATAATGAGACCAGGCTTCCCTTGGTGATTATTAGTCCTTGCGATTTAAGATGCAAACGAGGCAATGGCCGTCACTCATTTTAACCATTCATCAAAAGCAGGCTTTGTCTGACTCTGAGAACAATCCTTGAAGCACCAATAAAACCTGCCAATGCAAGTCCAAATTTTGTTTGAATACACTGTACCTGGTAGTAGGAGAGATCTCTCTTAAGAAAAGTACCTGCTTCCTTTCGACACCTCCAACAGTAGTTGGCATCCATGAGTCCCATTCTTTGAAGTTTAACTGGTGTATAATAACACCTGTGTATCATTTTGCAGTGTATAAATTTGCCTACTGCATCTATGTTTGAATTAAGATCTCTGTCCCAGATTTTTCTTAAATGTTCACAGTTATCATACAGTGTTTGCCATCATTTTAGAAAAACAGAGGCTGATTGTGCACTCCTTGGCAAATTAGCATAGGATAACAGTTTGTCCTCTTTTTCACTTAAAGTAACCCCCAAACTCTTTATGCAGCTCCTAATTTGTAGATATCGCCAAAATTCCCTCTTGTTAGCTAAGCCAAAATCATCTCTGTAGCTCTTGGAAGGATCGTAAAATGTCTGCACTATACAAATCACTACCTGTGCTAATATTCTTATCCAACCATGATCCCCACAGGATAGTTTTTTCTCTATTTGAATTGATGTATTGTTCCAAATTGAAGAATGGCCCTACTTATATTGAGAGACATGTAGCAGCTTATGAACTTGTATCCGTGTCTCTCTGGAATGCTCCAGAATCAGATTGGTATTTGTGCTTGGTACAATATGCAAAACAATTTTGCACGTTTGAGATAGAAAAATACAATATTTAATAAAGTTTGATCAACATTTTCCATTTCTGTTCAGCTGTATGAATTTGGTACATAATAATTCACATGGGAAACAGTCTCTTCTGCGTGACATACAACAGCAGCAGCAGCTACAGCTGTTCTTAGAACTATGAAAAAGTTCCTCTGGTTCGAAAACTCCTCCTTTCCTGTAATGTGTACCTTACTGCGCAGCAGCAAACAAATCATTTATAACTGTCTTTCCTCCTCCGCCATGTTCTATGTTCTGCAGGGGACGTTGCAGAAGTTTGTGGACGATCTGTTCACAGTGATCCTCAGCACCAGTCGCCCTGTCCCGCTGGCTGTCAAATACTTCTTCGACCTGCTGGACGACCAGGCGGGACAACATGGCATCTCTGACCCAGAGACCATACACATTTGGAAGACCAACAGGTACAGTGTAGACTATAGGATGACATCAAAATGGTTTTGTCCTGAAAGATATTAGATTGGCTTTACCTAAGGACCAAATAGCGCTTTTGTGTTTTTAATGTTTAATATAATAAATTCAAGCCACTTAAAAGACTGATGCAAGCTGGATCTTGAAACGGCAAGTTCTAATGTCTCCTCTGTTTCTCCAGCCTGCCTCTGCGTTTCTGGATCAACATTGTGAAGAACCCTCAGTTCATCTTTGACGTCCAGGCATCGGACCACGTGGACGCCGTGCTCTCTGTCATCGCCCAGACCTTCATGGACTCTTGCACCATCGCCGAGCACAAGCTGGGACGGGTGAGGCTGGGTGGGGGAAGGGAGCATGTAGAAGAGAGAACACATTTCCATTATATACATTGTTTTTTGTTTTTTTTATGTTAAATAGTATTTGGGGGTTTCAGTCAAAAAGGCTACCGCTGTTTTTCTACAGTCATAACTGAGACTGAACAAAAGGCTTTTTCAGATACACGAATGATGGAAGAAGCTTAAAAAGGAGGAACAGTTAAAGCTGTAAATGATGTCAGTCACAGGTGGTGGTTGACATTCAGACAAGCCCTGAAGCAGCCTCCTGCCCCTCCTCTCTCTCTGGTTCTCATTCCCTCCTTTCTTTTTGAGCAGGACTCTCCCATCAACAAGCTGCTGTATGCCAGAGACATCCCCCGCTACAAACAGATGGTAGAAAGGTGGGTTCAGATTGAATTAAAGCTGGCTACAACTTATTCTCAAACAGCTCCCTGGACAATATGACTTAGACCAAATATTATGTATGCATTTTGGAATCAAATGATCTAATATTCATTGCTCTGTAAAAGCCAGTTCAGACCAAAGATTTGCAACGAGACAAGTTGAAACTTTCTGCAACGTTCTGAAACCTGCCAGTTTACACCAATGCGACTAGACGAGACGGTGTTTCGTTTCCACAGCAACGACTGTACTGTACTTCCGTTCTATCTGCTGGCTTTTCAGGCTTTTTTTGTAGCTGGATATAATTTGTAGCGTCTTACAATATGAATGAGGATAGTGATAGTGAGTTACTTGCTGCAGTTGCATTTCTAGTATTGATGAAACGGCAAAAACTGCAACGTTCTAAAACAGTTTCGTCTCGTCGTGAATCTTTGGCCTGAACTGGCCTTAATATAATAAATATGTAATGATTGTCAAAAATGCTGTTTGGGTAGAGGTCAGTTTTCTTCATGTTTATGAAAGCTTTCATTTTTAAGTATATCTGTGTCTTTTTAGTATGCATTGTGCTTTCATCAGTGTAATAAAGCAGTTTTCAATCTCAGTCCTTTATACTCAGAAGTTGATCGTAATTGCCATTATTGCAGGTACTATGCTGACATCAGGCAGACCATCTCAGCCAGTGACCAGGAGATGAACTCTGCTCTGGCTGAACTGTCCAGGGTGAGTGCTGCCACACCTCAGAGCCCACAGTACAGAGAAATACACAGTATACACACATCTGACCTGAACTCTTTGTGTTTCAGAACTACTCTGGAGAGCTGAATTACCTGGTCGCGCTGCACGAGCTGTACAAGTATATCAACAAATACTACGACCAGGTGTGTTTACTACTCAGCGGTGGCACAACACAAAGATGTGATAATGTGCACAGTAGAGATGAAAAAAGCATCACAATATAAAGTATTATCAATGATGGCTTGCTTAGAGAACTACTTTGTGTTTGCACTAAACTCTGGAAGTCATTGTGAAATATCAAAAGTCACAACTTCTGCCTGAAAATACCTGAATATGTAGATGTGCAGCTGTGTGTAAAACTAGCAGCTTTTTTTTATGTAAGAGAACCTGCTTTATGTGCAAGGGAGAATAAGTAGGTTCTTCTTCAGTCATCGTTTTTTTCTTCTGACTTTGGCTCCCCCAGGTGGTAATATCAAAAAGTGTGACACTGTTGCAGACATTTAAAAAATGGAATTGCAAAAGCTTTTGGTAACCTTTTTATAATGTGCAGTTGCCTGCATTACAGTTGATTTGGATTATTATGACTTTGGGCTGCCAGTGATTGAGGGGATATCTGAGCCGATCAACTGTACAGTTGCCAACCATGAGGAAGTTGTTAGATTTTCCCAACCAGGATTAATGTATTACAGTGGAAACCTCTTTTGATCACGTCTGTGCGGGTCTAACTGATCACTATAAGCAGATTATTACAACCGAATATTTTTTCTTTTTCTTTATTTCTCATGCAGATTACCATATAACTGACATTTGTATATTTATTACATGAATATGAAGTAATGAAATGGACAGCTTCACTATTTACTGAATTTTAATGATTGATACAGTACAGCTGTTTAAAACACTTTTCAAATGACTGTACAAATGAAATGACTGTACTTAGCTTAGCACTTCCTGTAGCCTGAGGAACACCAAGTTTCGCTGCTGTGTCTCGTTGGCTCGTTTGGCAATTAAGCTTCGAGGAGACAACGTTTTTCATTGAGAGAAAACAGCTTTCTTTTTCCCATCAAGATTCTCAAACTTTTCAAACATTTTGATCACTATCAGCAGTTTCCACTGTAGTAATAATTATTGTATTGCATTGTAGGGACTTTTTGTACTTTATTTTAGTTTATTTGGTTTATTGACCTTTCAGCATTATCATACATTCATAAAGAGAATTGTCATTAAAAACACTGAATTATTTTGCTGTTACAATACTAAATAGACCACAAAATTTAAAATAGACCAAGTTACAAATAGACCCAAATTTTAAATTTGCAATTATCTAAGCTAAAAAAATGAATAATGTCTGTATGCCCTGTAAAGTGAACTGACAGGTGTACAGGTAGAGTGGTGGTGGAAGGCTAAATTCTTCCTTCTAGGATGTCTGACATGTAGATGCATACTGAGCTCTCCACCTGTCCCGTCTCTCACTGCCATCAGTCAGACCAGCTGAGGTCAGGACAGACTTATAGTATATACTTTTCATTAAAAACATGACCAAGTCTGCTCTGTGACAGACTGACATACAGACAGTATAGTCAATTTTATTTATATAGCCCAAAATAACAAAAAAAGAAACCTTTGCAACATACAACACCCTCTGTTTGGATAGAAGAAAAAAAGAACCATTAAAGGGGAAATACTACTACTACTGTTTTAAAAGACTGGTAATGGAAGGAATGATAAATCTTCTCTTTGTGTTTGTCATCTCTCTTTTCCTCCTCTTTCCCTGTCTCTCCGTCCATCCCTGTGCCGTCTTCCTCTGCTGGTCAGATCATCACAGCACTGGAGGAGGACACCACGGCCCAGAAGATGCAGCTCGGCTACAGGCTGCAACAGATCGCAGCTGCCGTGGAGAATAAAGTCACTGACTTGTGACAGAGGAAGCGCCCACCAGAGCCATGGCAAACAGAGTGGGTTGGGGTTGGGAGTGGGAGGTGAAGTAAGAGACTTACACCCTGCAGGTTGAACTAAAAAGCAGGAGAGCAACAAGACAAATGGGGAGATAGCGCCAACCTTCCTTTCAGGAGGAAGAGTTGGAGTCGAGGAGCCGTGAGGTTTTGAAGAAACTTTTTCGGAAGATTCAGGTTGGCATTGAAGTTCACATCCCAGCACCTTTTGTCCTTTTTTGGTGTTGGCTAAGGATGCACCGGTGACTTGGCCCTGAGTTGTCTGTAGTAGAGTACAGCACATGGACTCTGAACAAACCTGGACAAAGAAAGAGGGGATGTGTAAAAGACTAAACTTAACTTTATGAAGAGACATTTGGAGGAGTGTTTTATCTCTACAGAATATGTGCTGGACTTCAAACTTTGGGGTCCGACACAGCAGCTCTCGTGTAAAAGAAACTAGCTGGTCCACAGTCAGCTGATCTGATCCGAAGACTTATTAAAGGGGGCTTTTATGTCACTGTTTTGCCTCTGGAGTGAGTTTTATGAAGCGGTACCTCTTATGCCTTGTGTGCTTGTCGCTGCTGTATGGTCAGAAGTAATTTCTTTGTGTGTATGGTGATTTGTGTATATGTGCGTATGTGTGTGTGCACGCTTTTATCCATATTGCCCTGCTTGTCAATCTACATCTTGTATTTTCACATTTCTGGTTTCTAGTACAAATTATTGCAGTAACTGGTAATTATATTTTTGATGTTTAAGTCAGTAGTATTCAGAAAATAGTGAACTCAGATTCTTTTTTTCTGAAATGGACACGTTTAAGAATGACACAACCCTGACACAACATTGTTTAGAACCCCCTTTACTTAAAGCCCATTGCTGAGAGTTGAATAAGTCACTGCCACTCTCTACCTCAGCCTGCTGTGCTGCATCAAATACTTTTTTTCTGTGACACTCCTTTGTACATTTCAACCAGCTACAACTACCAGTTCAGCAGCACAGATGTGCCCTCATGCACATATACAGTAACACCTGCTGGACATTCTCATTTGCAGCAGTACGCACGCACACACACACACTGTTTCATTATTTTCTTCCCTATGTGTGAGATTGGAAATCAGAACCTGCTCGTTGGAGCATTTTAAGGTACTTAAACCCCGACTGAGTGACCCGTTAATTCTGTTTTTGTTTCTTGCTTTTATAGTATTCATGTGGATGTGTCTGTAGTGTACAAGTCACTGGAAAGATATTAGAAATAAAACAAAAATCCTTCCGTAAAGTAACTCGTATTAATGAAGTGGAATCTTAGCGTGCACCACAGTGTTTTTATTTTGCAGGTCAGTCATATTTCTATTTTGTACATTTTTTTAACATTCCTTTTAGGTTTCAAACAATGTATTAGATCGCGGTTCACCTAGTTCCACTCCAAGCTGAGGTAATGGTACGTGTTGAAATGTTTTGCTAATGACATCATGGTTGGTATATACAGTTCTTGTATTGAACATGGGGTGACTGCTTCATGTGCTGAAGGTCTGTATGGCATTTTATCAGGTTGATACAGGTTATGTATTGATTATACTACTACTGGCTCAGTAGGTATAGTTGATCTTGCCACATTGATCTGCTTCTGATGGGAGCACAGAGACCTTATATACACAAGCTAATGTTTGCTGATGTTTTTTTTTATTTAAATGACAAAGACTGAGATATGCGTACTAGGGATTAGAAGGGCTGGGTCTGGTTGAACATTTGTTGACGCCAGTCTGGTGTCAAAATCTGTTTCCCCTTTAAATAGTGTTTCTCACAGCACTGCCCTTTGTGGTTGGGGTTGGGGCTTAATTTAGGATAATGTTAAGGTTATGGTTAGGCATTGCAGAGATAACTGGTTGGGTTCAGGTGTGCTCAAGGACAAACCCAAATCGACTGGGAACAGACATTGACACAACACCGGTGCCAATAGTTTCAGTACATCATAATTACCAAAATAATTAAGTTGTTCAATACTGTACTTTGCAGAATATATATACATTTTTCAAAAAACATTTCAATATCACACTATCTATAAGAAGACAAGACTGAGAATCTGACCACATTCAGTGCCAACTTTGGTGCTTCACAGTTTCTCAATACTCAAGTCAGTGCTATAGACAGTGTGTAGTCTCCAATTAAAAAGTAATGAGGTTTGATACCAAGCCATAGCCATCAGTGCATCAGTGACCAAAAAAGATGACAGTGAAAAGGATGATCTTTTCAGAACTGTCTCATTCCTGTCCACGCCCCCCTTGAAGAGTGTTGGTGTGTGTCAGTTGAGCATAAAGTGTGTTAATCCCAGGTCCAGGCTCAGCATGTCAGAATGTAGCCCACAGGTTTATCACTACATTACTTAACACACACAAGCAACTAAAGACTTGTATGAACAGATGGTTTGCTCGGTCTTACACTGTCAGTTTCGATGGGGGTGAAAGCTCAGTGAGGATAACTGTTGTTAGGCTGTACAAATTTGGCAATGTAGAGCAGGCTCTGCAAGGAGCGGTTTTAAGGATGTTTCTTATTTTGTGTGTTAACATAATTGTGCATACTGATATAAAATGTAACAGTAGTGATTTAACCTGTTTAATAAGAGAAGGTGTAACTTCTCACAGATGGTGATGTAATAAAGTATTCTTAAAATGATGTGGTGTTTTTCTTTCAAAAACGTGACCTTCATATTAGATCCCTCAAGATGTTAATATGTACAGTAAGTGAGTGTATTAGGGCTTGAAAACCGACAGATGTGTGGTCCCATAATGGGCAGAATGACTGATATTGTAAGTTGTCCGGAGCCAATTATCTGGTGCTGTGCGCGTTCATGAGGCCGAGGTTACCGTGAAGACCACTGAGATGTAGTTTACCGAGTCAATACCTGTTAAACAAATATAAATACTGTATCTTACCAATTAACTACTGACCTTTACGCACAGTTTATCGTTAGTTAGCTGCAACAGATTAAAACGAGATAGAAAGTCAAGTACATTCTCGCCTGTTTACAGGTTAAACATATTTGAAGGGATTGACATCGTGGTTTTAAGTCAACAAATGGCATAATTATGTGATAATTAGGTTATAAAAATACAATTTTCAATAGCCGGGATTCATCCTCAGGTTTAGGAGTAGGAGTAGGTGAGTAGGCTACAGCTGCTTTGAGCACGCGCATATCGCATAATTAATATCACCAGAAAATCGCCACACTGCAAGAGGCAGAATCCAGTGCCAACAAGCACAGGGGTCCAAAATGGAGTAACGGTGAAGACGGTACAGTCGGGAGTCCCACTGAATGTAATTCCACATTCAAACACAAATTGTTCCGTCGCAGGTGAAAATTACGGCTGCTACAAACCGCGGGGAAGTCGCCGTCGTTGATCCTGCTGTCGAGCTAGCTGCGCAAAACGGGTAACTACGGACAACTTCCTGAGCTGAAGCTAGTCCAGTTAGCGGTAGCGGCTAATGCTAATGTTAGCTACCTTTGTAACAACAGCCCTGGAGCCAGAAAGGTTGCCTTACTTAACAAGAAACCATCAACGTTAAGCGTCTTAGTGCAGTTTGTGGTTAGTATTATTACTGAAATAGCGTAACTAGTAGCTGTTAGTCGAAACGAAAAGTAACTTTGCTAACGGTAGCTGCATTGTTATCGATGCTAATTTGAATGGTGTCATTTGGTGAGCTAACTGTCCCCGGCGCAGAACTAGCTATCTTAACGTTGTCATTCGACAGCTGACTTATTTTTTGTTTTGTTACACTTTGTGGTAGCGTTATATTTAGTTGTCTTCATATTCCCTTCTCGCATATGAAGAGAACGTCAAATGGCACTTCATTCAATTTTTAATACGGCCTTGCTTGGAAAAGTACGTTAACGTACGACGTTTTACGAAATGTTCCTATTCAAGTAGACCAGATACCAGTTACCAGTAGATAAATCGTGTAACGTTATATGTGCAGCTTCAGGCTTCCGTTTATTCTAATAGCTTGTCATGTTTGTGCTAATGAGCCATCCGCCCATCCGTATATGCAAATAATCACGCATGCAGAACGTTAGGGTTTCTTTCACAAGATCCTGATGAATAAAGATGAATATGTTTAAAAGTGCTCACAGAACTGCAAACAGTCATTGATGTTTTTCATTGTGGTCCCGAGTTATATTTCTAATTTTTAGTCTATGTTTACAGTGGTATCGCATTTCATGTGGGTTAGTGCTGTGCAGGCTGTTCAGTATTACTGTTTGTTTTTCCTATTGCAGTCCAGAATGGAGCCATCAGAGCAGTCAGGCCCAGACTCGGGCTCTCAAGAGGTCAATCCTGTGTTTCTGCAGCAGCTCAGAGAGCTGGACATCCCAGAGGAGGCAGCCAAACAGGTGGGCAGTTTGTTGCAGAGTTTAGGCTCCATTTACATCAACATCCAATGATGATTATGACTGGGGATGTTGCATTTTTGTGAAAGCTGTGGTATAGCTGACGTGGCAGTAAATAATTTAAGTGTATAAAAATACAAATACAAAATAAAAGCATTGATACATGATCATGTCAGCCAATTGTCATAATTGAAACCCATCAGTTACACCCTAATTCAATAGTATTTTTTCCCTATGTCACCAACACTGCCTTTAATATAAATGCAGCTCCATGGTAACTATTCATTAATTGTGCTATTTCTAGGGCTGCAACGAACTATTATTTTCATTATTTATCTGCCGACTATTTTCAAAATGTTTTACATTTTTGCTTGAAAAATGACTGAAACGATGAATCAATTATCAAAATAGTTGGCAATTCATTTTCTTTCAATCAACTAATTGTTGCAACTCTAGCTATTTCAATGAGTGACGATGGAACTTGGGTTGTGAATGTACCCTCGCTGACCTTCATATATAATGTGAACATTACTTGACAGCTTTCACGCTAAAAAACCCAATTCAACACTGACTGACACATGGAGAATATTACGTCATTATATTACTCTGAAATTAATTTGAATAGCATAGTCTTAGCTGTAGAAATGATCTCCAGAAATTGTTTAATTCTATGTGTCCACAGAGATGGTTTCTACTGGGATTGACTCATGCTACAGGGCTAGAATCTCAGCTAAAACAAAAAAGATGACTATGTTTGACATTGTGACACTTGATCTGGCATTGTGATAAAGTAAATAAATAAATTGCTGACTATCCCAAATAATAATTCAGTATTAGTTGAGCAGTGTGAGTGAAGCAACTGTAAATTATGTGGTTTTAATTGAATAAATGTATTGCTTAGTTTATGATTTGTCAGCCAAAATGAATGCAGGCATGGCCAAACTATAATTCACTGCTCTGTTCTCTGACCTTTTCCATTGTTTCTCACCACTTCAGGCCCTTCTGCACACCCGGAACGTGTCTGCCGAGGAGGCGGCCATGTACTACTTCAACAAGCTGGAGAATGAGGTGCCCATAAGCTAGCCTTAGTCCCCACAGGTACACCTTGGTACATTAGACCTCGTGGAGTTTGTCCAAAGCCAAATCTCAGTGTCTCTCTTTGTCTGCTCTGACCTCAGGAGGAGGGAGACGAGGACATCATGTTCAAGATGGTGTTTGTGGTGAACATGGACCTTGCCATGGGTGTTGGAAAGGTAAGTCTAGCGGTGCCAATGGCTGTGTTGGATATGTGCTGTGTTCAAATACACGATCCATCCTAAAGAAAGTGTTTTCCTAACATTTAGCAATAACTCCGTCATGGTTTGCTTCTCCACTGACAAAAAATAGAGGAAGAACTTTTTAAATTTTTAGTGGAATTTTCCAAGTTCTTCCAATAAATAACACCTACCAGGTTCGGTGCTCTTTTGCTTTGAGTGTGAGTATTTTATGTTCAGATCAGCACTGAAAAAGTGATTGTAGTGATGTCATGCAAATATTGTTTTTAGGTTGAGTTTGCATTCTAATAGAAAATTTAAAAAATTGATTGTTTTCAGTGCAGTTATCTTTTTCAAGTTCAGTGTGTAACTTAATCTTAACTTGGTCAGAAACTGCACATGGAGGCCATTTTCAGTACGGCTGAAAACTCTGATTCCTGTTTAGGTGTGAACTGCTGTCTGTTTGTGCAGGTGGCAGCCCAGGTTGGCCATGCTGCTGTGGGTTTGTACCAGGCTCTACAGGAGAAGAACAGCTGGAGGGAGATGGCCTGGAAGTGGGACCACAGTGGGTAAGGCCTGGACAGTATGTTAATAGAGAAGCGATGCACTGAGAAGTCATGCATTGTTATGTATATTTTATTTAAACAACCACTCACTTTTTGATGACGTCAGTTCATTGGTAAAGCCTTAAAATGAATGTACTGGTTTACACTGAATATGCAAAATTTTAAGGTTATATATATATATACAGAGTTCTGCAATACAGATATCATTTACATTAGATTGAAAATATTTTCTTAAAAGACCTTGGTAAAAATATGGCATGAAACGTTATAGAGTCCATATCTAAAGCTCTGCTATCTTCAACATCACAGTTTTCATTTCAGGAGGAGCAAGCCTGCTACTGCTACCGTTTGCAGAAATCCAAAATGTTACTCCCATACATGCTCCAGTTCCTCAAGTGTTCTCCCACGTTGCTGTACTTTCATTTTTGTTTAGGTTTGCTTAACCGCTTGTCGCCCGTAGTCTCTTGACTTAAAAAAAAAACAAAAAAAACCTTTCAACTGTGTCAAGGTAGCTGTGCTACTTTTGCTTTTCTCTTTTCCAGTCATTGCTCCACCATCTGTGTCTTTGTTCTGGCCTTTGTTTGCTTTGTAGAATTGCTCAACAGTCAAGTGTTTCACTGCTAACATTGTTGACTGCAGAAATCATTTTTGACATACATCTTCTGCCAGCATTCATAATATTGTAGAATAATTTAATCTATTTTAATTAACATTAATGATGAAAAAGTAAATGTGCATGGTGTTGATACAGAGCCAAGAAGGTGGTGGTCCAGGGCACCAACGTGGCTCATCTACTGGAGCTGCAGGCCCTGGCCATGAGCCTCAGCCTGCCCACTTACCTGGTCCAAGACGCAGGGCTTACCCAGGTGAAGGAAAAAGGCCATTTTAAATCTTGTGTATAAATGTCTTTTGGAGGCACCATTCCCAGAATATTGGCATGTTATTAGTATTAATATATTTGGTCAAAAAAATCTATTTGATTTTGTCAGTGTTGCCCAGTGCCATCAGCACTAAACCAATCCGCCTTGTCTTTGGCAGGTGGAGGCTGGGTCCCGCACTGTTCTGGCCATCATGGGCGAGGAGGAGATGGTGAACAATGTCACTGGGAGTCTGAAGCTGCTCTGAGGGGCTCAAACCCACAGTGGGGGAGGCATGGCTCTGCATTGTCACAGTGCAACCAGCAGAGGGCAGCATTTCCCAGCAACAGGGAGAGTTTTGGCATGCAAGAGTCTAACAACCTTTAAAAAAGACCTGAAGACCAGGGGAAACAAGACATGTCCCAACACCACAAAACAAACACTCTCAGCCATTTGTTTCCCTTTCATTCTTTGTCTGAGCTGCTTAGTCGGCCATTGAGAGCAAGAGGGGAGAGAGACCGGTTCTTCATATGGGGACAGGACGAAGGCAGTCTTTTTTCTGGTGACCTTTTCTTTTTTAAACAGGCCACCTACTTAGTAGTCTTATTAGAATCAATTTCTAAACACATCTAGTCTGTTGTCCAGTTTCAGATATGGCAAAGCTAAATTAAGTCTTTTTGGTGGTTGGCAAATATTGTAGTTATGCTTATTCAAGGGGCAGTGTACTGTAGCTTAATAAATAATGTAATTATAATTATACCCATAGCAGATGTAGTATTTCTGTTGGATGCACTACTCCTGAGTGAAGGGTAATTTAACTGATAATACTGTATGTGAACACTCATTTTTGACGTTTAAATGATTTCGTGTCTGTATGCAACTATTCTCCCAAAGATCCCTATCCTATAGACTCAATAACATTACTTATTATTGATAAATGGCTATATTTTGTATACATACGCCTGTTAGGGCCATATACTGTATAATCTGTGGTGTGCCATCCTAAACAGTATGCACAGTTACTGGACTTTGTTGTATTGTTTTTTTTTTCTTTATGCAAAGGGAAAAAGATACTAAATTCTAATTTTTGGATTTATTGGTACAATTTGATGGTGGGTGAGAAGTTCTGTGGAGCCAAAATGTCATGTAGTAAAGGTCTGTGCTGGGCCTAACTTTATGCACTCTGATTGCCTATCGTGGATAGTTTACAATAATGAAGTTGATCAATTTCCAGCTTGAGAGAACGCAGATGATTGTGTGTATGACAATTGTTATGGACTTAGTGAACAGTCTTGCACACTAATAATCTTAATACACAAAGAATGACGTGTGCACTGTTGTGTGTCTATGTTCTCACTAAGAAATATTTGTGGGCATGAGCTGCCACTCCCAGATTTCTTAGTTTATTGTCAAAAGTTTTATTTGTAACAGAAATCCTGTAAAAAAAAAAAAATAATAAAATAAAAAAAAGGCAGTGTCATGCATGCAATGTGAAATGTATAGTTGAACAGACCATTGGAATCCCGAAGTTATGTCAATTGTAGTAACATGTCCACACTTTGATACCTCCTGTGTTATATTTGCGTGAGTGCTTCGGACTATGGAGACAATTAAAATGCCTCCAAATTAAGTAACAAGCAGCCTGAATCGTGTTTTCACCTTACAGACTCGAACATACTGACTGCATATGAAAGAGATTTGCTGGTGCTATGGCAGTGAAAGCAGTGTGGGGGAGGGTTGAACACAGCCATGTTGCAGTGCGTGGTTTGGACTGGCCATATTACTTTTTTCACCGCAGTAACAATGGCGGTATTGTTAAAAATGGCCACTGCCTGCCATGGCAGTCCGGCTGGGAAACTTGTAAACTGTCCTTCAGTCATTTACCTCATGACGTGCTCTCGGAAATGATTCAGGTGGTCGTGTTTTTAAAGGGCAACAGCAAGAGAAGATACCACAGAAAAAGACGGGAAAGCGGATACTTGACATTATTTTGAGAAAACTGATAAACCATATATAACAAAACAGTTTTTCGGCCTATGCCTTCACTTTATCATTTGTATCTATACGCAAATGTTTCAAATACTTTGACAACCATTATTATGTTTACTAATTGCGCTTTATGCAAACCGGAGTTTTAATCAGTTTTATTATAGAAGCAACGTAACTATTCTGCTGTCTAATTTCACCGTTCATCAGACCTCTGCAACAAATGACGTTGGCATTTATCACCACAGCCAATCAAAATTGCCCCCCACGTCTCATGACATGACAAGAAACCAATCGCGTCATTGTGACTATTTGTTTATAAATGTCAAAAGTAATATTTACTTGTATCTGTAGAAACTCGTTTAACGCTTTGTAAATCCAGTGTGTGGTCGTACACTAGGACAATAACGTTACACTTTTCAATAAGGGTTGCTAACATCACAGAAAAGGTTACTCTCTTTTTTCGCCTGTTCCCTGGTACAACTGCCAAGAATAGTTAGTTTTATTGAGCCGCTGCTGATAGGGGTATTTTCGTTGTGTCGGTCACTTTTTTGGGTCTGCCAAGTGTGGGAAGAGACTGATTTCGAAAGCGGGAACAAAAGTAGGAGGGCCCAGCAATAAGTAGATGCAGCCCTGGATCACTTGTCAATTTCCCTGCCCAACCCCTTACCAGATGCTACGAGAGCGACACCTCATACTCCATTCATCTGACATACCGGTAGGTGGGGCTGACCCAGTGGGCTAACCCTGCCTCTGGTGTCCCTGGAACTGGGCCCCAGAGACCCCGTGTAGCTAGCGCTTGCTACTATGTATTGGTATGAACGCTCCTTCCACGTTAGATAGATGAATGTAACCCTCAAATAAAAACATTAATCCCACTAACGAATTAAAATTAATTCCATGGCATTTGAATTTAATAACGAGCATTTCCCGAAACTTTGAAGGTGCAGATCCTCTGTAGGGTGTCAAATTGTCTCCCGAATCCAGCCACTCTGCCTCGCTCTCCTCCTCCTGCGCCACCAGTACACACATACCATAATGGCACTGAATTTTCGCACCCCTCCTCGAAGCAGTGCCCGCCCTGTTTTACGTAGTCGACGGAAAAAAATAATCGACGCTGTAATTTACCAAAGACTTACATGTGTAGCTCGTGTGTGACATGACTGACACATTGCTGCCGAATCATTGGCGAGAGGCGGGATCTCGCAGCAAGGGCCGCCCAAGGAGAGAGCCCCTGCACGGTCGCCAGGGAAACCCCGTGGCGTGGTTGTGTGTCAGTTTCGCTGGGACCCGCGGTCGATGCCGGTGAGGAGGGGGATGGGCGCCTCTGCGAACGTAAGGACCCGAGACAGCATCAGAGCCCTGTATCACATACAGCAGCATATACCCCATTATAAATAGCGACTGTAAATATACAATACACTAAAATAAATGGATTAATCCACCGGGGATCTATAATAGACACTCAATGGATGCAGTGCACCTGAACAGGACAGGGAATTTAACTTTCCGCCTATGCGTGGGAGACACTAAGAAGTTTGTTTCCTACCCCTGGAGAGGGAGCTACTTTTAAGGGCAAAGGATACAGGAGACTCCGAGGCCGGCCTACAGGCCTACTGGTCTGGTTGGATTTGATGTTGGGATACGCTAAGGACTTCCTACTCTTCATGAATTTGCCTCGCTTGTACAAGTTTGGAATGCCTCTTTAGGTGAGTGCTTTAAATGTGCGTTAATTGTCAACATCACCCTCTCTAAAGGGAGGCAGTAACATAAATATAACAGACACGTACTAACCATGTTTTCAGTCAACCAAACATAGCTGTGAAGCTAACCAACTTAGCTAGCTAACTACTTAGCGTCCACTTAAGTTTATTAGAACAAGTTGGTAGCCCCCGCTATCTTTCCACTTCAGGTGGCTTGCTCGGCTAGTTAAAAAGCTGCCCATATTGATGGTCTGCCTTGCAGGGCTGCTCATGGCTGTGTCTCGACTGATCTTCCATGGCTTTTTGATCAGGTCCTCGTGTTATTTTTGATAGCTAGCTTGTTAGTCTGGGAATCCACCACATTAATAGTTATATAATAGCCAGTCTTATAACAGTATTTCAAGGAACTATATCACCAAATCTCTCAACAACATTGTGGAAGTTTTCAGGAGTTCGGCTCGTGTAAGGTTTAGTCCATTGGGGAGCCTTCAGTTCAGGGTTTTCCTCAGTTTTCATCAACCAGTCACACTTGGCTGTCGTACGGTAACGTTACCTGTTAAAGGACTTCTGTTTTGCCTTAAGCCCACTAAGGTACAAATGGGTGTCGTTTTGAAACATTAATAAATAATGTGGTAATAATAATGTGGTTTGTTGAGCAAGTTTCGATAATGTGTTTCCGCGGAGGCTAAACGTACCCTAACGTCACACAGTCAAAACAGCACCAGCTCACATTATAGGTACTTTCTTCGTGTGTGTTGCATTGTTGTCATTGGGGTAAAGTGAGGGTAGAATAGACCTGCACCCCGTCTGTCGGGCCGGGGAGTTCAGAACCAGACCGCGTCAGGCAGTATGCAAAGTTGTTTAGTTAGCACCAAAACAATTTGTTGCATTGTTCGTTTGACAGCAATGTGTTAAATTATGTTCCG
The DNA here is from genome assembly GCA_005408345.1 of Macquaria australasica. Lineage (NCBI taxonomy): Eukaryota > Metazoa > Chordata > Actinopteri > Centrarchiformes > Percichthyidae > Macquaria > Macquaria australasica. The sequence goes on along the minus strand of SEMN01000470.1, from coordinate 187,100 downwards.
GGACCACGAAACTGTCGAATTTCAAGTCACCCATGACACAACTTGCAATTTGATCATTATTGGGACTCCTGTTAGGTAAGCAGCCAGCTGCTGTGTTGGATAACGTTGGCAAATGCTACACCAGCCTTTTAGCTAACTTTTTGGATGTTTTCCAGTTGATTGTGTCCTTATTCTGAACTAGCACTTTACAGCACACCCGCCATGGACATGTCGTTATGTACACACCCGAAGCCGTATTTGTAAACTGAACTAATTGTTGCTGTGGTTTTGTGGACTAACACGTTTAGTTTTATGAAAAATACGTTGTCTGTATGACGGTGGTGTTTGGCTACTTCATGTTACTTGTCTTTGGCAACATCCTAACTTCGCTGAGGCGTGTGAATCGAGCTGAAAGCTCGGCTGTGTTTTTGTCTGTTTTGTGCTCGTTATGTTTCCCCCCCCTGCGTGTGGGATCCAGCAACCAGAAAACCAGATCAGTTGGGTAGTGACTTGCTGTTCTTCACCTCCCCCACCTACCAACCCCCAACCTCGGTGGCGGTTAAGAGAAATGGGTGGTATTTTAGAGGGGAGCTCTTGTTTCCTTTTTTAGCCTCCATTTTTATTTTAACGTGAGAGTGTGTGCGAGTAGCATTGTTGAGCCGGAGTGTAGCGATCCCAAGTTTCCACCAAGTTACAGAGAAATTGTAGCCGCTGTTGAACACCATCGCCTTCTTTGATAATTCAGATCTTTATTCTGAGAAAATGCCACACTTTCATCGGTCTGGTTTCAGGGATCAAAACCTGGTCTCAAGATTAAGCTGTGCCCTGTCATTTTTCACAATTTAGTTGGTGATGAATGATTCATTTTAGGTAAAATGAAACGCACTGTGAGCTAGCGACAACCACAGTTGAAAAACGATACTGTGAAATGGCTGAATGGTTAAATAGCGCCTTCCCCTCGCGTAGTGTGTTTTTTAATTTATTAGGACCCCGCGTTTTCTGAGCCCAAATGGCTGCCCTAACCGTCGCCTGAGTAGGCTGCTCCATTGAGCTGCAGCACCACGCAGGCTCGCATTGTGCTGCGCCCGGAGTCCGGAGCAGTGGACACGGCAAGCACAGAGAACGAAGAAGCTATTTTTGCTCTATCGGACATAGTTAAGTCAATTAATGTACCACCGGATGTGTGACCACCTTCCCTGCAGTGGATATTTGTGGATGACGTGTCATAAATTCAGCTGGTCATACCTGAGCCATATTTCTACTCAGTCAAAACTGTTTGGATTAGATGGAATGCTTTAATATCACCAGAGGACAAAGTGTCAGAGTGACTCAGTCACAGTCACATTTGGTGCTTGGTTGCTCACTAAAAGACCTTCACTTGCTAATCAGGTGCATTCCAATCAACCACGCAGTAAATTGATTTGAGATTGGAAGATGTATGTGTGCCTTCAAGTAACTGAGTGTTTTATTTATTTATTTTTAGTTGTTGTAGACCTTGCTTCATGAGTACAAAGATTACACCCGTGCCCTGCGGGGGTTGCTCAGCCACAGCCAAGTATTTGGATTGATCTTGATGCCTGTTGGAAGCCAGATTGCAGGGTGCTGTTCCTTGTTTTCATTGGTTGCGACTGACATTCTCTGAATATGTTGCACATCTTTTAATAGACTATGTGGGCTGCAGCTTGCAAACCTGGCCACTAAGAACCATTGGAAACATGAGTCCCTCCAGCACTCCCCCTGACCCTTCTTAACTCAACCTGCCACCCTGGGAAAGCTAAGAATGTAGCTGCTCTGTCGTGAACTGACCAGCCATGTTGGTTTCCAGGCCTCTCAAAGAGCTTCAGATGATGTTTGAGTGAGATACATGTGTTAGGGGTGTTGAGTTACAGCAATTGATGAAAGAGGACTGCCTTAAAGAGCAGCGCTGTGTGTGTGGACCTGTCTGCAGGATGTGGACCCTTCTTTCCCAATATGGACCTCTGAAACGTTGGAGATCTGAGGAATGTGCAGACATTCAAGGTTAGCCTGGCCCATTTTTCTGTTTACTAAGGAAATAATGTCGGCCTCTCTCATTCGTATTCACAGAACGGTTACAAACCGAGAAATGTAACTGTTGGGTGACATGCCCTTGAAAACATGATTAGAATAGGTGAGCGCTGTGCTCCGATGAGTCCGGATCGTACACCGTACAGAATGTAAACCCTGGTTTGTGGGTGTGTGTGCTCCTACAAGAGAGTGAAGCAGGATGTTTGCCCATTTCCAAAAGAACAAGACAGGATTCTGTCTCGGTGCAGACGGTTGGAGAAGAGAGGGAGCAGGGGGGTGTTGCTGTGAGGAATAGGAACTGGGGAGGGGGGACCCTGTCTTTTTAGCTTTCCATTTGCATGCTGATGACACTCTGTATCATTATATGCGGGGCAGGTGTAGCTATTGATATGTTAATAAGGTTTCATGTGTGTTGTGCCTATGTGACCAAGTCAACCAAGCCAGTGTTGTGGCTCTGCATCTGTAAGGAAGCAGAAAGATTAAATTCACATTAAGTGAGAAGAAGCTGTTGTGTGCATTTTGTCTCTGAATTGTAGTTTGACCACACTACATTTTATTAGCATGTAGGAAATGGTGCTTCTCTTGTTTCTTATATAAAAATGTGAAGATGTTTAGTTACACCTATATGTACAAATGTCTTTCATTTCTTAGCAATGTTGATTTAAAAAATGTATATCATGTAGATTGTTTTCCTGATTTCTTCTGTTGTGTGACAGATATAGCACCAGTCCAACTACCTTCCCCTCTCTGTAGCTTCCCCTCTGCAGCTGCTGTGTGCTGTGTGGTTTGCTGTCTTGCACAACGGGGTTAAAAACAAGTCGCTCTGACGCCTGCCTCACTGGTGCATTCCTATTGGCGCAGGAGCTCTGGAGCTGCTCCAATGGGGCGCAGCATTTCCTCGGCGCTGGGGGAGCGGTGTTGCAGAGGGCTGTGCTGGTTAATTCTGTTTCGTGCAGAGACGCAATGCTTCTTGGGAGAATAATGGAGGAGGGAGGAGGAGGCGGCTGGGGGGAAAAACAAGGCCGAAAGGGGGGTGAGGCAGGCTATCTACGTAATCATCATCTCTCTCCTATTCTTGTTTTATTGCACCCTTATGTTTTGCTCTTCATTTCCTTTTCTTTCTCTCACTGTCAGGCTGCCTGTCTCGATTTCTTGTGATACTTGGCTGAGTGTATAGCAGGAAAAGTGCTCACCAATATTCAGCGTTTCTGTCTCTCCACCTTTTGAACTGCAGGCAGCCATTTTAGGCTTTGCCAGCACATTAACCCTCCCCTCTCTTTCCTTTCCCACCCTTTCCCCTGGTCCTCACTTTCTGTCTTTCATGTAACCAAGCAGGACAATAAAAGAGACCAAATAATCGTCGATTAAAATACTCAAAATGCTTTGTGTGTGAGGTGAAACCAAGATTGCAAAAGCACATTTCCAAGTGTGTTTGCTCAGAGGGTGTTGTCAGGTGGGGAGAGAGAGCAAATAAAGAGCAGGGAAGCAGAAGAAAAACAGCCAAGAGAGCTTTTGCACCAAAGTCAAGCCACTCGACACCAGCCTGTTTTGTAATGCACAGCAGCAGTGCTAAAAACAAAAGGGGAAATGAATGGCTGGTGCCAGGTTTTTCCTGTTCGTAAGCACCTTGCTCCGTCACCTTGAGCAAATGGTTCGTGTTGGGCAGAGTGAGGTGGGAGTTTTAGTTTTCTTTCTTGGCTTTATCTGTGGCCATTCACTCGTGCTTTCAAATCAGGGTTGGTCTTTAAATAGAGCACCGCCTCTGAACCCTTTGAACCTAGATTTATTCCTCATTAAAGCTTGGTAGTGGGTCCTCCTCACACACACCTTTCCCATCATTTAGGTTGCCTTTCCTTAAGACATTTTAGTTTTGTTGAGTTGCTTTCGTGAATTTGAAACGGTCAGAGAGGGACAAGCCCCACAGCAGTTCAAAATGGCTGCCAATCCTCAGTGTTTTGTCTTCAAGTAACACCTCACAGTCTTGGCTGTGGCTAGTCTCATGTATGTGCTTCAAACGTTGTGTGGAGAAAGGGCAAAGCCCTTGTGTTACTCTGGATAAGACTGTCGGCCAAAAGAGGAAATGGAAATGTCATGCAAATGTGTTTGTCATGCAGTGAGATCACGTGGTGAGAGACAGGGTGTCTCTGGTTTATGTTATGCCAGAGCATGAGCGTATCTAACAACAAGATGGCTGTTTTGGGCTGCATGCCTCTGCTAGACTGCTACATGGAAAGCATCCCTCCCCACGTTTGGGAGTAGACACAGAGAATACTGCCACTGTGAAGATGAGTGTCCTCCTCTCTAAAGCTCTTTAAATATAACACGTTAATCTCAATCAGTGAAGATTTTGGGATAGGTTTTTATTTCAATACCTCTGTTGTTTACTTTCCTTTTAATGTTGCTGCTGTAGGTATATATGATAGGGGTTAATTCCTTCCACAGAAGCAGCCTGCTTTCAGTTTGACTTCAGAGGAAAAAAAAGAAACAGAAGCAGGTCAGAAAGAGGGAGTCAAGCCCAAACAGGCGGCAGTATTTTTGCTCAGTCCTTTCTTTTTTTTTTCCACCTCTGGGTTACGGAGCCTCAAACAGACAGTGACGGGCTTGTTTGCCCTGAAACAGATGATTGATTTTGTGTCCTGCTGGCCCTGCTGTCGACTGCTCTCTCCCCCACCCCTCTTATAGTACCTACTTGGCCTTTGTTCTCCATTGTGTGTCCCTCATCCCTGGCCGGGTCCCGGTCCATTCAGACAGCTGGACATTGCTGTGTTAATGGCGGGCCACACTGCGCTTCCACGACGCTAGCCCGCTAGGCTCGGCAACAGCCACAGCGACGATACAACTCAGGTCCTTTTGAAATACAGTATACATTTCTTACAGCGGTGCCAGATGTTTGCTTCATTTTTTCATGTCATTCCTTTACCCCCACATCTCCTGCCGGTGTGGACTGAGCTTTGTTGTTCAGATTGTTTTGCAGTTGCCTGAACATTTGGCTGTGGCCTCACTTTGTTCACAGCTTGCTCCAGGAGTGTTTTCAGATGCTTCTGCAGCAGCCATATCTGTTTCAGGCAGCTCTTGTGCTTTGTAATTGTGGTAAAGGCCTATGGTCGTGCTGCTGTAGTGAGAAACGTTTTGGCCCATTGCATCACATACTTGTTTTATTTAGCCTGGTTCAGAGAGTTTTGGAAGACAACACAATTTGAAAAAGATAGTGATTGAAGTGCCTTTGCTGTGTGGGTGCTTGCACTTCTCGTCATTTTTTTCTCTCCTTGGTTGTGCTCAGACTGTTATGTCACCATGACAATTGTGAATAATATTAGAATGTAGAAATTAACAACCCATATATATATATATATAGGCAACCGTTTCACATCATCACACTACAATCTTGTAACCCAGCTGTATGTTTTTCATTTGTGACCTATGAAGCACGCTAGCAGTGAGTGGCCAAATGTTAAGTATATAATCCATGTTAGAGTCCCTGACATCACGTCGTATGTGTGTTTTTACCTCTGTGTGATATTGTAAATGTGTTTGGGTGAGTGTGAAATACAATCTCCAATGAGCCGCCTTGCTTTCTCCCTGGCCACATACCCCGTTTGTCTTAAAGCCAGGAAGCCATATTGATTTGCCTGTTCTTCATCTTCAATTTCCTCCTGCTGGAGCTCAGAGTGTGCAGCTCAACCTGCGCAGTGCTGGGGAACAGCAGATATATTCATATCCTGCCTTGTACAGCAAGCATGTGTGTGGGGGCAGACTGAGGGGGCGGGTGTAATCTCACTGGACTGGATGTGTTGTGGAGGTTTGGCGAGGCACAGGTGGACACTGTGTGAGCATGGACATGCTATTCAAAAACAATGTATGTTCATATGTGTATGTATAACCACCCTAGCAGTTTCCTATATGTGGAAAAGACAATGTGAATAGACCACTTTGCCATGTTGGGCATTGATTGACACCCTCCCATCATCTAATCGGATACATACCATGCCAATGTATGTAATGTGTTGGTCACGATTGTTAATGGCTGATTAATGCACATGTTTATGTGAACATCTATCTTGTGTATTTGCTTATGTCTGTTCGTTGTTTGTTTTCTTTGTGTGTAATATACAACATAAAATACCCTTAACTTAAATTCGTAAACCCAAAGACCTATACCAATAAATACAAGGATCAAGGCAACGTTGTCATGGGCTTCCAGTGGTGTGAAAGAAGGAAATTAACGTTGCCTCCACGTTTCTGGCTCCACTACTGCAATATTATGTAGGGTGTTATATGTCTTTAATGTTACCTGGAGTTTAAACAATTCATTAACTTATGAAAGTAACCAGACACTTCATATTTGTTATTACAGTGTCTCCTTTGGTCAATAGGTGCTGGTTACATGCTGTATTTCTGTTGAATTTCTTGTGCAAGGCTGCATTTCAAATGACCAAATATCAAGATATCCACTGATATTGTAGCTGTTGGTCCCCGATGTATTTGTGCAGTCACCCAATCCAAGCATGTTTTTATTCTGTTTATGTATTGTGTGTAACAGGGTTCTATTCCTATATCAAAACATTACATGTATTCATTATTTCCATGGCATCTTATTCTTCCCAGAATGGAAAAGCGTCTGAAACAGTATTTTGACCATGCAACACTGAGGCTACATCCACACTACTACATTTTTGTTTTAAAATGCATAATTTTTGCTACGTTTACACCTAGCGTTCACACTACTTCGGCATTTTATAACCCCAACAAAGTAGACCTTTTAAAACGCTGCTAGCCCCATTTTTGTTTGAAAACTCCGGGACTGCGTTTTAGTGAGGATGGGCAAAAACGGAGACCCATGTTCGTTTTCTGATTGGGTCTTATAAGCCACGACGTGTCCTTCCCTGATTCGTCACGCCCGTATCATGTGATATGCGTTTTCAGGTGTGTAGTATGGACAGAGATTGTTTCTGAAACGGTGATAAAACGCTTGTATGTACAGAGATGGTTTCGTTTTAAAACAAAAACGTAGTAATGTGGATGTAGCCTTAAGCCAGCATACTGTAAACATAAAGGTGTGTTCACAGACTACTGTCGAACAGAGTGTGAGCCAATACCAGTATACTCGCTACAGTGTTCCATTGGAAACACTGAATACTCGCTAGTACTTTATCCACCAGGGGTATGTGGTGGCTGTATTTGTAAGCTTGTGTTGATGTTTTTTCTGCACACTTGTGGTAAATAAAAAATTAATGATGCAGCTTTAAAGGAATAGAGCTAGTTGTTTCCTCCCAGTTTCCAGTCTTTATGCTAAGCTAACTGGTTACTGGCTGTAACTTCATATATAACAGACCCTGCATTTGAATTTGCGGGGGTGGGAGGGTACACATATGAAGCCAAAAATACACTATCAATACATTTCAATTCATAAAGAGAATATTTAGCCTGGGACAACAAAGAAACAGAAAATGATTCACTGTTACAATGTTATTTTCATCACTCTCCACTGAGGAACAATAAAAAATGGCAACGCACAGCGGATAGACGGTGGTTGGCGTTACTTGGTTAAACAGACCAGATCTAGGTTGCATCCCATGACAATTATGAGCATGCCCACAGTCTCAAATAATATAACAAGATAACTTTTCCAACAGCTGCTCTATCATGTCTGTTGGCACCAAAAATTAGAGCCTCCCCAAATTTCTCAAATGAGGCTTTCTGGGGTGCTCATGTCTCTTTCAGGGGTTCCTAGCTCCCCCGTATTTCAAACCCTGAATAGGCCGATATGTGAAGTAGTATTGATTTTCTCATCTAACTATTGGCAAGTAAGCAGATAAGGGTATTTCTCCAAATTGTTGAACTATTCCTTTAAAGTGAATGTAGGATAGAGCACAGACAAAAGGCAAAGTATCTGTCTTAATGTCCAGAAGCCCAGTGAGGTCATTGAGCTAGTGATGGAAGTTACTGAATGACAAGCTGCCTTTGGCGTTTTTTTCTTCGTCAATCGCTTCTTTACCTTACTTTGAAGTTTCCCATTGGGGACAGACCTACCCTACCAGCTTACTGTGAAAGAGTGTGCTGTACATACTCCAATTTCATTTGTTCTTTCAGCTTCACAGGAGTGTGTAGAGCTTCAGCTGAATTGCTAGAGCAAGTGTAAGCAGAGGGTTTGTGTATGTTTGCAGCAGGACATTAACATTTGTTTTGAACTCATTCCTGTGTAGCTTTGGCTTTATGTTTGGGGTTGTTGTCTCTCTGGAAACTAATTCTTCTCTGAAGTTCACTTCTGTTGCAGACTGCAGTAGGTTTTCCTATTCTACACACAGTGATTCTATGTGTACATTTTACACAAAATAGCTCTATTCAGTATTGGTTTTTAAGTAATCACAACGACATTGTAGATGTTGTGTTTACTAAACAGCTACATATTGTAGTTGTCCTGTCATGGTACTAATGACAAACTGGACAAGGTACTTCACAGCCCCAAATCTCAGAGGTCCCTTAAGTTTTTAAGCTTAAAACATGCCATATTTAAAGGTTTAAAGGTACTATTTGTAGCAATTTACATGTATTAATCACTTTGTATTGCCAATGTGTGAACAGATGTAACGTAACTTAAATGAGACCTTCCCCGACTTCCTAGGTTGCCTATAACAGCCTGTGGACTGATTTCTATCTAAAGGACTCAGGACGTTTTCTGGGGAAAAGGATGTGACGTTTATGAGCCCTCCAGAGTGCCTTCCCTCTCTTCAGCTCCCCTACAGCACCAACAGTGTGCAACACTAGCTAATGTTAGCTTAGAAATGGAGTCTGCTAACGTCAACAAACGACCGGCACCCACCACATCAGAGTCCAACACAAAGTCCACGTAGCTTGCTTGCTAACGCGGACGAACTGTTAGCTTGCTAACTCAGCAAAATACTGTCTTGAGGCTAATCTGGCTGGTAATTTGACTAGCCTAGCTAGCTGTAACTTGGCTACGCAGCTTTGATCTGACATTGGTTGCTTCCTAATGTTAGCTGATAAAGTAATTTGTAAACGGCAAGCTAGTTAGTATCATGGAGACAATGGTCTAAAGAAAATACAGATATAATAAATACAGATAGTAACGTTATTTTAAATATGATTGTAAATCATGTTCAGTCTCATGTATGTTATGTCCAATCACTGTTTTGGCCAATGCCCAACAGGATGCTGACTACAGTTCACTTAATGGTAACAATAACAAAGACTCCAGATAGAACCTTTAACTGGGAGATTCTGACTGACTGTTCACTTGCTAACTACCAATCTGAAAATAAAGTAATGTGACCTAGAGAAAGACTCCCTGCTCTGAAGGTCTTCTGAAACAAGAAACAACAACAAACAAAGGCAAAACATTGCACTGTTGACTTTATACCAAAACCAGTGTCCCTGGCAATAGTTGTTTTGTGTTTTTATATTTGTTCTTAAATTACATTACATGAATATGTAGAGATATTATTTCAAGTTGACCTAATTACATGATCCACTATTATTTAGTGTTGTAAATCAATGTAATATTAAGTCCATGGGGTGGGTTATACTCTCTATAGGCACTGTATCTGCACGACTTGACTGTTTTTTTGTTATTTAACTTGCTGTGCTGAGCTCGGTGTGGAAATTTGTTCGTCCATGCCTTTGAACTTCGGTGCATATGCTCTCGCGGTTGGATTTGATTCTCCCTCTCTATATGTAATATACTTGCTATAATACCCCAGAGACTCATTTATTAAAGGATGATCAAATAGCTTATTTTAGGACAGTACAATGCACGTCCGCCAGTGCTTAACAATGTTGGAACTGGAAGAGGGGAGAGAGAGTTATGTGAGAGATAAGAGAGAGAAAGAGGGTCTCCTTTGCTGTTCATTTTGTGTGCATGTCCCTCCCCCTTGGACTTGTCTCCAAAATGGCCTCTGTTCTAGTGGAAGTGAAAAGACTTTGTTGAGCCTGCTGGTAATTTGAGCCAGGGATTCATGGCCAGAGCAACGAACAAGGAAGGGAGGGAGGTGGGGGAGGAGGAGGAGGGAGCGAGGTAAAGAAAGGCTTTCCTTCTTCGTATGGAATTTACCTCCCTAGTTCACCGTCTGCTTCTTTTGGAAAAGGCCCAAATAGTGACTCCCTTTGTGAGTTAGGTAGGAGCAAGGTGGCTATTTTTGTGAGGCAGCGATCATCCACAGGCTTAATAAACAGTCAGTGGTTTGTTTGTTTTTTTTTGGGGGGGGGGGCAGCATGGGACTCAATACCATCATGTCTAAATATGTTACAAACTCGTGTTAACCCTTCATGCCCCTTTTCATTCTGTTCATGCTCTTCTTGGTATATGTAATGAGTTATGCTTAAAGAGCAACTGTTCCTTAATAACCAAAATATTAATGCTCATTGTTGCCATTTGAGTTGTAGAAGAAATGTTCTGCTTTTGTAACTAAAAGTTAGCTGACATTTCTTGTTGCTATCTCCCAGCGTGTGTATTCAGCTGGATGGGGCTGACATTCTCTGTTTGACAGTGAGCACGGTTGAACTGACCTTGACATTATTGGAAGTCCCCAGCCTTGCTGTGGTTGCCTTGGCACTGGCGAGAGAGGGCAGCAGTCGCTGTAGCCAGGGGACCACTAAAACGAAATGTCATGCATCCTGTTGCTGTGGCTCTCAACTTGTAAACCAGCGTATGTTTGAATGATTATTTTCTGTTGTGTAAGACATGCTATGCTTTTTTGGACATGCATTGTGGTGAATCTGATCAGGCTGGTGTTTGTGAGGTAACAAATTTGCATGTGTTTGCCCGGGCGATGACCTTGCTATAAGCCAAATCCTCTCCTCAGCGTGTGAACGGAGCACAGGAGGGCCTGTTCCTCGATCGGCAGCCGGCTCTGGCTGTGTCTGACTGGGTGGCTGAGCAAGCGAAGCAGGGGGAAGGACAGGGAGGAAGAACGAGCTAGAGCAGAAGAGTGTGGGTCACTGTTTCAGCAGAGTAGGGTCACATGACAGGAGGGCTGGGCCTCATGTTGGATGACTCACCCCTCCAGACACCTGGGAGGAAGGCGCCTCCTGCTGGTTCCCTTTATTCTTGCATCTTAATGTGAGGCTCAGTGTAAGCAGAGCTGTAAAGCCCCTGGTTGTTTTTCTGCTCTTTGAATAGCCCCCCCCCGGAAGCCTCCGTATGGATGAGAGATGGGCGTATTTCATCGTGTCCATATCAAGTTATCATTTTAGACGCAGGCAGATGAAAGCTCTCTGCCGCTTCTCAAACAAAAGCCTTTATTGTCAACATGAGTCAGCAAATTTGCTTCTTCATTAGGGGTGTAAGGATGGTGTCCCTGTGTAGTGTTGGGTTATGTGGACTTGACAACCCTTTGTCAGTGTTCAACTGAGACAGCTCTTGTGACCTCTAATCAGTGCTTCCCATTTTTAATAATAATAAGCTTTATTTGTGTAGCACCTTTCAAAAAACATGGAGCTCAAAGTGCTATACGTTTAAAAAGGAATAAAAACAGGAAACGCAAGAAATTAAAAATAAAGCAAGTGCTCCGCGTTGCAGAGAATGCAAGCCATTTGAATTTTTAAACAGGCCTTCATTTTCTGTTGATAGTCATTTAGTAGTCAGTAACTGTACTGTGTCTGACTAGGCACTATCTAATGGGTAATTTTCATTTCAAATATCAAGTATGTTAAATTAATTCAATAATAGGCAATGAATTGGGCCATAAATATCAAGCTTTTGGAATGCTGTTCTTTTCTTTCCACTTGTACCTGTCCCCAAGGTGACCTGCTATTGTTGAATTGGCTTGGTGGTGATGACGCTGCTCTATTCCCTATACATTTTTTTATGTTATCAAACTGTGCTGTGTATCAAGTAAATGGCATAAAGAAAGTGGATTAGACTGGGTGGCCAGTGTAACAGTCAGATACTCTGCTTTTTACAAAGCACAAGGGGGGAGAAGTGTGATAGCAGGAAAAGCACAGGTGTTATTGATACTAACAGCTTCATTCCATGTAGTTTCATTTCTAGGTCCCTGGTATTGTTCATGCTGACTCATTTGAATCTTACCGGCACACTGTTATTAATTACACCTGTGATTTTCCTGCTATGACAAGTTCAAATCTCTGCCATGAAAGTGGTCTAAGTTGTGATGTGAAGGCTCTTCCCATACTGCAGATATGAAGCAGTCTATAAAAAATGAAAGTTATATGTTAAGAAGTTTTTCATTTTACATTTAAAGGCAGTATGCCTGATTTATCCCAAGGTTTCCCCCCATGAAATATTGGTAGGGGAGGTCAAGCAGCCTTAAAAGCTCTCCTAACCTTCCAAACTGAGTTTCATATCAAACAAATCATTTTATTGGGTTTGGTGCTTATCGCACTTGTCAGGGTGTATGTAATGGCAGTTTTTGTTTTGTCATCTTGTACGTGTTTTTTTTCCCCTTTAAAGGTCGATTTAATATTTTTTCAAAATGTTATCAATTTAATCAACTCTTCACAAAATTAAATATGTTAAATTTAAATAAAGATGATGTATCTTACAGAATATCAGCTGTGAGGGGCGTCAACCTAGAATTTGTCAATTGCACAATTAAAGACACAGCGGGCCAGTGAAGTGCAGGTTATTTCCGTCATATCACATGACAGGCTGAGTCACGTAGCAGGCTTTTTGTCAGCATCCAGGCAGTATGTGTGTGTGGTTAACTGATGGCCTCTCTGTCTGTCTGTCGCCCTATCTCCTCAGGTCCCCCATGACCGTGAGCCGTGGGCTACGGCTCGGCGGCGCCCAACCTCTGGAGTGGTCCGTCGCTGTAGTTGGTACCCTGTGATTCCGCTCCTCATCTCTCCTCCTCCCCCCCCCCCTCCCCCCATCCCATCCCATCCTGTCCCCCTCCCCTTCCTCTTCCTCCCCCTCTTCCCCCCCTCCCACGCGTCGCTGTGCTGGACGTCATGAGCATAGTAATCGCACTGGGAGTCACCACACCTGAAACGTCTTACTCAGATATGGCTGCTGGATCAGAGTAAGTACTCACGAGCAGCTGGGTGGGACTCAGATAGTGTTTATTTACAGTCTGGGTCTTATTTATGTTGTTTTGACCATCACTTGTACCTGTTACAACATTTTACGCTCCAACGTACTTGCTGATATCTGTGGCTGCGGTAACATTGCTCAAATGGAACAAGAGTAAAGAAAAGTTCTTGTTTATACTGAACAGTTAAAACAATAGCTGCTGTAATGCAGTCGCTAATGTGGATCCAAATAAACAAAAAAAACCTGACTGGAGAAGAAAGCAAAGGTGAATGTTTGTTAGTTAAATAGAAACAGAAATGTCCCCTGTATGGAATATTATATCATTCTAAAAGGCGTACTTGAAAACAGGGGTTTGTATCTGTAACCGTAATTTTGCAAACTTGTACAGTGACGTTTGTATCTGTAAGCTTAGTTTTGCAGACTTGTACATTTTGTTTTCTGTCTGCAAACTCCGTTTTGCGAGTCTGCGCATTCAGACACAGGCTGCAAACTCATTTTCACAGCCGCGGCGGCAAAAGTACTTACGCGCGTGTGCTCACACAAGCTTATGGATTTTTGACACATTTACTACGTGGTGTGTTTTGTAAACAGGGTTTCGCAAAAGAATCAGACTTATCCGCAAGGGAGGGAGGGCGGGACCTCCAGCTTCTGACCAATCAGTGTCTTTCAAATTGCTAAGCACAACACAATTGGCTAGTCAACACTGTCAGTCAACCATCATGCTGAGTCAACATAGAGCCGTGTAAAGAGATCCAACCCCTGAACACAGTTATATTTTTCTTATGTTTTTAATATTTTTCATTTACCTTTTCATATTCCATTTGATTATTTAATTTATTGTATTTTTTTTCACACATTAGAATCTTAATTTGTACAAAGATGTTCATTTCATGTCCACAAGCTGGTTGTCTGTATGTTTATAATGTTCAATAAAATAAAAAAAAAGAGATCCAACCCTGAAAGATGGACTCCACCAGGCCTCTGTGACCACCAGTAAGTCAACAAAATACATTAACTTGTGTCAGAAAAGGTACAAAAAACAATGTTTAGAAATATAGTAATATTTTTTAATAATGGGCCGTCCTAGTCAGGTAACAATAACATTTCTTTTTCAACACAACAGTAAGAAAGCAGAGTATATTATATACAGTATATAGTGAGTAGAAACACTACAGACAGGGACTGGTTAAAGTTTACTTTATGCTAAAGCGAGTTAGCTGGCTGGCTAACATTAGCTAGCTGACTAGGCCCATTATTAAAAAACATTTCTAAACATTTTGGGGTTTTTACCTTTCCAAAAAAGTTAATGTTACATCTGACACAAGTTTATGTATTTTGTTGACTTACTGGCGGTTGTGGAGGCCTGCCGGAGTCCATGTTTCAGTCATCGATAAATTGACTGAGCGCTCCCTCGATCAGTTTTTTCTTTTGCCGCCGCGGCTGTGAAAATGAGTTTGCAAGCCTGTGTCTGAATGCGCAGACTCGCAAAACGGAGTTTGCAGACAGAAAACAAAATGTACAAGTCTGCAAAACTAAGCTTACAGATACAAACGTCACTGTACAAGTTTGCAAAACTACGGTTACGGATACAAACTTCAATGCACAAGTTTGCAGAATTAAGCTTACAGATACAAACATAAATGTACAAGTTTGCAAAACTACGGTTACGGATACAAACTTCAATGCACAAGTTTGCAGAATTAAGCTTACAGATACAAACATAAATGTACAAGTTTGCAAAACTACAGTTAGATACAAACCCCTGTTTTCAAGTACACCTTTTAGAATGATATAATATTCCATACCCCTGGGACATGAACAGCACCTGCACTGGTTTGCACCAGCTATGTGTAAATTCAAACGTAGCCTAGTTTGAATGTAATTTCTAGTTAAGTCGGAGTACTAACATTTTAAGGGTTTCACCAGCTGAAATAGTTCCAACGTAGGCACAAGTTACAACTTAAATCTTATACCGTAGGAGGTGTAAAGTCCTCTGTAAAATAGTGGTTGGCATGGTGCGTCGTTTTGAAAGGTGGGATAACTTGGAAGATGAGGAGGAGCGAATTATACCATCTGTTTTTGTTTTCAGTGTAGGCTATCATTATGTGTTTGTTATATCGTTACAGTTTCATCTGCCCAATAATAGGGTACCGTTGTATTACCCTGTGTTGTAGTTGATGGTTTCAACACTCGATGTCACTGTTCTTATTTTGCACTAGCTATAGAATAAGGTTGTATAGTTATCACCTAATCATAATGCTTTGTCCTAGTATACGTACCTTTTTTGTTGTTGTTTGGTGATTAACGTTAGCTATTTTTGGCCATTAGTCTCTTCGCGATTGCGTAGCAGTGTTCAAAGCTCAAGAGACGACACAGTAAAATGTCATTTTTTGCAACAATATTTTGGTTAGTGTGGACTTCACACCAGAGTAGCTAAGATGAACCATACGTCTCCGTGATGCAACCAAACACCGACACAGCTTTAGTATCAAACTAACTAGTTTCAACATATTGTTTAGTGTGGACTTTGCAGCCTAACTTAAGAGAACTTGCGTTAAGCTGGTGCAGCTGACCTTTGACCTACTGTGCGTATATAGTTGTGCATGCTCATAATTTTCAAAGGCAATGGAGCTTTATACTGAACATTTCAGGTGTGTTGACTTTTGTTTTTTATTTTATTTATTTATTTATTTATTTATTTGATTGATTGATAGGGACGGAGCATGTTAATGAACATCAGTATAAAAATACAAGATGTAAACATGTCGGAGTTATCAAAAATGCTAATTTACATCCATTTTCATGCCTGGCTGTGTACTGTAGATGATATGGTTAAACTGGGGGTTGTCTGACCACTCACCTTGCTTACCCTTATGAACTCTGTTCTGGTGATGTTGCCACATCCCCAGATCTTAGCAATCAGGTTGATGTTTTTTTTATCATAATCAATAGCCAAAACTAATCAATGCCCAAAGCTATGGAAACAAGTGGTAGAAAGTTTCCTTTCCCCTTCCATTGTAGGTTTGGTGTCAGTATCCTCCAATGGTTTTTGAGGAGGTCCCAGGGATTCGAAGCTAATGGAAAATAGCCTAAGTTATTCCCTTTAGGAAATGTGTAAGAAATATTGTTGTGATAATAGGTTTCAACCCATCATTACACCATTAATAGAGTAGTACCACTCTTTTGCCCAAAGCAACACAGTATGTCCATGCAGCGTCACTGAACTCTCCCCTTTGTTCACATTTCTCTACAACTGTAGCACCTTGGGTTGTGATAAATATGCTTCCTTCCAGTATCCTGTCAGCAGTTTTCTGTCTTCTCCACAAAGTCTGCTGGAGAGACCCGGAGAGATGGGAAGTGCAGTCCACCAAAGACTAAACTTTACCAGACAGAAATAAAGGAAATACAGTATGTGATGCTTCAGTCAGGCTGGTTGCACATGAACTCCATACCGTCTAAAATGAAGCAATGTAACAGTGACTCCTGTAGGGCTGGATGATAAACATAAATAAAACAGCTGGCATTTTGTCTTCCCCATCAAAGCCTCTTCAAATTCAGACATTTTACTGATTAATTTACTGTGTTACAACACAGAGAGCAGAACATCCTCACTTTTATTTTATTTTTATTTCACAAAAAACTTCAAACATCTATTTCATGAAAAAGGTGTGTAGGAGAGGGACGAGTAGATCAAAAATTGCAAAACAAAAAACATCCCACACACTGTCTAACTTGCAAAAATAATAAATGCAGTTGTGGTATTTAATATGAAGGGTTTTATTTATCTATTGATGCAGATTTTTCACTTGCCATGTATCCCCACAGGTTCATCTACAAATGTAACCTGCAATATTTGGGAATGTATCTTTTAGAATCTACCCATTTAATGATTGTCAATATACAGAGTGTTTTATTTTTCTAGCTCTATGTATGCTTTTGTTGATTGTCATATAGTAAATTGATGCTCCCTATTTAACATGGCTTCTTATTGTCACAAACCATTTGCCTGATGAAGGTCCAGCACTGTAACATCACTATAAATTATTATTTTTATTAGACAGTGTGCAGGAGTTTTTTGGTTTTTGCAGGGCTGTTGTATCTTAATTTGAAACTATCACTACCTGTAATGTACATAAAATATATATATAAATATTTGCGCAAGTATATATATGCCAAATTGAATGAAACAGCACATTTTTGTTTAACATGCTAATAAATGTTTCAGTTATCTTGTAATCATTTGCACATTTCTGTCCGGAGAGACAGCCTCCCCCTTTAGGAGCGTAATTATCATCTCTGTAAGTGTTTTCTCTTTCTGTTGTTGTGAATACTGTTGATTCTGTATCGTCCAGCCCCTCCCTCTGTGTAAGAGAGGTAGACCTGTATCATATTTCCACATCAGGCCCTATAGCCGTGTAGAGTGGTGTCTGAGGAAATGTCCACAGCCAGCCTAAGTAAGAACAGTTGCCACTTCTCTGTAGGTAAGCCCGCTTACGTGACTGAGGTTTTGTGGAATGCAGTTGGTCTCTCTCCCATCCACCCCTGTTCATGGCCCCCTTTAGTTTCCTCCAAGCCTCAGTCAGGAGGATTGATTCAAACATATCTCTGCTGACGTATACAAAAAAAAAAGGGATTTAAGACAACATTTTGTCCTTTTTTTTTATTCTTTTGACATTTAAGTTTGCTCCAGAGTCAGAGGACCAGGGGGAGGCGAGGTTATTCACTGTCTGGCCAGACCTCAGTTAAAAGGGCAAAAGGAGTTGCATAACATGATGGCGGCCCACATTCCATGGCTGCAGAGCAACTTCAGGGTCTTGGTGCCATCTAGTGACTGATCGTTTACATAACAGCTCTGGAAAAGCATAGTGGAAAACATCTTCTGTTTTCTACATATAATTCCTGTTTTATTTTTATTTCCTTTTAAAATAATCATTTTTGCTCTTTTCCAGCCCTGAGTCAGTAGAAGCAAGCCCTGCCGTGAACGAGAAAAACTATAACAACCACAGCTGTGGGAGCGCACAGAGTCATGGGTATCGGGGACTACCATATGCTGTGAGTTCATACAACTCTTTTCTAATCAATTCTAATCATAGCATCTCGTATTGTATGAAATGAGTATTACTCTCTGTAAATCCAAGACAAGTTGGCTATAAACATTTTAAGAGCTAAAATGATAACTCGGTTTAATCTGTCCAATATTTTCTTGATTTCAAATCTTTTCAAGTTCCTTGTTTTATTAAAATAGAACAGTAAGAGTAAAACTAAGGATTGGCGGTGCTTCTAGTTTGATTAAATACATGAATGTCTATCCTACTGTTAGTCTTCTGTAACAACAACCTACTTCTGTTATTAACAGCTGTACTGTTTCACATACCTGTTTTTTTTTTTTTTGCCCTCATTTTCATTCATCTCCATTTTCCGTTTCCCTTTTTGCCTGAACACCCGTTGTTTGAAGATGCAACAGTCTTCCGTTGTGTGTTGTCAGGATCACAACTATGGCGCGCCCCCTCCCCCTACCCCACCCGCCTCCCCGCTCTCCCAAACCATCATTCCCCGCATGGATCTCAACGGCGTGGTACGCGGCTCCCACTATCACGAAACTACTGAGGACAACTCAGCCGACAGCGACAGCTCCTCAGAGGAGGATGGGGCTGTGGCCAGCTGGTGTCACTGCAGCCTGACACCGGACGGCCTGCTCATCAAATGTGACAACTGCAGGTGAGAGATGGAAAACCTGCCCAGTCTGGATCCTGGAGCGCAAAGTTTCAGCTGCTGTATCAGGTGCAAGTGCAGCAAAACACAGTTCTGCCATTGAGAAGAGCAGTAACATTTTGACGGTTTTTGTAGCAGCATCAAAATTAGTAGATTCAATTTTATTAGATACAGAACTTCGTTGTATTTGTTGTAAAACCCCTCACAACTGTCATTGGTCAGAATGCAGCATGGAGTATTCATGTCACTAGCCTCTGTCCATTTGTCATCTGTATAAAGCAATTAAAATATCTCACTGTTTGTTTTTAAACCTCAAACTTAGATATGATCACGCCTCAAGCATAAAGTCTTCTCAAAACTGTTGCGCTAGCAGAATCTACTGCATTGTTCAAACAAGTCTGTTCAGCAATTCCATTGCTACAATCTTTTGATTCAACATTGTCATGTGCTTTGTAACGATGTTTGCCCATTTTTACTGCCCATGTCCTGATTTGTTTCATTGTCTCTTTTGTTGCAGCGGACTCGACAGGAGGAAAGGAGCAGAAGGCCAACACAGAAAAACAGAAAATGTCTCAGGTATGTTGTCTGTTTGTAAAGTGCAATATAAATGAAGAGTGTATTTCCCCATGGTATCTGATCTTTTTTGTTTGTTTGTTTGTAGCTGGAGAGAGCAGTGCCACTGAGAGTGGTGACGAAGAGGTGTCGCCCTCCACTATTTCCTACACCGCCACCCAGCATACACCCACCAGCATCAAACTTACTGTCAACCGAGTCAAAAGGAGCAAATCCAAAAAGAGGAAGAAGAGCACGGAGAAGGCCCGTGGAACGCCGAAGGGCAAGAAAGTCAAGGTATGCGAAAAATCAACTGACAGATTGACCAAATTGATAAATGCTAAGGTCAGAGCCCAAAATGGAGCTTTTATTGTTTTTGTTACAAGCTTGCCACATTTTTGTTTTGGATTGTAGAATACTGGCTGCTTAACATGTCCATGTATTGATGTGGGTTCATTTTCTTTCTTTCAGGCTTTCAGAGAGGGTTCTAGGAAGTCCATGAGGATGAAGGTAAGATTGGAGTTAACCTGACATTTCTGTTAAGTTATGCTTCACTCAGTTCTGTCAGCCTCGCCGTGCTTCTCTTTTCTTCTGTCTAGAACTCGACAACGGAGGCCAGCGTGTTGGATGAGAACACAGCAGAGGGATGGGAGAGCAGGATCCGTCAGTGGACGGACCAGTACGAGGAGGCTCTGGCCAACCAGTACAGCGCTGATGTCCAGACACTTCTCCAATTTCACCGTGCCGCCAGCACCAGCGTCTCAAAGACCGAGAGCGGCACCACGACGCCTCCTTCCACCACACAGATCCACGCCTCAGTCGACACCATGGACACCATCAACCGCACTGAGCTGGCCTGTAACAACACAGTGCTGGGCTCCCAGATGCAGGTTAGCCCGAGTCCTGATACAAATTCACAACTGCACTTTGGGACCAAACAATGTATTGATTCAACTTACGTGCTATAATGCATGCATGTGCAACAGTAGCATTGCAAAAGATGCAATGTAATTAGCCAGTAATAATTAAGCCCATAACACATTAGATAAACCATTTAACTGAGTGATAGAAAATAAAAGAGAGCAAGTTAGCTTTTTCTTGACTAATGTTAAAAACAAGTGTAGCCCATCTGATAAACAACTTCATTTAGCCTGATTACTTTGTAGTTACTGGTTTTGCAGGCATGCTCTACCACATAACCAGTCACATCTGTGTAATCATGTGTTTAATATTTACCTGCATTTGCAAATAAATCATTTGTTATTGGCTGTTTTGTAGCTCCAGTTGGGGCGGGTAACACGGGTGCAGAAACACAGGAAGATCCTCCGAGCAGCCAAGCACCTGGAACCGGACACACTCATCATTGAATATCGGGGAAAGGTCATGCTCAAACAACAGTTTGAAGTCAACGGGCACTTCTTCAAAAAGTAAGCCATGATGGTATAAGTGTTATTGGGCTACTGTGTTATATACATTCAGTATTTGGGTCCAAAGACAGCTGGTTACATTCAGAAAGATGTACTGCTGTACTGTTTACTGCTTTTGATACCATTGTCATCACATTTTTCCAGACCCTACCCATTTGTGCTGTTCTACTCAAAGTATAATGATGTAGAGATGTGTGTTGATGCAAGGACCTTCGGAAATGACGCCCGCTTCATCAGGAGGTCCTGTACACCCAATGCTGAGGTCAGCCACCAAGCTTTTTTAAAATCTCAATGCTGGTTTCCTTTCTCTGTAGCTGTGCGTTGTGTCAGGTTGCTTTCTTTGAATCCTTTTTCTTTTTTTCTTTTTTTAACAAAGAACTTCATCTGTTCCCTTTCCCAGGTCCGGCATATGATTGCTGAGGGCATGATCCACCTGTGTATCTACGCTGTCAGTCAAATCACAAAGGACGCTGAGGTCACCATTGGATTTGACTACGAGTTCAATAGCTGGTCAGTACTGCTCCTCAACCCATATCTCTCTCTCCACCTGCCTTTAAACCAGCCACTAGAAAACATTCATCCATAGAAAGCAACAAACATAATGGCCAATACAACATTGATATCCAGTATAAGTGCTAATGGTATAATTCCTGTGTAGAAACATACAGTAGATATGAATGCAACACATACTGGTATCAGGTGTGAAGCGGGATTAGTTTTCCTTTGGTTTACCTGAAAACAGTTTTTTAGCTTGTTGCTGGTACACAATGTCTTATGTTCCATACTTTTCTCCTCTCTCATAACAAACCACCAGTAATTACAAAGTGGACTGTGCCTGCCACAAGGGCAACCAGAACTGCCCGGTGCTGAAGCACAACCTGAGCCCCAGGGAGAGCTTGCTGAGTCCCCCCTCCCTGCCGCCTCCCTCCCCTCTGGTTGGTGCTGAGACCCGACGGAGAAAAGCCCGGAGGAGAGAGCTGGAGAGTGGCCTTGCCGGTGACAGCAACCAGACCCTGGACCACCACCAGGAGGTCAAAGAACTGCAGGGGACCAGTGACACAGAGGTGTGTGTCTAGTTAGGAGGAAGGGATCTTCCAAATCAGTCGAGTTAACAAAGATATCAGTCCAATGATGGCCTTAGATTTAACTCCATCAAATATTAATGTGACCACAAAGGGAAAATAAATTGTTCTAAACACTTTGGCCTGCAGTTTTTTTAAATACCTATATTAGCCACACATGCTTGTACTTCCTGCTGGTACGATGTTTTCCTCATGTGCTGCCTGTCTGTGCAATTAGGAGAGACTACTGGATGAGGTGAAGGTTGAAGAGGGAGAGGAAGGCGAGGTGGATGAAAATGGGGTCGCCATCTCCAGTAAAAAAGTATGACATTTAACTATTTTATAATACTGCTAGATATTTTTGTTCTGTGTGATGATGAATTCCAATTTCAGCAAGACATCAGTAATTGAAAAGGCTAAATGTTTCTGGTAATTCTTTTAGATTGCCTGTGTAACTTCCCTCCCTTGTGTCTCTGCCTGTTCATGTAGACATGTAACAGCCTGGAAAGGAGGCGGAGAAGAGTGGGAGGAGCAGAGGTAAAGGAGGAAGGTGTGGAAACTGAGGACGGGGCAGGAAACCCTGCAGAGAACACCCCCATACCCCATAATACTGGAGTGGGGGTCAGCACACGACGCACCACCTATGTCATGGTCAGAGAGCAGTGAGGGAAATCGAGTTGTTTCATCTGTATCTTTCATGTTGCGTCTATTTAATTTATTCTATTAATACATTATCTTACAGGAAGTGCCATCTATTGAAGAAAAGACCTCATTACCCAATCTGCCCGCCCCAGTTGCTCCCCCAAAACCTGCACGACCTACCAAGCCTCGGCCCAAAAGTCGGATCTCTCGCTACCGGTCAAGTTCATCCCAGCGTGCCCGGCGGCAGCGTCAAGCCCTCGCCCAGCAAGCGGCTGCTGCGGCCGCAGCCATGGTAGCCACGCCGTCATCAGCTGATCATGGTGCTGCTCTGGACGAGGAGGGATCTCAGGGCCCATATGGTGCTGAACATGGCAGCGGAGAGAGCGGTCTCGGGGGTCATCTCCTAGATGGAGATGGCCAGGGTCTAAACTGCATAAATAGAGGCAACTTGCGCTATCCCAAGACCAAGAAGGTTAGAGGACATTAGATTTTATAGACATTATTTGTAGGATTTTGGCTATTCTATAGAAGGGCTTTCCTAATCATATGTATTGTATATTCCATGCATAACCAGTACCTGGTGACAGAGTGGTTGAATGACAAGGTCCCTGGAGGGGAGAAGGTCCACCAAGAGCTGCCTGTTGAGCGCCCACTGCGGATAACCACTGACCCCACGGTGCTGGCCACCACCCTCAACATGCTGCCAGGCCTCTCCCACTCATCGCTCATCTGCACCACACCCAGACACTACGTCCGCTTCGGCTCCCCCTTCAACCCTGAGAGACGCCGGCCCCGCCCACTCCAAATGGACGGCACTTATGGCTGCTACAAGAAGGTGAGAGATGCTGCAAGGTATTACAGAAAGATGGAGTATATAAATATAAAACATATGATTATGGTCATCCTCAGCGAATTCACATTGAGTGGTAGTGTTGTTACAAGCCTGTCTGCAGGTCCTCAAACAATTAATAAAAAGCTGAAAACTTTTGTCTGAAATGCAGTTAGGTATAACATTTTTACTCTTGAATCCCATTTTTAGTCTTGAAATCTTGCATTTTCCAAGTTAATTTGGTGAAAAAATGACCAGAGGAAAATCTACAGTTGTTTTTTACAGTCATTGTACCATAAATGGGTCATAAAATTAATTCTACCTCTCTATAAAGACACAAATGTGAATACATGTGACTTACAATCACCCTCTATTATAAAATATATTAAATTCTATCGTTCAAACTTTTCTTCTGTTATAAAACTCCAGACTTTCAGAGGCGTATTGGGTTTAGTTAAATAAAGATTCTTTAATGCGAACTCTGAATTAGCTTATCTAGTCTTGAAATCTAAACAATCCTGTTGTCTTGATGCAGAGATGGATAAAGCAGCTGGAGGATGAGAGCTGTTCAGCCAGTGTGGAGGACGGCACAGAGTCCACCTCCTCCCAGCAAAGTACCAGTAGCAGATCCACCCCCAACCCCCTGTCCAGCGGTACGTACATCCCCACCTCCGTCTGAATGACTCATTTATTGCTGCATTTTATGAAATCACCAAAGCTGAAAGCGTGAACTATAGATCAGAACTAAGCAACTGGATGGTTTTATTACTGAAAGTACAACTAAATAAAGGGTGTGTTTGTCATGTAACTGCAGTCCAGATTAAAGTATTTTATATTTTACTGTTGTGTCTCGTCATGCTTTTCATTCTTAATTTTCCCACTCAACTGTATTTTTCCCACATGTTTTTGTTTTTAAAATCACAGAAGTCAATGCACCGTTTAAGAAGCGCCACTCCAAGTATATGGCAGAGGCAATACCACGACTCTTGGACCACCTGCTTCGCCCACTGTCACCCATCACACCGCCGCTCCCAGAGGACTCCCTCCACCCGCTGCTCAACACCTCCTGTGGCTCCCTGCTGCAGAATGGCCTGGCCTACTCACCCATGCCCTCACTGCCCGCCAGCCGCTGCAATACACCTCTGCAATTTGAAGTAAGGGCACAACCACATAAACACCTTGATCCACAAATACTGTTTCTGACAGTTGCCTGTCAGAGCTCAGATATGCCATGTTTACACCAGACACTTTCAGTATAGTACCCTTGAAAACCGTACCTACATGTACCTAAACCTTAGATCTATTTTGCATTTCCACTGCAGACCGTACTCTTAAATGTAGGCGAGAATGTTACTGGATGGTAATAGCTGCGTCAACCACATAAGTAGCTTGACATCATATCTAACACGACACCATAAACAATGGAACACAAGAACTCAATGGAGGTCATTGAATGTTTCCTATTCTTTCTTTTCGATATGTGGCTGTTAATCATACCAACTTTTTGCCAGTGGAACGCGAAAGTAACCATTCTAATGTGTAATGAACTGAACAGGACTGCTTGGTGGAAACGCGGCTATAGTACATATGTATACATCAGTGGTGCCCTAATCCAATAATATACATCAAATTTGGTAAACTGTGCCCAGTTCTACCATCTTTTCCTCGTGCACAATTTGAGACCATCCATCTCAGACAGCTTGTCTACTGTAGTGAAGTAACAGTTATGTGAAACCTGTTCTAAATGAAAATATAAAGGTTACCTGGTGTAACCCCAGCCCTCTAACGGGCTTCACTATTAGTTTATCCCCTCGAGGCTCCGCCTCGGCACCTGAGTCAAAGTTCATGCACTCACCGTCCAATCAGGAGGTAGTCCCCTTCCCTATAAAACCCCAGTACGCACATTGCTCGTCTCCCTTGAAGACTCAGTAACCGTCACCAGGGCCAGCTGGGCTGGTAGTTAGAGGGCCTAGCACGTACTCATAGAACTGGGGTTACACCTGGTAACCTTTATTTCTATGTCGTACGTGCTCCGCCCTCTAACGGGCTTCGCTATTGGTTAAAACCTAGGCGAAGGCCGTAGGAGTGTGATGTATCCCCAGCTGGGCCGAACCCACTAAGAGCCAATACCCCTGTACACAGTAGCTCCCCGGTCGAGTGCCACCCACCGGGGAGACTCGTGCCCGGCTGCGATGACAGCCGGTGGACAGGCGGTGTTACGCTGAACCCCCATCTAGCCTAGATGAAGGTTCCGTCACCTGTGCACCCAGCACAGCATGTGACACAGAGCTAGCAGTCACATCCCTTAGATAGGACTGCACAAAGGTAGAAGTAGAAGACCAGGAGGCGGGCAAGCAGATGTCTGCCACCGAGACACCCCTGAAAAGAGCCACTGAGGCAGCGATTGTCCTAGTAGAATGCGCCCTTAGCCCCACCGGGGGGACGCGCCCCATCGCCTCATAGTCCCCCCCGGATGGCCGCGCAAATCCAATGGGCAAGCTGCTGAAAAGACAGTGGAGCCCCCTGAGCCCGACCGCCGCAGACGAACAGCTGGTCAGATCACCGAAAAACCGCAGTGCGCTCAACCTAGATGCAGACCGGGCACAACATGTGAAGACGTTTCTCGTCCGACGATGTGTGCGGCAGGGGAAAGAAAGCTCTCAAGCGAACAACCCTGGACCGGAAAGAGGCAGTAATGACCTTCGGCGGAAAAGACGGGTTCGGACGCAGCTCCAGCGCCTCCCCGTCACCACTGACTGACATGCAAGCCGCATGCACAGACAAGTCCTCCCAGGGTCCCCTGCCCTTTTCGCCGAGGTCAAGGCTAACAGGAGCGCCGTCTTGATCGACAGCCTCCAAATCTGCCTGCTCCAATGGTTCGAACGGTGGGCCTGCCAGGCCGTCCAACACCGTCTGGAGGTCCCACTGGGGAACCAGGCGTCGAGCAGGGGGCCGCAACGGCGAGCCCCCCGCAAGAAGCGTTTAACTAGAGGGTGACTCCGGGCTGTGAAACGACCGAACCCCTCGTGGCCAGCCGTAATAGCTGCCGCAAACACAACTGAAGTGGATGCCGCACGACCGCCGTTAAACTACCCCTGCAGGAAGCCCAAAATATCCTGCATGGAACAAGAGCTGGGCCTGAGGTCCCTGGCCTCGCACCAACCTGTGAACACCAGCCATCGTGATGCGTAGAGTCTTGCAGTGGATGAAGCACAAGCATGTTGAATCGTAGAGACAACTCACCCTCTCAATCTCCAGACCAAGATGCGCCGACCCAGAACCAGGCGCAAGAGGATGGAGCCCCCTGCCTGCCAGAGAGCCGTGGGCAGAGCCTGCCTCCACTAGCTGGACCAGAGCCGGAAACCACCGGGCCCCGAGACTGTCCGGCGCCACCACTATCACGGCCAAGTGCTGCATCCGGATCCTGTGGAGCAGCTGCATCATCAGCCTCCAAAGGCGGGAAAGCATACAGCAGACCGTGAGGCCAACGTGGATGAGCCAAAGCATCCACCCCCCAGTGGGGGGGCCTCCGTCGGCCTCAGAGAGAACCATAACGGACACAGGGTGTTCTCTCTGGTCGCGAAAAAGGTCGGCCACCGGTTGTCCGAACCGCTGCCAGACCAGTGCTGCTACCTCCGAGGAGAGGCTCCATTCCTCCCACAACGGACCCCCCTGGGACATCCTGTCCGCCCCCATGTTGAGGGATGCCGGAACGTAGCGAGCCCTCAAGGACGATAAGTGGCGATCCGCCCAGGTCAAGATAGACGCCGCCAGTCTGTGTAGTGCTGGTGATCGAACCCCCCCTTGCCTGTTCAGGTAGGCCACAGCCGTGGTGTTGTCTGACCGCACTATGACATGCCTCCCTCTGAGCTGAGGGACGAAGTGGTGCAGCACCCTTTGTACCGCCGTCAGTTCCAGCAAGTTAATGTGCCGGGAGGAGTTCTGCCACATGCCCCCCACACTGGCCCGGTTGAAGGTCCCACCCCAACCTGCCAGGGAGGCGTCTGTGAACACTTGAACGTAATGAGACGCACCCCAGTTGAACCCCCTGGCGAAGGCGAGCGGGAGAGTCCCAGAATATCACCTCTCGCCGTGCCAGCACTGGCACATGAAGCTCGCGGCACTTGTCGTGACGTGGGAGCAGCCGGAGCCGAACAAACCAGCGCTGCAGGTTCCTCATGTACAGCAGCCCCAGATGCATTACCGGGTGGGCTGCCGACATCATACCGAGGAGAGACATGATGCTGCCCGCTGGGACTGGAGCCGAGCCCCTCACTCGGCGGGCCAGCTGCAAAATCGCTGTCACACGTGTTTCTGACAGCCGTGCCGTCATGGCCAGAACCAAGTAGGAGCCCCAGATAAACTGCCTGCTGACTTGGCAGTAGGGCTGCCAAGATTAGTCGGTAATCACGATTACGTCGACTATCAAAATCGTCGACGACTAATTTAATAATCGACGTCGTCGTTTATTTTTTGAAGCTTTGTTTTTCTCTCCAAACTGCCGCTGTACCTTCCGCTGCCTTTCTGTCCTTGACGCACATGCACAGTAGTGGTAATTGGGGTCAGCCGTGATGTCACCGGAGAAGTTGTGCCCAGTAGCCAGTATCGTGGCTAGCCGCAAACGGAGCATTTTATCAAAAGAAATGAAAAGAATGTGCAATGCAAAATCAGCAAGGCAGAACTTGCCTTCCATGGGAGCGCTACAGCGATGCACGAGCATTTGAAAAGAAAGCACGTTGTTGTAGCTGAATCCGATTCAATTTCTGACGAAGAGGACAGTTAGCTGCTAACATTAACGTCAACAGTGAGATACTTGCTTGTATTGATAGCTGTAAACGTTAACATTAACGATGACGATTTCATTAGCCTTAGCACACGTATGTTATGTGTTTGCTGTAACGTTATAACAGTGATGTCATGTTTAAATAGGAAATGTGATAACGCTAATGTTTTATAACGCTACGTTACAGTGCTAAAAAACACGTTCCTTTGTTACCAAGGCAACAACATGCACACCTGGGCAGGTAAATGTCCTGACTGAAGCAATCGTCCATGGTTGGCGATGAAGCTGCTACAAGCTGCAAAGTTCATTAAAAGTTGAATGGACTGTCATCTTAATTGTCTTTATTTTTTAGTTAGCACATACCTTAAACACTTCAAGCTGGAAGCTAATGATGGTTATATAAGAGCAGCTGCATGCTGGTGCGATACGCTGCAATTTAGGTACGATCCAATGAGTCGACTAATCGAAAAAAATAATCGGTGACTAGTCGATTATCAAAATAATCGTTTGTGGTAGCCCTACTTGGCAGCAGGAGACTTTTGCTGGGGTTGACGGCGAAACCCAAGCGCGTGATGTGCTTAATGACCAGCGCTGTGTGGGCCTCGGCCTCCTGTCTGGAGGCAGCGAGAATCAGCCAATCGTCTATGTAATTCTTTATTCTCACCCCCCTTTTCCCTAAGCGGTGCCAACGCCGTCTCCACACACTTGGAGAACATGCGCGGCGAGAGGGGGTATCCGAACGGAAGCCGACCGAACTGGTATCATCGACCGTCCATCGCGAAGCGCAGGTACTTCCTGTGATGCTGCAGGATGGGGACATATGGGGGAAATATGCGTCGGTCAGATCAATGGATGTCATCCAGTCGCCTGGCCGAATGCATTCCAGAAGGTGCCTGATCGTTAACATGCAAAAAGGCCTGCGCGCAATGCTAAAGCATTCAAGTCACGCAGGTCAAAAATCAGCCTCAGCCCCCCCGATTTCTTGGGGACCAGAAAATACGGGGAG
The DNA here is from genome assembly GCA_005408345.1 of Macquaria australasica. Lineage (NCBI taxonomy): Eukaryota > Metazoa > Chordata > Actinopteri > Centrarchiformes > Percichthyidae > Macquaria > Macquaria australasica. The sequence goes on along the minus strand of SEMN01000470.1, from coordinate 158,055 downwards.
AAAAAATCCCGTCCGCGCTTCCGAGTCGGGAACCATGGTTACTGCTCCCTACCGCCTCCCTCAATAGCACTGTCTCTGCTGGGTCGGCGAGCGATGTTTGAAGGATGCCGCCGAACGCCGGGGGTCTGCGGCAAAACTGCAACGCGCAACCCCTCCGCAGCGTTCTGTCCATCCCCGCAGAGAGAGGGCTACACAGCCGCACCGAAGTCGAGTAACGGTCCGTGAGAGGTAGCGCAACGGGATCGGCGGGAAGAAGTAGATCGGACCCACCTGCACCGACCCTCCCGCCTTGGGGAAGGACGGACGGGGAGCCCTGGCAGAAAGGGCTGCGACGCAGCTAATGCTAACAACGAAGTAGCTGTCTCCCGTGCTCCCTCCTCCGGCGAACCGACCGCCGAGAGCGATGGAGAACCATCCACATCGAGACAGGGTGAAGTCACAGCGCTTCGCCGTGGGTCGTGATGTTTACTAGTTCCTACTTCCGAAAAGATAGCATGTGCAGACAAGCCAGCCTTGCACTCTGCTACCGCTGCGTGACGACTGCCACCTTGCGTCCGGTTCATACCCGACTGCACATGGCGCTCGTCATCAGTCAATGCGGAGCACCGCTAGCCGTGCTAACCATGCTAGCGGAGTTACGCGGCTCAACTTGAGACCGCTTATGAACCCGCGAAAACCCCAACGTGTGAATACACTGCACCTGTGATGACATCGTTTCACCACCGTGGGTCAAAACCGCGTCACCAGTAGGAGCTACCACATGCGTGGCGCCGTTCTCCGGCCTACTCCCTACCCGGGTAGTATGCCGAAGAGAGCGGCGGCGACTAGCAAGCCAGTGACCTATAAACAACTTATTAGCCTGCTTGCTAATGGTTGCTAACTCACGGCTAGCGCTACCACCTGAACCATGCTGTGCAACAGACAGGGAAGAGCTGGAAGAAAATCTCTGAGACCATACACCATTTACGCCCTCATCAGTCAATGCAGAGGGGTCAGAGCCAAATGGCAGCGACTAGCACCGCTAGCCGTGCTAACCATGCTAGCGGAGTTACGCGGCTGAACTTCAGACCGCTTATGAACCCGCGGGAACCCCAAAGCGTGAGTACTTTTCTTTTTTATGCAGCTCAACCTTAAGAACAAAGTCGCTGCCTCTCTCGCTTCATCCCCCGGCGAACCAATCGCTGAGGACGACAGGGCAAAATTAACATCAAGGCCAAGTGAAGCACCGAGCTCCGCTGTAGACCGTAGAGCTCACCAGGTAAGACAACAGTACTCACGTGAGGGATGTCTCCTCTGGCACAGCACTCTGCTGCTGCAGTGTTATGACCGCCATCTAGCGTGCGGTTCATGAACGATTGCACTCACCTCTGACGGCCTCTGCCAAAAGTAGGGGTCAGAGCCAGAAATGCACCGCTAGCCGCACAAGCCATGCTACTGGAGTTTTGCGGCTCACGTGAGGCCGCTTATGAAGCCACTGTGTGAAGTTTATGCATCCGCGATGACACCTTTTCGCCACCATGGGCCGAGGCGGCGTCAGCCGCGGATGCTCGGATATAAGCACCGCCGTTCTCCGGCACACTCCCTGCCTGGATAATGTGCCGATCAGAACGGCAGCGACTAGCAAGCCAGTGACACATAAACAACGTATTAGCCGTCTTGCTAATGGCTGAAGATCACGGCCAACAGCGCCAACACCTGAACCAATCTGTGTTTCAGAATGTGAAGTGCTACAAGAATGTACAGTGCGAGTAAGAAAACATTCAGAGACGGTTATAATATATAATCAGGTAGTGTGCCGAACGGAGCGGCGGCGACTCACACACCAGAGACACAAACGCACTATTAGCCGCCTTGCTAAACCAGAAAAGTCATGGCTAACAGTGCTAACATCTGAACAAGCTATGTATCAGAATGTGCAGTGCGAATAAGAAATATGTCAGAGACGCTGTTATGTCTGCATTCGGAGACCCGCACTGTCAAGGCGGCCCACGCCTTGCGCCAAGCCGCCACCTTCCACACCGTCAGCGCCAGCCAGCGTGGATGGAGCGACCAGCCTCGGCAAACCGTGCCTGACGCTCCCTGCCTCGGCTGTCTCGCGCTCCCCCTGGAGGAGCGTGAGACAGCCGAGGCAGGTGCCGGCCTCACTCTGATGCCTCTGGCCCAAGCACACGAAACAAAAAGCGTGCTGGTCTGCCATTGACATCAGTGAGGCACAACAAGGCTTGCTGGCCATATCCAAGCGCAAAAGATTCCTACTAGACGCGACACCGGATGGTGACAAATTTTTCGCTGAACTAGACAACAGGTTGCTGAGTTAAAAAAGGGAGACAAGCAATGCGCGTACTGGGGTTTTATAGGGAAGGAGACTACCTCCTGATTGGACGGTGAGTGCATGAACTTTGACTCAGGTGCCGAGGCAGAGCCTCGAGGGGATAAACCAATAGCGAAGCCCGTTAGAGGGCGGAGCACGTACGACATAGAACTGTTCTCCTTCCCATGGCTACAAGTCTCGTCCCCGTTGTAATGTCAGCCATCCTAGCTTGTTTGGGTTTTTAGCTCCATAACATCCATGACCTCAACAGATGAGCCTTTTTTTCTTGTAATGAATTGGCAGAGTAGTGGCCGCAAGGTTAAATGCAGATAGTCATGTATAGTAAGTAAATGTGTATCTGAGAGATTAGAGTCAGTTAATTCAATCTCCCCTAGAGAATAGTTGGTGTTTGTAATTATTTAAAATTATATCTGGGGAACATTGTTAATCACTGAGGATAAACTTGACATAATTTAATCTTTGTTTTGGATTAAACACAGTAACAAGAACTGCTGGACTTCAACACCAATGAAACATAACTTGCTGTTAACGTACCTGGGCAGATTCCAAGATTTCCAAATATCATTTATATTTGGGACACACCATGTGTGTTTGACACCATGAAGTTTCTAATAACTTTTGCTTTTCTCTCTAGAACATATCATCCCCTGAGGCGTCTCCTGTTCACCGGCCAGAGTCCATCTCTCCTGAGGTACACTCCCATCTCTCTGCCACTAACTCTTCCTTGCTAATGCAAACAGTTAAATGCTGCTAACTGCTCACTTGTTACTCAGATTTGTCTAATTAATATTGTCCTCTCTTTCCATTTCTCTCTATTCTTTCTCCACCTTCAGCCATGTATTCAGACAGACTTTGATGTCCCTCGGCCTCAGTTCCCAGATCTGTCACTCCCCTCCAGCTTGGAGAGCCCTGTGGCTGTGACCTCCGATGACTTTTCCCTTCCTGGAGGCCCTTCAGGCCACGATTCCCAGGGCACATCATCTGTAGGGACCAGTTCCCTAAACCCAGTGTCCTGTCCTTCCTCAGACCTAACCCCCCAAAACAGGGAGCAGGCCTTCAGGACAGAGTTTAACCTCATATACACCTGCTCGCCCCTCAACGCAAACCTGGGGAACCCTGTGGCCACCGACCGCCGCCTCTCTCTGTCAGAAGGTGGCTTCTCCCCAGCAGAGTCCTTCCACAGTTCCATTAGTGGCCAGGGGTTGCTGGGAGATGTGGGCCCCGGCCCCATGTCACCCTACGGCGAGCCTCATTATGGGGGAGGCTACCCGGATAGCGGCACACCTCCTCACACCAGCAACCCACCACAAAAGAAGAAGGCAAGTTCTCCAAATCTTAATGATAAGAATGTGAAAAATGTTTTTTAATCAAATTTTCAGGTAAATCTTTAAGGGGTTTCGTCTGTTCTTTTCAAGCACGAATGACTTTGAGTGTGATATGTGCAAACTGAAAAGCCAAACCTCATGATGTGCTTTTCCCCTTGCTCTGTGTTTGCCCGTTGACTTTGTCTTAAATATATCAATTGGTCCCTTGTGTCAGGTGGTCAAATCCAAAAGCAACAGGCATTTAAAAAAAAACCTATTAACCATTTTATGTGTATATCTGAAATGATTTCGACTCTGTAGCTTTGACCTTCCCTCCCCCCTCCTCTCCCTCAGTCCCCTTCCTCCCCCTCGCTGCTCCTTGACACTTTTTGCCAAGTCTCTCTTCCACTTTTCTTCCAAGGCAGAGGGCCAACCAGCATACCATTAGTCTGCTGACAGGGAAGCCAGATTACCAGGCTATAGCTGTAAGAAGTGAATACAAGCCAGTACAAAATATGGTGAATATTCTCCCTACAACTACGTCTTTAGAAGTGTGCATGTAAATATTGTTTCTTTGCATCTGCATACAACACCCACCCCATGCTCCGACAGCTCTGTCCCCTCCCCTCCTCCAAACCTACATTGAATTATGAGTCTAAAGATTTGAACCGGAGTTTTAAGTTATTCTGCCATTTCAGTCAAATTCATTAAAGTGTGTAAAGGTCCATCCATTCCCTTCAACACAAGAGGCCAATGGTTCATGAATTCTCATGATGCCGTCGAGATGAAGCCCATGTGTCTTTGCTCCATCTCATCCATGGCTCTTTCCAAACTGTGATCAATGATCCATACACCTTAGTTTTCTTAGTAACATGATTCTACAGTCTTGACCCAGCAAATTAAACATGCTGGTCACATCACAGTCCTGTAAATGTTCCTGGTAGAAATAAGGGATTGCACTTGAAAGATCAATGGCCACTAGCAACGTTGGCCCAGAAGATATCTAAAACATGAACATGTGAAAATATGTGAACTTAAAATACCTCAATTTCCCCGCTGTGGGACAATAAAGGCTTATCTTATCTCTTATCTTATCTTATCCTGCTCTTCTATAGATGCATTGACACTACATATCATAAAAGTACCAACATCAGTCCTTACAAAGAGTCATTGCCAAGGAGGTCAAAATTAGTGGTCCAGATTAATGTTCACCAGCCAAAATAATAGATGTACATTTTTCAAAGAAATGTCACCTGTCCATTTATAATGTTACTTTGTGTATAGAATCACATGCTGTGTGATGAAGTGACTCATGACATCGGTTCAGTCAGAATTGGGTCAGTTGACCCATCTAGACAACAGATAATCAGAAGTTAATGCATTAAAGGAAAACTTATTACAAACATAAACTGTAATTATAACTTGAATTTTATTTCCAACGCTCCAGCCGTTGGTTCTGTCAATTAAAACATTGTACTCGCCACAGTATTTGCTGAGATCTTGAGATGTGGCAACATTGCTGGAAAAATATGTCCAACAGCACTGAACACACAAGCAGTCAGATGATCAGACAGGTTGTAAACTCGCCAGTAGATTAGCCAGGTTATCTGAACCACTTTATTTCTGGGTAAAACTGAAAGTGAGCACACCTGGAATGTTGCTAATGGCCCCTTATTGCACAGGAAAACTGAGTGTAAGCAGCTGTAGCAAGTACAGTAGGTCAAAGTTGAACCAGAAAGCCAGTCTGGATAATACTTTTCCCATTCTCCTTAGTTTTCTCTTTGGCTCCAAAAATAAAATTCAAGTTGTAATTAACCATAGTTTGTCTTTAAACAGTTTTTATGGCACTGGAACAGACAACCAATCAGTCCTTTTTGATACAAAACTATGGCTTTGGTTTGATCTGATCAAAGACAAGAAAAAGTGTATAGTGGCCATATACAGACGCATAGTGTGTGTGTGTGTGTGTGTGTGTGTATGTATATATATATATATATGAGACATGTAAAATGTTATTTAAAAAGCTACAGGCAAGTCTAGCATGACACTCAGTGTGTCCGAAGACATCATTAGTCGTGTTTCCATAAACATATTTTTATGCGTATTTTATGTGACATTAGAAAAGCTGTATGGTAACGGAAAAATTCAATAAAACTTCCTCAATTGCGCAAAAAAAGTTTTTACACTTGCTCGAGGTGGTTTTTGCCTTTGTCGAATAAGAGTTGATGCACTAAATGGGATATGGAAACTCCTTTGCTGAATAATTTCTGATGCACATTTAACTCACTGATCAGCTGTTTCTGCTGAACCGTTCTGCATTAATTTTTCTTCGTCTCCAGACAGCATGCAACACGGCCAACACTAGCTGACTTGAAAGAACAATTCAAACTTGCCCAATAGAAACAAATTCCTGAGGACCTCTCTCCATTTTTCTCCTGTAGATGGGTTAGATGGCCAAGGCAACTTGTTCTGTTTTCCTTCTTCTACTGTGTGTGTAAAGCGCAGCCTATACTGCCAACTTCTGACCAAACTACACTTTGCAACAAGCCTAGTTTATTCACTCCAAACCCGTTGATGGAAACATGTCTAATTCGCATTCCTTTTTTGCAACATTTCAAAAGTTTGCTTAAAATTCACTTGACAGTTCAATGGAAACATGGCTACTGATATTTGGTGCTTGGTGGTTATTTCAGACCCTCCAGTCCTTGTGACAACACCGCTGCCTTCTGCAGTCTCCCCTATATGTAATATTACGCTATTGCAAAGAGCCATCCATATCAGTATCTGACTCTGTGGTCATCATCCCGCTCACCTGCCTCTTTCATACCCCCCTGTTCCCACAAGCGTTTTCTGTGTCATGACGACATCAAGCTGGGATGAGTGCTCTCATTCTCATTGTTAATAGTGGAGGTGTGTGTATATGTTGTGTGTGTGCGTGCTCGAACTTTCTGTTGATATGAGTGTTTGTGTAGTAGTTGTTTCAGTGTGGTTGCATCATGGCGTGGTGCGTTTAAAGTTGCCTGCTCTTTCGTCAAAGCTTTAGATGCTGTATGTTACTAACAGTGCATTCAGAACACACACGGTGATCTACAGTATACTGTATTTGATCCTTTCTCATGACTAGAAGTATGTTAATGGAATGGAACAAAAAAAGGAAGATGCCTACAGTGTCGTTGTCATGTCAAAGTTAGATTCCATGGTCATTAAGGTGTGTTTTTCTTTCTGTCGTATTGAATAGTTGTAAATACTGTTTCCAGGTGAGTCCTCTCTGGTGTGGTGCATGCGGTCTGCCCATCACTCAGTGCAGTTTTGGTGAATGATGTGATTCAGTGAGCGGCCCAGCATCAGTGTGAATGACATGATATATGTTAAACCTGCACACCTGTGTGTGTGTGTCAGTCCTTCAACAGCACCTCTCCTCTCTCTGCTGCCTCAGGTGTCTTTGCTGGAGTACCGTAAGAGGAAGCAGGGCAGTGGTCGCGACTCAGAGCCACTCGGCAGTAGCTCATCTCTGGGTAGCACCCCCACCCGGCCTGGCTCCCACTACAGCCAGGACTCCCATCATTCCCATTCCCATCAGCAGATGCAGCCCCTGGCCTCCCCACACAGCTCCTTCTCTTCCTCAGCACACACCTCCTCCATCCCACAGATAGAGGAGGTCAGTCCTCCAGACCACCAGGGCTTGTCAGTGCAGTCCAGACGCCCGGACAGCAAAAACCAGTGGTGAGAGACACCTTTCACTACATGTCACATCACCTGGAAGTTCGTAAGTCAGGTTTTGAAAGCTGTCTGATAGTGTTCACAGTTGACTGGCAGATAATTTTTGTATGTGGATTTTTCCAAGGATGGTCCCCACTACCGTTGAACGTCTAAGAGAAGGTCAGGGGGTTCTGGAGCGAGTACTAAGAAGCATCAAAATGGAGCGGATTCACAAGAGGAGTGATGGCTCTACAGAGAAGGAATCTGGTATGAAGACATACTTCCCTGCGGAGAAACTTCCCTGCAGAGAAACAAAGCCACAACAATGATGTACCAAAAACAAGAATATACATAAGAAGAACTATAGATAGAAGTAAACATACATCAATATAACTTCCCTAGTGATCACGTTTTTTTTTCAGTGCTGGAGTTGATCCTCCTGTCTTTGTTTTCAGATGCAGATCGATATGAGATGCAGGCAACATCCATGGCTTCTCCCATGAGGAGTCCACACAGATACAGTCCCTCTGCGTACTCACACCAGGTAGCCTGTACAAACCACTTACGTCACTTCTTCTCCGAACACCTGTACCCGATATACAATGCTATTAGTATACAAGCTGCCTGATGACCATTTTCAGTGTTTAGTGTCAGTTTCTTTGTGGCTGTTTATATTCAGGACACACTTGATTCAGCTGTGTTGTTAATGAGGCCAGTGTGTTACTGTAACTTCAATACATTTTGGCAGCATTTCCATTTTAATTTGATGTGTTGCCCGCTGCATTTATTAAAGTGTAACTCCACCCTCAAATTCAGCTAGAACCCTCTCTCCCAGAATATTAAAAAAATGCAACGAATGAGGGAACAACGACTGTAGGAGGCGTGGCTTCGTGGCTGCATAGCGTGTGGGTCAGGAGACACTGATTAGAGTCTTTTTTATATAAATTTCATGACGTAGACAGGTCCCAACCAGTTGACTCTATGTCAACATTGGCCTCGCAGGTTCAGGGCTGGTTTAAAATAGTAGATGGTATGTTGAGCCATTTTCAACCCATGAAATGCTGATTTTTATACATTTGGTAAGAAATGTCAATATTAACAGCAGCATTGATGTGTTTCATCACAGTAGTCATATCATTTAGTTTACAGCTCAAAAAACATGTTTAAGTGTGCAGTACCTCTTTAAATTATATGGAAGAACTTGCCATTTTCTGACCTATAACACTTACATAAACATTCAAATGCTAGTTATTAGTTGGAATTCTGCATTTTTCTGAAAGTCTTATATATCCATCTTGCTGGTAAATAATAGTCTACCATGAAAGATTTATAAACCCTAATGTAGCACTCGTTGAATATGCACGTTGTTTTAGCCCCATAAACAAAAGATAAATATTTATTCACTAATTGGTACCTGCAGATGCCATCTTGATTTGTCCAATAGCATGAATATTTGCATTTTGTAACCATGGGAATCTTCCACTTGACTACCATCTTTTCCACCTAACATGGACACAGTCTTAGAAATGTGTCGCTATCACAAAAGAGTGAGTGTGTGTCTTCTGTGTGTGTTCAGTCATCAGAAAGCCACCAGCAGACCGACAACCCCTCGTTCCTCCAGCAAACCTCCAACTCTCCATTCCGGGGTTCCTTCAGTCCCTCCTCGGGCCAGAGCTTCTACCCACGCCTCTCCTCCTCTCACCCGGGACTGTCCCAGGACCACCCCCCATCCTCCTATCCCAGTCACACCCCCACTTCCTCCTCAGACTCCAGGCCGCCAGCAGGCTCTCTACACCAGCAGAGTGGCGGCAGTAACATGGACGGAGGCCACGGCTACGGCAGCAGCCACTTAAAAGCGAGCCTTTTGAACAGCAGTGGCCTGGTGGGGACTAAAATAGACTTGGGCACCCAGGCCTCCAGAGGGAGTCAGCAGCAGGCCTCTCGCAGCCTGAAGTCGGGCAGCCCGGGCCAGACGGCGCTGCAGGCCGGCTCCAGGCTGCTGTCGGCCTCTGGACCGACACACTACCCACAGCGAGGGACAAGCCTCAGTCAGTTCCAGCACTCCCCCCTCCAGGGACCCGGAGTAAGGACACAGTCAGGAAGCTTTTAGGACCTTGTTCAAGTGTATGTGTATGCGTGAGTGTGTGCGCGTGAGTGTGTATGAAGGTGCGTACCTCCTCAACCCCTAAAGCTGCGGTGAAATGGGGCTCAGGGAGTTTGGGGAGGGGAAATGTACAGACCTAAGAGGAGCAAGGACTTCTTTACGGATTTCTCCTTTTCTTATTTTCTGTCTTTTCTTTCTTTGTTTTCAGAAAAAAAAATACATACAAAAAATTCTGCACAAAGCTAATCATTGACTTTGGGCATCATTACGGTATCGGTGGGAAAAGCGATTTGGACGACACATTCTGAAAAAAAACCAACAAGAAATCACATGTAACTTGAAATTGTCCCCAGTGTTTCCTCATGTGCCGGACTGTGCAAACAGGCTCTATAATGTCGGAAAGTAAAAACTTCCACACAAATGTCTGTACAAACTTAAAAAATGCCGTACCTGTCGTCATGGTACCCAGGTTGTATACATGCTGAAATGCATATGTAACTGAAAACAAGAGTTGTTTTATTTTAAAAAAACGTTTTGGTCATGTTACTTTTTTTGATTTGGCGAGTGGCCGAGTCTGTGCTGCAGTAAATACGTGTTTGATTTGAAAAGGGGGAAATAATGCAAGACATGTTAATCATCCGTTCTAAAGATGCATTAGAGAGGCGGGGAGAAGAGGTTCTCCCTGGATAGGATCATTCCATATGATTACCAGCTTCCATTTTCTCTCACTAAACATGAAAACAGCCCTTTTTTTTCTCTCGAGGTTCTCCGTCTGTTCCAATGTTAGGTTGTTTTGGGTTCTCTTCTGTTCTCATCCCCACTGGACTTTTTTGATTTCACATTAGGACTACTTCACTGTAGACTTCTGATATTGTATTTGAGACGTACAGGTCTTATGATTCATGGTGCTGCATTCTTGTTTTTTTTTTCCAATAAATTTGAAATCCAGGTATGTTCCCCACATATGGCTGCATTCATCTTGTCATTATATCAGTTGAAATCTGCTTTATTTTTCTCCAAATTCATACTAATCATATATTATAGTGATGGAATGCAGGAACAAAATAAGAGGCGAATAATCCAACTTTATTTCTAAGATAAAATGTTGGGTTTGACTGTTTTTATTCTGCAGGATTTCTTTAAATATATATATGTATTTTCTTCTGACCAATCCTTGCATTCCATGTGACATCAAGGAAAACTGGAGAAGGGATCTCTGAGGGAGTGTTTGGATGTTTATTAAACCTAGGTTAAAAAAAAGCTGCTATTTTTCTCCTGTGAGAGCTGCTTCCCTTTCCACAGAATGCTGTATTTTTATTTTTCCTGTTAACTTTGATCCTCACAAACTGACTTGTAAGAGAGAGACGGTTGTCCTGAGTGCCGCAGTGGGACCTCAAACTAACGTTAAGCTGCCAGCTGGGTGGCGGCAGGAGTCGCCCTCTTCTCCCCGAGACTTTTATTTTGGACCAGATGTGGAAAACGGCTGTGTTTATGTGGAAGACTTCAAGGACCGAGGGTCCAGTCATGAGACTGGACCCCACCCACCACTACACCCACCACCCCTCCCCCCCAGTCCACCAACACACAGAAGGGTACTCGTGTTACGTGAATGTTTGACAGATTGAAAAAATAAAGTTGTGACCCAAAATTAACCAGCACCTTAAAATGAAAGAAATACAACCGAAAAGACACAATAGGGCAATATGTTTGATTATGTGTACTTGTATAGAAGGAAATGTGATGTATGGAGAAAATATAGTACACTGAATTTATCGCATGATAATTGTTTTTAGGGTCCAAGTGACCAACTTTGTCAGATGGTTGGAAGCTAATCATCGAGTCTGTTCCAGGGTTCCTCCAAAAACCAGACGCTGCATTCTCGTTTTGTAAAGGTCATTCTGTTGGTTTGGTTTTATTTTTACACAGATCATCACAGTAGTAACTATTTCAATTGTTCCCCTCCAAAAGGTTTAAGAAGCAAGAGATGTAATGCATTTTGATAATAAAATGATCATGATGGTAATGTATTTTGAAAACTACCATTGTGATGTGTCATTTGAGGGCGTCACTCGTATGTTTTGCACACATCAAATCAGTCCAAGTGCGGATGATAATTGTATTTCATCTAAAGAGTATCATTCACTTTTTACAGTGTGAATTCATTATTGTGGTAGATGTCTGAACTATTTGACAAGCTTTATTTATCTTCTAAGATTAAGTTTTAGGACTACAGTGGACACAGCACTCGAGGATGCATAAATCTGGTTAATGGTCTCTTTATCTTTACCACTCAAAGCCTGGTTTCACCCTGCAGAATGGATTCTTTAGGCCTCTGATCTCCACCAACAAGGTTGTTTTTGCTTCTATTTCTTAGTTACCAGGACATATTAAAAACCTGGCAACATTTCAAAGAAATTTGGTTGGGAAAACTCAAGTTTACTTGTCATTTAAACCATTAGATACAGGTGAAATGAAATGTCATTTCTCTCAGGACCATAGTATAAAAACCAACAAAACATCATCTTAAGTGAAGGGTGTATCAAAATTGTGAGTGTGGGCTGACCAATAACATGTTAGTTTTTGGTGCAGATCCACATCCAGGATTTTGAAACAACTTTTTTTTTTTGAGAGCGCACACACAGCAAGATGCAGACCAGTGTGAGCTTCAATGCAAGTGATGTTATAGAGTACGGTCTAGACCTGCTCCATATGAAAAATGCCCTGAGATAACTTCTGCTATGATTTGGCGCTATATAAATACAATTGAATTGAATCCATCCAAATGAAAACATGTCGCACTACTCTTCTCTAGTACGCAATGCTTTATTCTTTATATACAATGCATTGATTGATCTGTCATGTGATCAATAAATTACCATAGATAACATATATACAAAACATTACAAACATCCTTTTCTTCAAAAATACTCTTTACAAAATATCATTGCCCTAAGTTGACACAAAAAGTGCAAGAAAAATATCTATGACCATAATTACAGAGTATAACAATATAATCAACCTTTCACAATATTCTCCAACAAATACACTTTTTCATTTTAACTTATCAATGGGTAAAAAGATTGAATATCCATTTTCAACAAGTAAACAAATTCTGCATTCTTTCAACATAATTATTCAGACTACTCTTCTTTCAAAACTATTCACCTCCATCACTTAACAATACGAATAACCTTAACTCATTTCAAAGTCCATCTGCGTTTGAACTTAATGCATCCATCCAAGAAAAGTCCTGTTAAGGGAGAACAAATATAATCCAGTAGACTCTACAGAAATTACTTAAAGTCTAATTCCTCACTTAACCCTCATTTAAGTGCTTCTACAAATCTCCCTGTCTCTTTGACAAACATACTTTCTCAATTAAATATATGGGAACTGAGATGTATGTTTGTCAATTGTTGGGTGCAAATAAATAACCTCATAATTAAATTAAAAATACATAAAATGACAATGGGTTTCTTCATACGTTGTTTATCAGCAATAACAAGATTCAAGTATTTTTTCCACTAATCCTGTATCCTGTACAGGATCGTTCCTCACTGAGCTTTCATCAAATGTTGTCTTGGTCCAGCGTTACTAATAGAACATCAGTACTGTCTTTATCCACTAGAGGAAAGCATTGAGCTACAGGTGAATAATGCAAAGAAGGAGGAGATGTGACTTGGTCTCTCAGTATGTGAAAGCAACACAATAGAAAGGTTCACTGTTGTCGAGATTATTCTCTCAGTCTAATAATAATTGCTAATGTTATAAATACATGGATGTACTGCAGTTTGCTCATATCTTTATTCTCCAAAAACATACATCATACAAAGCAGCAGCAACCTAAGGGCTATAGGTGGCTCTAGGTCTTTGTGGTAACGATCACTGGATGTCATATTTTACCTTCCTTTTGATTTACTGCTACATACTCATTCATTTGTCCATGAAGCCATATATCCATAAACTGCTAACTGTATTTGTGGTTTCCAAAGCTACTAACACCTTTCAGTCAGCTCTGTAAATAATGTACATTTCATTTATTGTTGTGGCCAATATATGTCTTTCCTCAGAATCAACATACACATGCTTCTCACTGTCAGTGCCCCTAAAAAGCATTTGTCGTCAAACCCAAACATAATGACTCATCAGTGTTGACTGTCAAACATAACGCGATGCCAGTGTTTCTATCAGGGTCAGACCACTGAACAGTTTGGAACAGCTGCCTCTGAGCGCCAGATTACACTCATGGACCTGAATGAGTTCCAGACCAGAAAGCATGTGGAAAAACAAATTTCCGGTGTGAGGTCTTCCCACCACTCTGTTTGCTCCTTTCTGAAGGCGGCAGGCACACAGACACTAATTGAAGCGAGTGAGTGAACAGGTATGTTGGTGGGGAGCTCCGGCACTGACGACAGGTTGTCTGACTGGAGGAGAATGCAGAGAGCAGATGGCTGGTCTGAGGCCTGTCAGCATGTGGAAGTCTTCATTCTCACCGCTCCAGATGGCCTTTATACACCGTCTACCAGTGCAGCCCTGACAGAGCCAGGAACACACAAAGACGGACGGTCTGGTTGTAATATCAGAGATAATTGGAGGATTTTATGTCACAAACCCCCACATAGACACTCACAGACCCCTACAGAGACTGAAAACTAGTATTACAACTTGTCGAAGGAGGAAAGAGAACATACAGCAGCACAGTACAGTTCCACATAGGGATGTAAAGCAATAGCTGTGGTAATGGCATTGATGTTAACACCAACAGAAATAACACTAAGAGCAACATTATAATAGCAATACTAATAATAAGAGCAACAACAGTAATAGCAGCAGCGGGTGCAGAGCAGGAGCACGGGGGCAGCAGGTGGCCGCAACCATAGATCCAGACTCTACAGCTCCGGAGGCAGAAATACCTGCAGAAAGCAACAGAAGGAAGGGAGAGAGAGAGAGGAGAGAAAGCACACAACTACGGGAAGAAGTTGAATTAATAACAAGCATTGATGGGATATGAGGGCGTACAGATGGAGAGGAAGAGGAGGAGAGAGGAGTTCAGTGCATCATAGGAAGTCCCCCGGCAGTCTAGGCCTATAGCAGCATAACTAAGGGGGGCTCAGGGGTCACCTGAGTCAGCCCTACTATAAGCTTTATCAAAGAGGAAAGTCTTAAGCCTACTCTTAAATGTGAGGAGGTTGTCCGCCTCCCGTACACAAACTGGGATCTGGTTCCACAGGAGAGGAGCTTGATAGCTGAAGGCTCTGGCTCCCATTCTACTTTTAGAGACTCTAGGAACCACAAGGAACCCTGCATTCTGGGAGCGCAGTGCTCTAGTGGGGTAATAGGGTACTATGAGCTCTTTAAGTGCATTTGGTGGCTTCAAAAAAATGGCTTGAAGACTTGGCATGAACACAAGACAATCAGGCAAAGAACAAAGGAAGTGGGCCGGTATATATACAGCAGTGGCTGACGAGCGAATCAGGGGCAGGTGTGTACTGAGGAGCAGGTGAGGATAATCAATGACACATGAAGGCAGGAACTAAAGAGGCAAGACGAATTTCAAAATAAAACAGGAAACAGACTAACGGGACAGTTTTATATATATTGACATTCCTCATGTCATTACATATGACGTTACCTTAGAATCCAAACAAAATCTGTATCTTTTCCAGATTAGTGGGTATGTGTGAACAGTTCCTGTTAGTTCAGTTGATATTGTTCATACATCAAAATCAGCATATTGAATCACAGCTTCATACTCTTCCTATTTAAGTTATTTAATGTTAACTAAACATACACATATAAATCAGCATACATTCACTTTTGCATTACATAGTCACTTGCTTTGTTCCTTTTCCCACGCGTAGTAGCCCGATGGATCGCAGGCTAGCACCCTGGAATTTGGGGGTGTCCATATCAGATCGATGCTGGCCTGTGAAAGCACTCCTGTTGTGTATTGCAGCTTCAGGATCAGGTTCCATGCCAGTTGACACTAGGAAACCCCTTCAGTCATCATCTGTGAGTCCTGCAGGATTGTTTCGTCTTTTAAACGGGAAGGTTAGGGAAAGTGGGAATGAAGTTCTGGTCACCACGCTACACCAGAGATATCAACTACTGTAGCATAAGAATGCACTGTGCAGCTGTATTATGTTAGAAAACATAAATAAACATGCAATAAAAATAAATATCACATCGGACACAGTATTAGTAGGTACTGAATATGAAAAGCCTCGACTCTGGATTAGAAGTGTCAGTAACAGACACTTCAAAGAGAAGCTCTGACCCCCTGAATCCATTCATGCCTACATGTACTGTACAAATAATGCAGCTGATGCAGATGTCTGATGAGAAAGGTGGGGTTGTTTTTATTTTATAATCAGCTGAAGTTATTTTATTTACCAGGCTGCCCTTTTCATGTGATAAGTGAAACTGTCAAATCCAATTCAAGCTACTGTCACATGATTGGTAAGGTGAGTGCTTCATCTTCGTAGAGTTGGTGGTGATTTCATGACATTTTAGAGAGTGTGTTGATAAAAGTTAATAGTTTCTAAGTATTGTAACTACACAAATCTGTTCTGAAAGGTGATTTGAATTAAGGAGTCGACATTAAAAGGCTTGTAAAACCTTGCTTTAATATTTAGCATTAGAGAGACAATGATTCAAATGAAATCCTGTCCAAATACTAAATGCAGGTCTGGTACTTGGAAGAACTCAAAATTTGTGAGTTAGACAAACAATAAGTGATATGATACTTTACTTACAGGTATTTGACTTCAAGGTTCAAGGTTTCTTTACGTATCATTATACAACACAGGGTTGTATAACAAAATGCAAGCTGTAGTCCCTTCATACTACACACACACACACACACAAAAAAAAAAGAAGCAGAAAACTGCTATTTATGGTGGACTGCAGAGGATGATTTGAGGAGTCTCGCAGCCTGAGGAAAGAAGCTGCTCTGTAGTCTGGTGGTACGGCAGCAGATACTCTGTATCGCTTGCCAGACGGCAGCAGGGTGAACAGGCTGTGGCTTGGGTGGGTATTGTCTTTAGTATCCTTTGGGCTCTGCGCAGACACCTCACCTCTCCGATATCATGGATGCTCGGTAGATGGGTACCCATGATGTTCTGGGTGGTTTTAATCACCCACTGCAGAGCCCTCCTGTCCTGGGCCGTGCACATCCCATGCCAGTTTTTAATGTTTCCAGTGTGGATGCTTTCTATTGCTCCTCTGTAAAAGCTGAGCACACAGCCCTGTGTGAGGGCTCAGTGGAGGGCAGTGCAGATGGCATCCTCTGTGGATCTGTTGGTTCTGTTTGCAAACTGGTGAGGGTCCAGGTTAGCTGAGATGTTGCTTTTGATGTGTTGGAGAACCAGTTTCTCAAAGCACTTCATCAGAATGGAGATGAGTGCCATCGGGCAGTAGTCATTTAGACTAGACACTGCAGACCTTTTTTTCTAGGTAAAGGAATGATGGTGGCTGTCTTGAAGCAGGTGAGAACAATCTCCTGTGACAGTGATATGTCAGTAATGACAATGACTAGCTGGTTGGCACATGTTCTTAGTACACGACCAGGGATTCACTTGCAGCAGGATTCTTCTCACATCCGGTGTGGATACTGACAGTGGCAGCTGACTCTTTGTTGAGGAGATAAGCGGGCATTAAATGTGTTAAGCTCATCTGGCAATGTGGCCTCACACATGATGGGGGTGCTCCTGCTTGTGTAGCCTGTGATGGTCTGGATCACTGGCCACATATCTTTGGTGTTGTTGGTGTTGAGGTCTCTCTCCAGTCTCTCCTGATGTCTCTGGGAAACATTGTCCATCAACTTTGACAGGTGGAAGCCTGGACACACTGCATTATACCTATTCTGTGATTTCATTATGCTACCTCCAACAGCTGAAGGGGCAACATGATGCAATATAGGGCAGATATTATTTCATAATCATATAATATTAGTATATTTAGTACATTTATATGTGTGTGTGTTTGCGTGTATGTTTGGGTTGGCCCTGAAATTTGCATGCTTGATGAAAACATTTGCATGCAGTGTTTGCTCCTCATGTTGGCTCTGCAAACACTTATGTGTGCATCTCTATGTGCATGTGTGCGAATGCGTTTGACTGCACACTGAGTTTGTGAACTGCCATTTTTCTGTTGCACTGCCAAAAAGCCCCTCTTGCATAGACACGAGTAAAGCTTGATAACACTGACAAGCTTTACATTGAGTCACTCAGTGTTAGGGCTTTACTCAACTTCTGTGGCTATTTTTCCCACCAACCAACATTCATTAGCTTTTACTTTACTTTTTACATAACATACAATGTCAAGTAAAGGTGTCTATAAAATAAAATATAACAAATAAACTAAAATAAATATTTTTTTATAAAATGTAAAAACTGCAAATAAAAATAAGGATAGAAATAAGAAGACAATATAAATATATGCATGTGATGACATTTTTTGTTGTTTGTAAGAAAACAGAATTAAGAAGTTCAACTCACCACGCCCCCTTCAGGACCTCGTCACAATGACATCAGCTAACTTCTGGTCCTGGAGAAGCGGAATCAAAGAAAGGGCGCACATTTGGAAAACAAGAAAAAATATGTTTCACTCAAAATTAAAGCCCTGCTTCAAGGAAATATTAAAGAAACAAGATTTTAGATTAAGATTAATTATTAATTAATTAAGGCTTCAATGGCAAAAGACTTTTCAAATCCATCACTGATGGGGCCTTTGAGAGAGCAGAAACCAGTCTTCTCCCTTCCAGCAGTGCCACTGCTCCTTCTTGCACACCAGATGCCAATTATCACACAAACATGTGGCTCTTTGCATAATAATCCTGTCATGTCCGAATTAAGCTGTACGTAACAGACACCTACATTTAGTTTCCAGTGTTTTAGGTACACCTAGCTAAAACTAATACAGTCTAATGCAACAGTCTTCAATCTTCATGAAGGTTTAAATGTTCAGTTTTTGTTGTAACTGTTTCAGAGAGGGGTTGATTGCTGCTGTTGAACTGTATTGCATTACACAGAGGTGTTTCTATTGTTTGGTTTACCCTCATTGATATAAATGGGATGGACAAAACATACATTTGGTATTGAAAGAAAAAAAAGATTTAATATAAAATGAACACTGATTTTGAAGACATCCGTATGTGGTATATCCGGACCTGTGGCCAGACCCTGTAGTTGTTTTCTCATCTTGACCTTCGACTTCCTTAATAATTGGTGTGTGTAGTCCCACCTGGGCCCCAGAATGCTCACCTGAGGGGCCACATCAGCGTCACCACTCTTGTTTGAGTTGTGAAGACAGGCAGACAGAGAGATGACAAAACGAGAGAGTGGGAGGCAGAGAGGACTACAAGGCACATCACTAAGGATCTCTGTTATTATCCCCAATCCAGCCAGCAGTCTGGACACGCTGCTCCACAACAAAGAAAGCGGCAATCTCTTCTGACGTACCGTGCGGCCCGTCGCCCCCTGGCTATCTTTTAGCTGCTCTGTCATGGTTATAAATAGCGCCGACTAGCATGGGCTAACAGACTCAGAGGGGTGGAGAGATTTTTGCGGTGTGCCAGGAGATGTTTCCATGAGGTTTGGGTTACATGTTGATGTGTTTTCTAAAATGGCGTCTCGTCTTTCTGAGCTTGCTGTCATGGCATCCACTGATGGGAGGAAGGCTCATAATTGAAATCGATACTGTTTATGTGTATTGGTAGGATGGCAGCTGTACAGCATTACTGTAGGATTAAAGCCCTGTGACTCCTTGTCCTCCGTCAGTTTCACGGTTATGCATTTGAATACACTTGCATACATAGTCTTGTGACATCTCAGTGCAGCAGGGCAGGAATGAGTGCTACTCACCTGGTAGCATTTATATTATCAAAGTAACTGTTTTTTACTGGTTCAGTTGTCTGATAACAGAAACAGAAACATATGTGAATGAGAAGAACTAAATCAGTTTGGTGGTCACAGACAGTAGGAGGGGTCAGAGATTTAACCAGACTGTCTATCCCACTGCTGAGCAGATGTTGGCTGTGGTTAACAGTTGTGTTATTTGCCAACAAAAAAAAGGTGAACAAAAGAGATTTGGCCTTTTTCCTATTGTTTGAGTGTTTCAGTGTGGACAGAGATCTTTATGAAAATGACCAGAATATTATGAGCTGAGTCGTACAACAAATCAAGCCAATATATAATTAGGATTATTAGAATAGGGTAACTACGGAAGCCGAGAACGACCATGCTTGCAATTATTTTTTAAGGCCGTTATCTCGAGATCAAGAGTTAATTATTTGGTTATCTCGAGATAACAAAGCTAATTTTCTTGTGATAACAGGTTCATTTATCTCGTAGTCTCCCTTAAATGACAAGGACTGATCTGAATGTTATCTCTAACAGAAAGACACAATGCAATTTCTGCCTGTGTTGAAAATTAAACCTTAATTGAAGTAGTCTGATGCCACAATAATGTGGGTACTCGTTAATCTGACATTTTCATTTTAAATCGGTTGCTACAGTTGTCAAGACACCATGTATGTATTCTGCATGGCACTCCTGATCTCTGATAAACATTATAAGCTGGCTAATAAGAGGAAACAACCTTTTGTTTTCTCGTGATAACAGGTTGATTATCTCGTTATCACGAGATAACAAACTTGTTTTCTTGAGATAATGAAATAATTAACTCGTGATCTCAAGATGACGACATTAAAAAATAATTGGAAGCACGGCCATGCTCGGCTTCTGTAGGTAGCAGGAAAAGTGACTTGTTTTTTTTTTTATTGCCTAAAACAGGAATCAGGGAGAGCCACAACTGTGTGTGTGTGTGTGTGTGTGTGTGTGTGTGTGTGTGTGTGTGTGTGTGTGTGTGTGTCCTGGGCTGGGCTTGGTCAACACTGATAGCACTGATCAGTAACAGTCGCTCCTTAACGGCTCGCTGCCTCGCAAACAGATGGGACCAGTGGAACTGTTGTTTCACAAACACACACACACATAAGCACACACACAAACCTTCCCGCATATAATTACACCTATAGAGACGCAAATGCTTACAAATGTAGCACATTCATATGCATACATATGCCTTCATTTGTACACACACACACACACGCACACACACACACACACACACACACACACACACACACACACACACACACACACACACACACACACACACACAGTGTCTGGGTGTGTTATGTCCCCTGGGGCTCCATGTTCCAGCAGTAATGTCTCCTGTAAAGACTGTGGGAAGAGCAGGAAGATGAGCTGTGGGTCAGCTGCTGCTGCTGCTTTATATAATGATGTAAGAAGGATGAATGGAGGGGCGGTGAGGAGTGACTCTGGTGTGAACTCGGAGCACAAATGGCAGCAGAAAAGGAAGCATTTCTGTTTTGAATAATGAGTGTGGTGGAGCTCTGTTCCTAAAATGGACCAGATGCCGGACATTTCTCTACAAGGGCCCAACTACAGACCTCATAAAGCAGTCATTTAGAATTGTCACTCTTCTTGTTGCTTATTAAGAACATTTTGTATTCAAAGAGCAAAGTGGAAAAAGCATGAACAGCTATTAAAGCTGACATTTGAAATTAAAACAAAATAATACATGGTTATTATATCCACTTGTATGCCCGAGTGTGTATGGTGTGGTGCATTTATGGTGGTTGGAAGTATTCTGTATACTCTGCTATTGAGGAATGCTGATCAGGTTTGTGATGTCTTGCTTCATTTCTTCAGTATGTTGGTGAGTGATGTTTTCACTGCATTCCAATAACAAGATGAAACAACGCTAGTTGCTCTGTCATCTTTGCTGCAGTCTGAATGTATCAAGACGAATCAGCTTTTGAATTGAAGTTGCCAATTTTTTTTTATGATATTACTGATATTTTTCATATCAGTTCAATTTTTTTATGCTAAAAATGTACTACTAAAAAATAAATATGCTAATACTGAAAATAGTACATCTTCAAGTTGAGCTTCCCACAGACAACCTGTGTATTTCGTGATGAATTCTGCAATAAATAAATATAGATTCAAAGTCATCATTTGTATGATAAATAATAAATGACTGGATCTGATTTTTAATACCATCATCAAATTCATATAAACTATTCATATAGTTGCTGCAGGATTACTTGCTCCTCTATGGGCTCAGACAGGTTTTCCTCTAACACTCACTGAGGTTAGAATGCTGAAGTATGTATATGATGGAATACATGTTAGTGTTTATAAAAACTAAAACTGAAAAGGTAGAATAAAAAAGGTAGAACAATATTAATAGTCAATCAGTTTATTCATTTTCTTGTTAAAACAACAAGCAACAACACCAATGGTGATAAAGTGGTGTATGACACTGGCTGCCATGCTGAACTCTCCTGTGACAATCCTGCAAAAACATTCCTTTTTCAATATTGAGAAACATCACAGCATCCCATAACCATAGAAAATAACATTACAACAACAGCAGAGCAATGGAAATAAAACCATGTTAAAAAATAAACAAAAGAAACAGTGAAAAGCACTGAAATAGAAAGTCAGAGGTCAAATAGAAAAGTACAGTTTCCATATCTTGATTTGGCACAACTGAATAACAGTAGAGGAAGAAAGTCAAATATTTGTGGGCAGATGTACAATAAAAAAGACAGACACTGAGAGAGGAGACAGTTTTTTGCGTTGAGGTGTCCTCAGTGAGCTCGGCTCTGGCATATGATTCATTCAGACAGACTAACTGCTACTGATGAAGCTTGAATGCCATGGTTTGGACTAACCATCCAACCAACCAAAACTACACAGTGTAAGCCACAGATCAATCAAGAAAAAAAAAATCAATACAAAAAACATTTCGTATCAAATTCCAAATCTAATTCAGCACTGTGCAGTTATTATTTCTATATGTAATATAATATAAAATTCTTGAAAGAAGAACTAAATCCTTATCATTACTAAAGTAGTGTAGTGGTGACTCCAGTTGTAAAAATGGTCTCATGGCATAAATATTGTATTATAAGAGTAGTGCAAATTGGAAGCATCGTTTTCAAGTTTTGAGCATGGAAGTTCTTAGCACGCATTAGCTCGGAGGCTAACTTGGCTTGTTTACTATATTATGTGAACATTGCTGTCACTGTGAACATCCCGCCGAACCCCGTTCAAAAATCTGGCAGTTCAATAAAGGGTTGCTTGATAGTTTATATGAAAAAAAAGGGTCGAATAGTCTAATATTCATATTGAACAGCCAAATCCGATTCGAATGACAACATTCTGACTCAGGTACAGCCCTAGTGTTTGCATTGTGGAAACTATTTTTTTTTTTACCTTGAGAGCGCACACACAGCCAAGTTCAGATCAGTGTGAGACGAATGCAAATTACAGTTTCCACAAGTCCATTCAAATTAAAACACGTCGCACAACTCTTCATCAGGGTGTACTGGAGAAGAGCTGTGCCACGTCTTTTAATTTTAAAAGATTGTGCTCATTTGCCAAAATGTCAGAGACCAGACTGGCTAGTTGATAGAGATCTATATTGGAAACTTTGGTCCTGAGAAAACCTTCTAAATGTTGTCATACTCTCAGCCCTCTCAGCTTGGCCAGAAAATAGAAACCTTTCGATACATATTTTGAAGGTCATACAAACACATTCTGGACCGTGGACCATGGATGAGTCATTCCTACAGTGCCATGTCGTTCAGGTTCGTAAAAATCGATGAATGACGAGAAAAGGACATTTTAAATTGAGTAAGAGATTTGCGTTGTGCAGTAATGTGAATAGTTATATCTATTAATGCTAATGTGAGCCAGCAAATGTGTCCAAATAGCAAGAAAAGAACTTGCTTTGCAGTGTAATCTCTCTGAGAACACCATCAAACTTATCACTTGTTGAGAATTTGGTATATTTCTGAAAACTCAAGTTTGAAATATATGATTTTCTCCATGTCCCTCCACGCTTTTGAAAATAGAAAACAAAAGTATGTCGTAGTCAAAAATCACATGACAGCTGGGGTCACGAGGATTTTGGGACCTAAAAGTAGGGTCGTGGATCAGACAATGCTGAGAAATCCTGGACTAAAGACTTAGATATACTTAGATGGAAATAAGAACTGTGTTGTGTATCATCCTGAGATGAATAGCCAATCTGTACATCTGCCTCAAGGTATCAAAGTGTAATTTGTGGAAACCAGAGGTTCCTCTGCTGTGACTGCTTCTACTGAAGGACCTCAATACTGAATGTTTGTCCTCAGTATTTACTGGCTGTGATAGGTATATAAACAAATGAGTGTCTGCAGAGATTTTATTTGTGTAGATAGAATTGCAGTGCTCTTAACAAAGTACTTTATTCAAAAATATTGTTTTAAAAGATGTTCACTTTAAAAATGTAAAATTAGTTTGAAATCACGTGATCAATATATTTTCTCTTTTTCCAAATTTAATTATTTAAAATTCAGATTGCTCATCTCAGATTGTGAGACATATCAGGGACCAGGAGTGTCTTCAGTCAACACGAACTTCTACAGTAATGTGCTTCCATTATTTTTGTTGTTTTCACAGCTCCCCATACATACACAGTGTGATTTTTGAGAGGTCTTGACTGAGGTGTGGTCTTATGAGAACAGGTATAATTTCATGCCAAAGCTGAGAGCTAAATCACATGGTGCTACTGAATGATCACACCCCCAAATGTGCCACACTGCTCACCTACAGTAGGCAGGCTGGTTCTTCACATTATGGTGGAAAAACAGCTTTTGCGTGCGCCAAGGGTGCACTACTTTGAACCAAACTGTGCTTACCTTTGTAAGACTTAGGATGGGTTAAATGCAGAGAATGATTTTCCCTACAGGGATCAGTAAAAGGATAACTTAACTTAATGTCAGCATTGTAGATGGCGCCACTTAGTGCAGCACCACCAGGTATTCTGGAGTGGTAAATACTGTAGATACTGTGTAGACAGTATTTACTCGTTTTTCCACTGTAATGTACATACACCTTTAGCCATGATGCTACCAAACAATTACATAACAAAAAGTTGCCCTGCACCCAACTTTGCATTTGTCCCCACCTGTTTGGTTCCTGCATGAAACTACAGCCCAGTGTTGTTGGATCTGTACTCGTCTTTTGTCTGTTTTCTTCCCTCCAGATGTGTTTTTCAGAGCACAATCTGAATTGAGAAAAGTACTTTTAAAACTGTAGTAGAAGGTAAAATTAAATAATGATCACATTTGGGTGATTCTCACTTTGTTTCCAGCTTTTGCATTCAACTGTGCCTTCCATTTACAATAAACATGTCAAATTCAAATGTATGTAGTTTAAAGCACTGATAACTCTCCATACAAAGGGGCCTGTGTGGAATCAGAGCAGGGAAGCGGCACAGTGCGCGATGTCTGTTGTTGATGAAAGTCTGTGCTGGGTCTGTCCTCTCAACATGGAGGCTCAGCTCTGTGCTCTTCAGCTGGTGGGCCTGGACAGTGCAGCAGACCTTGTTGGACTGAACGAAGTGTGAACCCCGCCGAGCGTGTACAGGAAGCCTCGTCTTTGCAAGCCTGAGAGAGATGCAGCATGCAGGGCCTTACGGATGTACACACCAAACCCAGTCGACTAGAGCAGAACTGAACACAACCAGTGAGTTGGGGGAGTAACACATTTTGAAAAAAACAAAGAAAAAACATAATGTAGTGTGAATGAATGAAATTGCTGAGGACAGGAAGGAGTATATGTTAAAGACATTTTCTTCATGATTTGACAATGAAACAGATTTTACTATTCCACAACTTACAGGGATGTGCCATGTATGGGGGCAAAAAAAAAGCTTAAGAGTCTCTTTTTACCCTGTTTCCATAGAAACATCTCATTTACATACATGTTTTATTTTTGTAGTTCCTGGGATCAGACCTTGTCATATACAAAGAGCAGTTGAAAATTGGCCTGAAAAAGACTTTCAAAATTACACTGAGGCTGTACAAAATCCTCTTTTTTTCTTGTTTTTTATTATATCAGAAGTAGCACCTGTGTGCTTTTACATATGCACTTTATAATGTTACTTTTAAAGCTGGAAATAGTTTTTCTCCACTCAATAAAAATGTGTATATTTTCATAGAATACTCCTACTGCAAGCATTATTATCATTATCAATAACTTCATAATCTTTGTTATAACAACGTTATGAGACAGTAACACTATGTTATGAATGATTGTCTCCCAGAGTTTGATAAAGCTGATGGTCATACTTCCTCTCAGGATGTATTTCTCCTCCAATACACAGTTTGCCTTTGTTAGGTGATTCCACTTCAGTCCTATTACACAAACTGCTGGGCTTTAGCCTCCAAGCCCAGATCAAGGGTTTAACCTGAAGAGCTTAGGAGAGAAGAGGAGAAGCAAGAGGAGGATGGATGGAGGGATGGGGGTTGGGGGGGACTAGAAGAGGAGGAGAGGAAGTTTGGTGTTCAGGGGAACCGCCGGACTCCAAATCTTGGATCCTTGGTGTCCCGGATTTCAATCTGGAGGAGGAACAGAGAGAGAAGAGAGACTGCGTCAGGGCGGCTGCAGCAACATCTTAGCTGAGAAAAAGAAAGAAATCGACATGTTTGGGGAGAAATATGCCTGGGCAGAGGGGGTGGGGGGTACAGTATAGTGCTTTACACTGTACTGTAAGCTCCTTTCAACACTGACACACGGTGAGTTGTGTTTTATGAAGCCACAGAAGTGAGAAATTTTCATGAATGCATATTTATTATATAACCAGATAATTTGAGTTTGAGGAGTCAAAAGTATACTTGAAAATACATATTATAATATCTAATATAAGGCGGGTTTGACACGATGACTGTACAGAGGAGTGCTGTTGAGGCATTTTTGCAAACAACCAAGATGGCTGCCGCTGATGTGGAACGTTCTGTTGAATCCGCTATCATGTCAGAATTAAATATTCTGCAACACTTGTTCACAGACATATCGATGCACGCTGTAGTCTGTTAACATTTTTCCACTACGTCACACGTTTTGTTGCTCTGATTGGTTGTAGGTCTATCCAATTGTGTCCAGAGGCATTTTTGGTCTGCGCCCGTTAATAACACTCTTGGAAATTGAAAATAAATTGAGTGATCCCATACTAATTGATAATTGCGAATTGGTCTGGCGATACCAGGCTGTGTTTGGCCACTAGGAGGCAGAAAAACACCAAAACAAAGATCCACTGCCACCACCATGGCCTATCCCTGCCTTATACCTTTGTTGTTGGCTGACATGTTAAACAAGAATTGCCCACTTTCACATCCAGCAGATGCAGAGCAACATTATCGTCCCATTGGAGCCATGTTTCTGGTCACCTGATGTCCAATATTCACTCTCCTTTTAGTTCTGTTTTGGTCTCCACCAACTCAAAAAAAAAATGTCTAGCTCGATACTGTGGCACTACGAGAGACCCCTTTCACATTACACAGTCATTTGATTTAATGTTCATATCAAAAATAGTGATTAATGCAGGTATGGAAGCTCTGATTAACTTTATGCGAGTCCAGCTATGTCATCCCAATGTTTGGCTCTGGAACCACTAAAAGATGTCTGACTTGCACCAGCCATGTTATCACATCAACATCTTTTGTAGTCTGTGATTTTGGATAGTTATCTCTGCACTTAATCTCCATCCTGTGTCTGCTGCTCTGCTCCATTTGGCTGCAAGTGGAAGTGAAAGAGGCGGCAGAAGGGCTCTGACATATGAGTCAGTGTGAGCTGTAGAGATGTGGAAAATGAAAGGGACCAAAAACAAACAAAGAAACATACTCATGCAATGGGCTTGAAAGGTCACACCTTAATACATTTTCTCTCACATTTTCCAGACTCCCTTTAAACTACTCCTTTCAATGCAGTATTATGCTAGAGAGCTTTTGTTTTTTTCTGTTTGTTTAAAATGTATAGCTTCTATGTACAGGAGAGTCAAAATGGAATACTGTTATGTCATGTTGATTTGCTCCAACATGAAATCCAAAATATATTAAGATTCAATAAGAGATGAAAAGATAAGTCAAATAACAGAACAGAACAGATACTCCTGATGGGAGCTACTTACTGGCCTGTCATTAAGAACATAGCAAGGACCATTTAACTCAGCAACTCAATTAAGCAAGCAGCAATCTGATTTGCTGTCCAAACCCTCCATTATAACCCTACTCAGAGCTGCCTCTGGATGAACCTCCTGTTTGGCTGGGTGGAGGGATAGGGGGTGGGATGTAGGGGTTGATGATGGCAGCCTGTGAAGCAGGATATTAATAGCTGTAGCACTTTGTGATGCAAGCCAATTTAATGAAAATCTGATTTGCCAAAAGTGAATGAGTGAGGACAGGGAGAGGAGTTGGGGATGGGGGTGGAGGGGTGGGGATAGTGAAGTGCAGAGGTTGGGGATTATTGTGTAATTAATCTGTTTAGGATGACCCGTCACTCTGGCTCCATTGTCCTGGGTGGATGCCAAATGTGCGCCGATGGCCTTGATACCACAGACAGTAATCACTATACTTCTCAGCCTGGAAAATCATATAATACAGCCAGGGACAACATGATACATTTCCTGCATGGGTCATGTGTGAATGGGAGCAGGGATCGATATTCGGGGAAATCTTTACCGCAAATTTTCCATCGTAAGACCCAGTAACATTTCAGGGAAAATGCCAGGATGGAAAATTACTAGCAGCGCTGAAAGGTTATCCCAGTAATCTCCGGGAACTATATGTGAAAGAGGCTTTATATACTGCCTCACAACCCCAACCATCCTTCTACAGCTCAGTTAGGTTGGGCCAATGTGAGGAAAATACATACGCTTTCCTACAAACTGTTCTGGAAAAGTGTGGAAAGGGTCAGTTCACCTGAACCGCAGAAAAACATATTCTCTAACTTCTAGTGGTACATAACCACACAGACAGTGTCAGTTATTATGTGCTAATGTGTCAACATTCAAAACTCAGCTCAATACTTTCCATTCCTCAATGACTGGCTGCAATGACTGCAACGTAATCCTGGCAGGGCAACTGCACCTGTCATAAGTACGTCCACTAAAAGTGCTGTTTTTGACGGAGCGAGACTTCCGTTTCTGGATTATGTTGCAGCCATAGCAGCCTGTTCGCAGCTGCCGGCTGAGGCGATCTACTGGACCAATTCCAAAACTTTTGGTAACTACTGGTAAAAATAGGGCCCGGGTTTAAAAATACCAGAATTACCCTTTAATATTTACTGTACACATTCCCATTAAATGTAGCCCCAACTTACATATCTCACAACTCAGAAAATTACCACGTACATGTCTGGCCTTGTGCGCGTGCTATTGGAGCACGAGATACATACAAAATGTGACCCGCTCATCAAAACATTGCTCTATAGAGCCACTAGTGGTCAAAAACTCCAAAAGGTACCTTTATTGTCCCAGAAAAGGTAATAATTGAAATTGCACACCACATGGAGATGTTTAACATAGTGAGATTAGATATCTGTGACCAGTGGAGCCACAGTATTCAGCTAGCCAAGCAAGACGATATGACGAGATGTCACAGTGTAAGTAGTTACATGTGGTCAGTATTTCCTTCTATGTCAAAATCCACATTAATGACAAAACAATCCCAGCTTGTCCACCTACTAGCTTTCATCAGTATCACATGGTCTTCATCAGCCGGTGAAGTTTTTGTTGAGGATCTGATCAATCTGATCCAGATCCATCTCCTGTTACATCTCTTCTAAATGCCTGCCATCTTCTGCCTGCTGGCACTAGCTTCATACTTAACTTATCAATCTTCTTGACAAGAAAGCGAATAAACGTATTTCCTAAAATGTCAAACTGCAGGAATGAGTCCTCAAACCTGGAACTGAGTCAGCATTTTTGCTCTACCTGTTCCCTCGTCTGGAAGTCAATGGGTTTCTTGAATGGGTTTTTGGTTAGATGCCCAGAGTTTATTTTCTGCAATAATTCAAAATCCATTAGAAAAATCCCATTGGCTTTTTGTGGAGGGAACCAGGGTGATGCTAACTTCCGGGTGACGTACAAAAATACATCATCCCTCTATTCTTTTAATTACAGATCAGATTTCAAGAGGTCTAACATAAACATTGGTCGTCCAGTGCCTCCTCTTCTTCTTTTATAACAAATCCTCAATAAAATGAAGTTAACCAATATTTCATTCACACCATTAGTGGCATAAAACACAAATTGCTATTACAAGGGGGCAAGTTTAACACAAGTCGAACACAAGGAGAGGTAAAAAGGGGTTCACATTGCCCTTTACAAGACAGAGGAGAGGACAGCCATCAGTTTCTCACAGAGGTAACTGATCCAAGTGCATGCAAGGGTGACATGCTGCAGATATGGACCAACATGTCATATAAACTAATGGGAGAAACTGGTTGGTCTTACTCCGTCCATTCGTAGAGAGGAGCCAAGATGGAGCTGAAGGGAGGAAGCAGTTTTAAAATAAGATCATCATGGTTTATTTATTTTTTATTAACATCTGTCTCACAAAGCCTGTATGCTATTTGGAGCAACCCAGTGTTTTACATTCACACCAGTTCAAACGTACGCACTGGAAGCTAACCTGTGTTCTTCTACAGGTTTAGCACGTCTACTGGTACAGGTGGGATTACCTTCCCTTGCAAGATCAGTTAGCTAGTCATAGGGAGTACTGCTCAGCCTGTGAAAACTGCTGTTGTATACAACAAGTCCTCCAAGTTAAACAAAACTATGTTGTTGGTCCAGGCCCTCCAGAACAACTCATGTAAGCGTTTTCTGATCGGATGCCACTATGGACAAGACAACATGGCCGTTTCAATAATTCAATCGTTTTCTGATCTTACAACACTAAGGTTGAGGTTTGGTCATGTTTCTGTGTTTGCACAGAAACAACTTGGTTAGAGTTAGGGAAACATTGTGGTTTGGGTAAAAATTACTCACTTAAGTTTAGGGAAGTTTTTTGTCTGATGTACCCCCACAGCCCTATCAGATGGGCCTAAGTACTCCTTTATCATACCCCGTTGATAGAAGGGATGGCTTTATGGTATTGTTCAATGGTATTTTTTAGTGGTTTTGACCAAGTTTGCATTTGTACTGCTGCCATTTGGAGTGACAGAAACTGGTTGTTCCGGTTTGTTTTTTACCTAATGGATTTAATTGTGACAAAACAAGTAATTGAGTTTAATATTAAAATATATTAATATTAATAAAAATATGTAAAAAATAAATATTGTGTCACAGCCATTTCTTTTGTGTTGACTGTGCATGGGAAAAGTGTTTTTCAGCCAATAATTGAGTTGAATTATGGGAAGTGTAGGCTCCTGTCACAGCCTGACCTGGTACTCCTGCTCTCTAGTGGTTTTGTGTGGGTGTGTCTTTTAGGAG
Source organism: Macquaria australasica (assembly GCA_005408345.1). NCBI lineage: Eukaryota > Metazoa > Chordata > Actinopteri > Centrarchiformes > Percichthyidae > Macquaria > Macquaria australasica. Next base: position 127,262 of record SEMN01000470.1, on the reverse strand, counting down.
CTGCTCCCTGCCTAGTGACACCTGCAAACAATCAAGCCAGTCAGGATTCCTATTTTAGCCTCAGTCTTCCTCAAGCCTTTGCCAGATTGTCTTGTGTTCTAGCTAAGCTCTCAAGACATTTTGCTCAAGCCTGTTTTCTGCGACTTTATAGTGACTTTTGCTCTATTTTCTAGATGACGAGGATTGTGCCTAACCCCTACCTGTACCTCTGCCTCACTGCCTGACCTTTTTGGATTTTTGACCTCGGCCTGCCCTTTGTTCCTGCTTCTGCCCAGTCCGTTGTTTGTTTGACTTCTTCACATTAAACTCTCTTAAGAGACTTGTCTGTTGTCTGCTTCTGAGTCTTCTCCACAGTGCCGGACAGCTCCAATAGTAGAAACTAAAAGTCAATATACTGCATCTCAGCCTGCTTTGATTTTGACCATTTTTTAAATCTGTCTCTTATGATTATCACAAATAATTACTTGTGATCCTCTTAATTATCTACTGTATATAGACACGCACTGTATATTTATTATTAATTTAACAATGATAAACCTTCTTCCAGCTCTCCATCTACTTCCAAACAATACATGCACAACACAATGTTGAAAACTGTTCTAAAAAATGCCACAGACATTACATATTGAAATATTTAAACCATTATTTCTCTTTCATTTTGAGACATGTAAGACATAAGACTAGGCAAAAAACAAAAACAAAAAAAACACTGAGGCACATTAGTTCCCCCAGCTCTTCCTCTTGTAGTGGTAGAGATGGTTTTTCTAGTGCTGGTGGTTTTAACAATTTATTTTTCATGCACTGCGGCGCCCAGCTGCTCACATCACGTTTGTGTTTGTGGGATTTTTTTTTGTAGATCAGCTTGGCTTGTAATTAGGCTGTTCTCTCTGTCCTATCTTTCTTTGATGCAGACATACACACAGAGAAGCTGGGGGCCTGGTGTACACAGCAGACACACTCCTCAGTGAAAGGCCTTCCTCGACTTGACGTCTCCTCTCCACTCGCAGTAGGCCTCGCTCTTTTGGGAAAGCATTGTGCCCAAGGATGTTTCCCACAGCATGTTACCACCTTTTGTTTTCCCACTCATTCCTTCTCTTCTTCTACCCCTCTGCCTCAGCACAGCCCTTTAGCCTGCCCATGTCCCCTGAATGGAATGTATCACTATACCAGGGTCTCTAATGAGACCAAACATAATCCGTCTCATGAGGAGGAGTGCAAGACATCTGACCTGACACCATTTAGCGTCAGCTGAGGTGAAACTGCATTCACTTAACAGGAACGGATTACTGTGTGTTTAAATGACCAAAGTTGGCCATTACATGCAGGATTAGTGTGACATGTGATGGACTGTGAGACACGATCTGTGTAAGAATTTTAAGAAATTGGTGGTAGATTGGTAGTTAAAGGGTTAGGGTTTGGGTTACATACATGATGATGATAGACAGATCCATTTCTTTGCCAAACCCAATAACCTGAATCAACCATCCTCCCTCCATGATTGCTTAGCAGCCACCAAAGATTGGATGTCTCTTAATTTCCTCCACCTAAACCCTGACAAAACCGAAATTCATTTAATTGGACCCGACAACTTTGCCACTGCAGCTGCTCAGTTTATTGGTCCATTTCACAAAGAGTCTTGGTATCATCTTTGACCGGTATATGACTTTTGATCATCATGTTACTAAGCCTGTTCAGTCCTGTTTTCTTCAGCTAAGAAATATCGCAAAACTATTACTTCATACTTTCATTTTCTCCCATCTAGACTATTGTAATTCCCTCTACCTGCCTCAGTCAAGCTGCTTTAAATTGTTAACAGTTGGTTCAAAATGCAGCTGCCAGGCTATTAGCTAGAACTAGCTGTCGGTCCCACATTACCCCCGTTCTTGCATCCCTCCATTGGCGTCCTGTAAAATTCAGAACTACAAGATCCTGTTGATTACATATAAGGCACTACATGACCTTGCACACAGATCTCCTCATTCCTCATTCCACTTCTCCACTCTGATCCTCAAATCTCGGCCTTTTATCCATCCCCCGCTCCAACTGCAAAACAAAAGGCGATCGCGCCTTTGCTGTCTTAGCCCCAACCCTCAGGAATCTTCTTCCCCAAAGAATTTGGAGATTTGCTGAATCATTGGACTGTGTTAAGAAGCTTCTAAAAACCCATTTTTATAGACAAGCCTTTTTATAAATCTCCATCCTTGTTTTATGTTTTGGTTCATTTTTAAGATTGCTGTGTCTGATTGTGCTGTGTTTTATATTATTTATTTATTCATTTAGATTTTTCGTGTGTGTATGAAGCACTTTGTAACCGTTTTAAAAAGTGCTACATAAATACAACTTTACTTATTTACTTACATAATAAAAAACAAACCCTGAAATGATTGCAGATATGATGAAAGCTAGACAAAGCAGTAAATGAACTGCTAATGTCAGAAGCCAGTTACTAAAGATGTCCAGAAGCAACACCACTAAGAATACAAAGCTTAATGTCAGTACACTCCTAGACCTAAAGATAGGCTGTAAATGTTGACAATCAGAATTAGAATAAAATTTTGATTTAAATATGACATTAACATAAAACAGCTGACATCAATGTTTTGCATATGAATGGTGGAAAACCTCAAAAGTATACCTACACTGATAAACAGAGCCTCTTGTCAGGTGTTAATACATATCCGTGATGTGTTATAAAAGTGTCTGACTGTGCTTTCTCAAGTGTGAGAGAAACTCCGAGAGAAGCAGTGCACAGAGAGCAGCCATACATAACCAAACACACATCTCCATTTATATATGTGTGCTGCTCCATACAATCTCCTCATGACAAAGGCTTGTGTTTGTGAAAGGCTAAATGGATTCTGTAGCTCTAAGTTGAGCCTCTTTTCATTCAAATGCCAAATATAAAATTTAGAGTTGTCAAAAGAAATCAGTGCGTTTCCATCTAAGTAACACTTTATAATAATGGTACAAAACATGCTTTAGTAATGCATAACTCATGATGATTTAATGATGAGGAAGTGAGGTTTTTTTTAAAATTCTATTAGTATATGTGTTTGTTGTTGTACAGAAGAGGATCACACCTTAAGACATCTAGCAGGACCAGTTGACAGATGGGGGGGGGGTGGTTGGTGTGTGTGTGTGTGTGTGTGTGTGTGCGCGCGCATCAGCAGTTTACATTGAACTGAAGTGTGTAAGACAAACTGGATTCCAGCTGAAGTAAGTGCAGGTTAAAGGGGAACTCCACCAATTTTACACATCAGTCTGTTTCCAGGTGTTGGGGAGTGCTACTGCATGTGTGAAAAAAAGTGTATTAAGCCTTTTGTGGCTCCAGAGGGAGCTGAGTGAAGACTGATAAATGTCCTTAATTGACGATCCATTAAGTGTTAACTACTGACTTAAATATAAATATAGTGACTTGATCATTTCTTAATAATGAGCAACAATAATTCATGATATAATCTACATTAAATTGTCATGAGTCATGCATTACTTAAGCATGTGTTTTGTATCCTTATTATAAAGTAATAAGATAATCAAAAGACTCCAGTAACACTTCAGTTGTAGCACTTCATTGCTGGCTTCCACTGAAGATGACATTCATGTTGAATTCATATATTCATGAATTAGGTTGTCTTCTCTGTCCGCACACGTCATGCAATGTTTCGGCCTCCCAGTCTTTTGAAACGATACGTGTTTAAAAAAAGAAATTCTCATCTTTCCATTTAGATTTTTTCAAAATTGCAAAACACACATAAAAACAAGTAGATAGAAACTCAAGGCAGGGCCTCCTCTCAGGCTGCATATGAAGTCCCTTGCATCTTTGCTTGGGGCATTACACAGTGTGGAAGCACAGTAAGTGCTGCCTGACAGGCTCAGCTCAGGGACACAGAGCCCCATGCCTTTTCTTTCTCTCACACACATAAGGCAGGCCTCTGAGTGCTTCTGTAAGTGTATTGCATATGACATGCATTATACAGTACTGTGTATGTGTGTAGGTACAGTGTTAATGTGTTCAGACATGTTAACATGTTTTATTCTAACATGCCAGTGTGTATATCATTATCTTAATGTTAATTCTTCATCTTTTTTTAACCCCTCATACCTGCTATGGATGACTACCATTTAGTCTGGTAGTAGTTTCCATGTGTTAGATTCAATGAGGTAAGCATTTTAGAGGTCAAGTGTTTCTGTGTTAGCAATGCAGTGCATTATGGACTTACACTGGACCCACACACACACTGCAATGCATTACCACACAATACAGACCATACATAACCACGAGACCACACTCGCACCACAACCAACTCTGTGAACTTACCCGTGACACAGCGAAATCTGTAGAAAAGATAAAAAGATAAAGATTAATATTTTTCCTTTATTTACCTGGAAATTAACTTGATTTTAATCAATACAAAGGCTACACATACACTATATACAGTAGTATCAGTGGTTCCTCAGTAGTCCTCCATCCACCAAAATCCTTTCTAAATACCAACCAAGATGGCCAAGGCAGGAGGAAAGTGATTTTTTCTTTCTCACACTAAAGATGACAACTGTGGTAAAGTGACTTCACTGCATTTTACCATTCAAACAAACAAAGCCACAATTATTAGTAGTATTTTTATTGTATTGCATTGGCTGCATGAACGTAGCCACATTATTGTTGATGTAGTCGAAGTGCGAGTGTGTGTTTAGTACATGCTACACTCCTCTGTAGAGGACATATTGAAGACTTTACTTATTGTGCCTGATTAGACCTTCCTCCATTGACACTCACTCTCCTGTTGGTTTTGTTGTACCTGTAAAAGTGGGGCTGCTTCCGCCATAATCATCCTTATCAGTACGCAACGTTTGGTGATCTCATGTAATTCCAAGCACCAATCCAACCAACTTCAACCCGAGCAGAGGCCTAATCAGACTCAATAACTGAAAACACCTGTGTGGGTGTGCAGGGCAGAGTTTCTGTTGATGACTGGAATTGTTTTATTTGTCTGTATTTGTGTGAATTTGATCACTGCAGTGTGTTTCTGCAGTCTCTGATTTTAGCCACAAACAACCAATTGGCATTTTCTTTGCATACACTTTGAGTTGAAAAGTCGTGGGGACATGAGGGCTCAGATGAAAAAACTTTTAGACAGTCTTCAACATATGCAGTTTTAGGCAATGTAATGGGGGGGATCGCTATGAGGTCAGGAGATTAACGGCGGGTCGGGAAAAAAAAAAAAAAAAAAAGACAATGGTGCATCAAAAGGGCACAGCATAGGCTACTACAGTTGACAATACAAAAATATTCAGCATAAAATGCACAACAACGTTGAGCATACAAATGCATCATTGACAATGCACATTTGTTTCTTGCATATTTACATTGCATTGTATGCTTTCTTATTGTGCAAATAAACCACTCAGTGTTCTCATTTGTTAGTTAACATTTCTTGGTGCAAGGTGTTTCAGAACATTTTTTTTTTAACAAGTTATACTTTTAAAACATGATTGGAATTCAGCATTTTAAAAAGTGGTGGGGACATGTCCCCAGTGTAAATGACACCTATGGCTACAGCGACTATGGACTTACAAGATGACAAGTGATTGGTCAGCTTTGGCTGCTTGTGTTTTCTCCTACAAGTTTCTGATGCTGGTACAGATTGTTGAAAGGGAAGACAACAGAAAATCTACACTACAAACCTTCTGCTCACTGTGATCATCGCTCTCTATCGCAATTAAATACATAAACTTTGCAAGTATTCTATTCAGTGATGAGACAAGGTGAAATGGAAAATACCTGGATGTATCTCCAGTTCTTTTAATCCTCGTGTCAAGTATAAACCCAGCTTAATCCTCCCGTCTCTGAACATTTAGCTTGGGATAGAACACTATTACTCAAGTTGAAACATACAAGTCGAGCCGATGCATCTTTACATTTATGCTGCCTACATCCAAGTAACATCTACTCAGCTCTGTTCATGTTGTTCGATTGACTTCGTATGAATTTGTGCTGCCTCTACAGTTTGCTTCCTGTTACATCTGAACTCATTTTTGTGCCCAGCTGACTTTTAAAAACGTCAACACAAACTGGGAAGAAATGTGGGGATCAGAGGGCGCATCTATGCAAATGCTTGTGCATGACACGTGCTCAGGTTTACAGACTTACAGATGCAAAAGGATGTTTTACACAGAGAGATAGAAAGGAATAAGGATAGAGAGAGATAAGCAAACACAAAGAAAGAGGTAAAGAAACAGAGGAAGAGCAAAACAAAAGAACTAATAGAGAGACCCTGAGAAAGACTGAGATGCAAACAGTGAGAGAAACAGACAGAAACATGCAGTGAGAGCCTCATCCTTCTGGAATCTGATACGTAACCATGGAAACTTCCTCCACACACAGGAATTTGGGGAGTTCATTCTTCATTTCTCTTAAGGCAACTCAACACAGTCTTCACCTCCTCTGATGATGCAATATCTCTCATAACACCAGACACACAGAGAAAAAGCTACGACCAACATTTACTGTAACGCACCAGCTTACACAGCTGAACAAGTCACTGTAATTACAGTGTCAGTTTGAGGACTGTAGGGGTTTGTTAGCTTAGTCAGCACTAACCTCTATAAACAGATATCTGCCTATGAATGCAGAATCTGTAGGCAAGGTGACCATGCAGGTAAACAGTCAGTGTGGAGATCAAAAGAGAGAACGCATTGGCCAAAACGCAATCTCAGAACCCATCAGCTATCATCTGACAACAAGTTAGCTTTTTATCAATATCGGAACCCTAGAGATTAGCTTTTTATTAGCTTTTTAAAAATTTCTCTTGATTCAGTGGGTTCCAAGATTGCTAATCTGACTGTAAACAATGATCGGTGCACAGAAGAAGTCTTGGCCTGGATATCCGGATAATGGATAACAAAAAGCCGGGCCAAGACTTCTGTTATGGTGAGCCATCTAGGCAGCAGGAAAAGGACCCAAATGCAGACAAACCGGGAGGCTTCAGCAAGTCGGAGATTTATTGAACACAAAAATGAACTACCTGCCGCAGATCCAGGCTTGTGTGGCAAAAAACTCCAGGGAGAAAAACAAAAAGGCAAACAGCAAGGCACAAGGAAATCAGGACATGAGACACAGGGAACCAGGAACGGAGAAACACAGAGACTCTGACAACAGACAAACCCAACAATGAACCAACACTGAACAAAGGAAAGGAGCTGGTATAAATAGGGCAAAACTAAACGAGGGAATCAGGGGCAGGTGAGTAAAGAAACAGGTGACCCTAATCAAAACAGGCGGGAACACAACAAAGACAGGAAGTAAATCAAAACCATGAACGAAGAACGGACCTTCAAAATAAAACAGGAAATAACACACAAATCCACACAAGAGTCCATCGTGGACCATGACAACTTCTTCTTCTGCTGGCTACACTGGAAGCCCTGAAACATTGGCCCTTGCCCCCAGAGGCTAAATCCTTTTCAGACGATAGCTGATGGGTTCCGAGATTGAGTCAGCACTTGTGAAGACATCTTCATGTACCATCATTACAAAAAGGAAGTTGCTAAAAGTCTACTGTCCTTAGTGAAGTTTGTAAAATGCTGTTGTGCACTAATATGAAATAATTTTTCTGATCAATTTATGTGCACAACATACTCATTTATTCACGTCATACCCTGTATGAACGAATGAATCATGCATGCAACCCAATTGATTAACATGTGTCCTCAATTTAGGATGCGTGAACATTTTAAAAGCATCAATAACTTACTTTATTCAGCAACTATAAAACTTATTTCACTTCCTTTCTACGCTGAATTTGGTTGATTGCTTTGATTGATTTAAGTCTATGAGCTGATGAAGCTGAAGCTGGTTGCTGGTCTGAGCTTGCTTTCGACTGTGTTTTCTGCTCTTGGCTGGGCTGAGTTGGTCCCATGCTGGTAAATGACCCTAAATTTAAACACGGATGCTAGTACACCAGCTAACACTGCTCCCAATATAGTATGACTGTTGTACAAAGATTATTTTAGCTGAAGGGCTTTTGAGAAAACAACAGATAGAAATGAGAAGTGAGAAAGAATCATGTGACAGAGATACTAAGACCTGAAAAGTCTACTGTATATTTATATACTTTACAGTATATATTAAAACCCTTAACATACACTTTCCTTAACAATCCCACAATGCATCACATTTTATACACGTGTTACAGTCAGCATTACGGTCGTGTGACACTTCACACATGGTGATGAGTCTGAAATCTCAATTAAAGAGTAAATTATTGAATGAGAAGAGAAAGAGTTAGCGGCCATTGAAAATTAGCTTAGGCCATCAATCCTCTGGTGTGTGGCATTGGTTTTGCTATATACGTGTCCCTATACAAATAAACATTAAATAAATAACATTGTTTTACAATTTCCTAAATTGTAAAACAAAGGTATGTGGGTTTAAACATACTGTGGAGTGACTGCACAGCAGGAGTTTGTAATGACTGTCCAAACGGTAGGACAAAATATTTACTGACATATACAAATACTAAAAAGTTTTATACAAATAAAGCTATTATTACAATTACTATTTTTGATATTTGCAATCAGTTCAACTTTGCCTATACAATGTCAAAAATAATGACAAATGTTCATTACTAGTTAGAGGAGCAATCGTACATTTTTACAGCTGTAAGCAGTAAATATTTGGTAATTTAACTTGATAAATGTCTTACACAATCAATCAATTATTTGAATTTCATTTATTATTTTTCTGTTCTGACCAGCTAATCTCTTAATTTACTTAATTAATCATTTCATAGTTGATGGGACTAGACAGAATTTTGCACAGTGTATCATTTTGTTGCCACTACACACATTATTTTTGCTCTTCTTGGCCCTCTCTGTCATTTCTGTAATTTCACCAAAAAGTGCTTATAACTGTTAATTTTTTTTCACTTCTCACCTTTGTTGTCGGCCTTCAGCTCCTCCTGCAGGAAGTCACTCTGCCGGTTGCCGAGCACGAAGGCCAGGAAGGAGAGGATGAGGGCGTCCAGGATGCCGATGATAGCCAGGATGTAGGCCCAGCGCACCGAGCAGTTGCCCAGAGTGTACTTCCCTGTGTCCTCTCCGCACATGTCACGGATCACCTCCGAGTCCCAGCCATTCGGGAAGATCATACAGCCGAGCACCAAACACACCGCTGGAGGGCAGAGAGGGAGGAAAGAGTGGATGGGAGCAGTGAGTAGAAGGATTGATGAATAAATGTTTGAGTAAAGGGGCGTGATGGATATGGTGATCACATACAGAACAGTGTAAAGGTATTTGGTTTGTGTGATATTGGATTTTGTCAGGCGGTGTATGTAATAATGAGAGAGTGATGGGTCAAGGTGACAGGGTTATGTTCCATTGAAAAGCAGCACAGGAAAGAAAATCAATACGGGAAGAGGATTGAGTTGTAGAACAAAGCAAGATTGAAAGTCAGGGCAATGAAACAGGAGGGTAAGGCAGGTGTGGAGAGAAAATCGGTTTAGGTGTAAAACAACGGGCCGGGCAGAGGGTTACATGAAGTTAACAAGATGAAAGTGAGAGGAAAGAGGGGAGGCAGAGGAGAGAAGGCAGAATATTATTTTCCCATTTCACTCTGGGTTGTAAGTCTGTTGCAGTGGTATTTCCAGTATCAGGCTCATCCCTCAGTCTCTTCCCCTATCTGTTGTTCTCTCTACTCTTCAGTACAGGCAAGTCTTTGAACTGATGGAGAGAAATGGAGAGGTAGAACATGCCAACAGGAAGGAGAAAGAGAGAGAGAGAGCGTGAAAGGAAGCGAATAAAGAAAGCATGTACAGCAGCTGGCAGGCTCTACAGCCAGGCTACCACTGATGAAGCAGAGCCACATCAAACTCAGCTGTTGTCACATCATTTTACACCAAATCAACATTCTTTGAACATCAGTAAAACTTACGTTAATAAAATAGTTCAACATTTTGGGAAATATACCTATTTTCCTTTTTCCTTTCCCTTTTTTTGGAGAGGAAAATGAGTGGGTAAAGTGGGATGAGCCGCTGGTTCTGGAAGTGTTTTTGCCCAATATTCCCATTGCAATTTCTTTTTGTAATAACATATTTTATTAGTGTAAATATACAGTATGGCATACAAATTTTAAAGGTCCAGTATTTCCACTTTTTCAGATTTAACAGATCACAATTAAAAAAAAGACAAACAACAACAGAAACCAACAACAAGATATAACCAAAAATTCAAACAAACCCAACCACCCACCCAGTGGTAATGTTCAATTAAGAACAATTCTATAGTACAGTAATTTTACTGTGAAACATACAGTATACAGTATGGTATCAGTTCTGGCTGGCATTCCAATAATTGCCAGAAGAGGGCATGGTTAGAATATTTACATTTTTTCGATATCTTAAAACACTGGACTCACTCCTAATGTAACGACCCTGCAGGTTTATGTGAGAACCAAATGTTTTTGTCATTTTGGCATGGCGGCGGGTATAAATACTACTATACCCATGAGCTGTGGTGGCCATTGCTATGGAGAAGAAGACAATCCTTTGTTGATGAATTTGTGAACAAAACACAGCAGAATGGTTACTGAATTCAGCCAAAATTGATTGATTTGATTTATAGTGGCAATAGACAGGTAGAGTTTCCCCAGTTACTCCGGATGTTCCATCATCCATCATTTCCACTACCGATAGCTACAAATAGCTATAAGCGCTATCCTCTTTTTTTTTTTAAAAGAACTTCATTGAAACAATTATACAACATGTAAATTGTAAATAAGGTATTGGTTTTGGTCTCTGTACAGGCAAAATGATACCAAATCTGGTAACCCACGGTGACATCAAGACGCAACTCCTCCTAAAATCACTAATTGATGTGCATGTCTGTGCATTAAGTATAGAGCTGGAGACGGGAGGTGATTAGCTTAGCTTAGCAATAAAATGGAAACAGGGAAACAGCTAGCCAGGCTCTGTCCAAAGTTCAAAAATATTCCTATCAACACCTCTAAAGCTCACTAATTAATACATTACATCTCGTTTGTTCCACATGACATAGTTACAGCACTTAACACGCCGTAAAACTACAACTTGACGTTTTAACATTTTTGCTCCGCCAAGATACACACACACACACACACACACACACACACACACACACACACATAGCTGTACAGTAGGTTGGTTCCCTCTGATGCTCACGTTCACCATAATGCCTTGAGACCGAATTTCCTCTTCCTCTGCACAAACTAAAATGCATTCCAAATGTGTGGATGACACATTATATCAGAGGGCCTTGAGTTTGTGTGTTTGTGCACACTTGGCAAATGTTTTTATTCTGTGGAGAAACGGTGTGTGTGTGTGCATGCTCCAATAAGGCCTGAGTAGTCCCCTAGTGTGTAGAGGGTCCAGCTGAGGCCAGACTGGCCCTGACAGATGGGTCCCTGAATGCCTCATTTACTGGACCACTGCTACTGTGGGAGCCGTGCACAGACCAGATGAAACTGATGTACAGGCTCAGTGTGTGTAGGGACATACAGGACTTTAGGTTTCAGCTGATGTAAGGATAGTGAAGAAGAGGAAATCCCCACAGTCTCTGAAAGTGAGCTGCAGTGGTTCTGAGGAGATACATCCACTTTAATGCAAAAGTGGACAGACCTGCAGTATGGCAATGCAGTGAAGACTCAGTCACTAATGCACTGATAAGGTAGAGGTGACAACATTATTTTTTATTCATCAGAACACCTAAGAGCACATAATTATGCTTGTATCAAGGCAACCTATTAAAGACAACAAAACCACAAACAAACAGCAATGAACAACATGAGTCTACAGCCATGCTAGCAGCTCTGCGAGGCACAGCAGTGCTAAATGTTAACAATGGCAATGCAAAGATGCTGAAATTTGGCAGGTATAATGTTAGTTTAGCATGCTAACGTTTGCTAATTAGCAGTAAACACGAAGTACAGCTGAGGCTGATGGGAATGTCATTAGTTTTCCAGATATTTGTCATAAATGATGATAGTGCTATATGAAACATTACGGGAGACTGAAGCTGTGTCTCAATTTGCGTTCTTCCGTACACTTGCCATTTTGAGTGCATAAGTGCGTTCACACTGACAAGTATGGCAAAATCAGTGCACTATGAGTACCCTGATGGTGTACTCATAGCGGTCAGAAAGTTGAGTGTGTAACGCTGGACACTTCTCACCCTCAATGGTCGCCATCTTGGCTACGTAGCAGAGGACCACCAAAGTATGAAAATGGCGGCCGCAGTTGCGATTGTTATGGTTAACATCGCACTAAAAGTAAAAGTATGTTCATTTTTATTCATTTTTAATAAAATTGAATTGGAAGTCAAGTGAGCAAACAAGCTGGCAGATATTTTGGTGGGCGACAATCGCGGTCAAATGTTGGCGACAATGCTCTGCCCGGTTACAATTCGCCATTACAAAGAAGAAGTAGAAGAAGAAGAGTTAAAATGTTGAGCTCATCATTTCCGGTAAGCGCACAACGGCCGTGTTCGATTTGAGACATCACCAGCCTGTCGAAATTCACGCACTACACAAGTAAGTACATAGTGTACACAGTGTACTGCATGGAAGTAACTACTAACGGAAATGTCCAAATCGAGACCCAGCATGAGAGTTTCCAGTCTGGACCCAAGTGGTGGACCAACCAACACAATGACATTGTCATCCTTTGAGCAACACTGCTAGCTAGAGCTGCCACCCGTCCCGTATAATACGGGACGATCCCGTATAATACGGGATCGTCTTGATTGAAAAATAAAATGCACTGTCCCTTACTGAATCAATAGGGGATGTGATTTGTCCCATATTTTTGTGCACACCCTACTCTAATGCATACACTATGTTTTCACGTGTCTGGAATGACATGAGAAATAATAGAACCAAAAGAATTTCACGATACATAGCGGGGAAGTATTAAACCAGAATTCGCAGGAAAAAATGGCACCTAGAATGACAGGCTGGTTGTCTGTCACTCAACGTCATTGTTGCCTTGGTTACAGAGACTCAGACGCATGTTCATTTTAAAATGACGGTGAATGCCTCCAGCAGACAGACCAAACATTTTGCCCATGTCCATGATCTGATGTTTTAATCTTTTCAACTGTGCTTTACTCTTATTGACTCTTTATTTCCTTTACATTCATGTTGAGAGTAGCAGAGGACGAATTGATGAATAAAAAGCACAAATTGGTGCATAAAAATTCACCAGAATGCAGGAAATTAAGTGTCTAACACTCAAAATCTCATGGGGGAGGACCCCCAGTCCCCCCACTTCATTTGTGTCCCCTGGGCACGGGGCCCCTGGCAAGGTGTCCCTTATTTTTCCACACTGAAGGTGGAAACTGTAATGCTAGCGTGGCTAAAAATAAGGACACTGTAGTGAACTTGAACTGTGGGTGTACCTGGTTTTTACATTAACCTTGTGGGGCGCTTTCCAGTCTACTTGCTGTAGATTTGTACAGTGCAATGGCAACTGATGTACACATCAGTGGTTGCTCACAGTGTGCACACAGAGGACATGACGCATGGATTGGCACACAGACCATGCTGAGGCTTTTCACCCTTATTTCAAAATGAACACTTCTCCTCATCACAGAAAGGCTCTGAAATGATATAAATCATCAGTGTGTTGTTTAGTTTCTTTTGATGCTTTTGCATTGTGAAAGTTTGTAATAACTTTTTACACTAAGTGTAAAAACTTCAAGGGACCACTAGTAGTTTAGACTTTTAGTCCGTTTTTAACATCATTAAATAATGAATAATAGGTTTGATTTTGTCATATTTTTGACATTCTTTGTTTATTGGTGCTGGTCAGTCAATTGTGTGAATTTTCACGAATGACAACAAACAAGAATGACTGCAACAGTTAAGGCTTTCCAATTCCTTTGCTTGTAGATGTTGAAAACTGCAAGGGAGAAGAATACTTTATATTATATTACTGTACACAGATGGTGCTTTTTTAGATGACAAATGTTGTAGGAGGCAGTCTGTACTGAGCAATATGGCTTTTCCAGGCTTTAGAAAACCATCAGCACTGTGTCATTCCTGAGAAGCCCTCTGAGAGAGAATAAAAAAACCCTCACACGCAAATGAGTTTTTCAGCTTCTCCATAACAACATGAAGAGTTATTAATGCCCCAATACCCGCCACCCCCCCACCTCTGCCAAACTTCATACTCCACATGAGAAAATCCAATACACTCATTGCACCACTGCCAGAAAATGAGCAAGTAAAACAAACACAATTCAATTAAGCCATGTCATTAGTGCTGGGTCTATAAAGAGACCCACAGCTACAGTGTAATGGAGAAACAAAAAGATACAAATCTCAGGGGCTGGATGCTATCACTCAAAACAGGAAATAAACAGTTTGCAGAAAAACAGGAAGAAGAAAAATCACTGCTTTGATGATTAACAAGAACCCTCTCTGATGGGCTCTTTTTGTATTCCTGATGGGATTCCTACACTGCAGCTCTCTATGAAACACACAGCAGTTGTGTTATTGATTTTTTTCCTCTCCTTTCTCAGATTTGAAAAGAACTGTATTTCCCAGGTGCCCTTCAGGCTTTGGCATTTCAGAGGCGGTAATTAACACTTGCAGACTGTGAGGACGTGGAGCAGATGACTTAACTGATTCTGTTAATTCAAGGCTAAACAATGCAATACACAACAGACACGCTCCCACAATCTCAAACACAAACACTAACATGCAAAAAATAAATAGGCACTTTTTGACAGCCAATTATAGTATATGAACACTTATCACAGTACTTGTAATTCTTGTAGATCATGTGTGACTTGATTACTTTTCTCTTTTTTTATTTCACTCTGCAATAAATCTTTGTCTGCCCAGCAAAAGGCTCACACATGCTATGGTGATATGGTTTTGCCAAACATGCAAGATATTTCTTCTCCTTCTAAACGTATTTGCTGTCCAAATGAGCACCTCCTGCTTCAACCTTTACCTTCCATACTTACTGTAGTTATATGCATACAGTTATCATGTGCCTTTAGGGGTTAATAGCCACATTTTAGGTGCACTCACTTTTAAGTTTTACCTCCAAATAAAAGGGTTTAGATAATTGGGATGAACTGTTGGCTTGTTTACAACCTGTCTGATTGTCTGACTGCTCGTTAAGCTACTTTTTAGAGATGTCACTTACAGATGTTACTTGTGGGGAGTTTGATGTTATCATAACAAAGAAACGCTTGGAAAAAAAAAAGAGAGAGAGAGACCCAACTTAGAATTTTTAATTTTCTTTTAAAGTCAGGGCATGGTCATGGCAGTGTTGTAGATGACCACTCCAGGATGCATTTAGCTTGACTTAAAGGCTCTGCACACTAGAGGGTGGATACCCGGGCTGGGTTTGGACAAAAATTTAGAAATGATGTTCGGGTTCTGGTTGGGTTCGGTCACATCGACTGGGCTAACCTACTTGACATAGTGATTCCTGTTCAGTGCTGGGGTTTGTTATTTACGTAACAAAAACATATCTTAACAAGAATGATTAAGAGCCTAAGAGATGCTGGGCTGTGATTTTATTTGACTCTCCAACTTGAGGGCGATACCAGTTGGCAATGTCAGCACAACGTATGGACAACAGTTCACGAGACGGAAGAGATATGGAGAGATTCAGGTGCATTAGATGTGTGAGTGTGTGTGTCAGATGTGGACAAAGAATGAGGTGAGTTAGGGGGGTGGGGAGGTGTGTGTGTGTGTGTGTGTGTATGTGTGTGTGTGATTTGCACACATGTTTGGCTTCTCAGTTAGTGCACCTGTGACATATACAGCATTGGTCGATACAACCAATTACCATTAGAGCAGCGCTCCTACAACCACCTGCACCTGTTAATGAGCACACACACACACAGACACAGCATACTATATGGTCTAAACATTAGATGCAAACAGTCCTAGAGCGTGAAGAGGGGAGAAAGACAAAAAGGAGGGAGGAGGAGGAGGAAGAGGAGGAGGAGGAGGAGGAGGAGGGGGCCTGCTGGATGGAAAACCAGGCTGACAGAACTAGATGAAGGATAGACAGGGAAAGAGAGACAGAGAGAGGAGAAGGCAATAAGGGTGAAAATACAGAGGGATTCGAAAGCAGGAAGGGAAGGGAGGGAGGTGGGGTTGCTGTGGCAACTGGCTGGACCTATGAGACGGAGGGGTTGGGGTGTAGGGGTCTGGAGTAGATAAAATATATATCTGCCTTCCAGTTCTCAGACCCTGCTCAGATGGGGAGACAATAAACAGACATGAAGACACTGAACAGGACAGTCAGTGTGTTTTTGTGTGTTTGTTACGAGAATGAGATGAGTCACATGACTGGGAGAAAGTCCAAGGAATACACAGCAGCAGTTTACACACTGACAGCCAAAACACAGCAAACAGCCAGGACAAACACAGAAACACACACACACACACACACACACACACACACACACACACACACACACACACAGTATGCCAGCACAGGCCCTAGTGTGTAGGAGACAGCACAACGGGCAGGTACTTTTAACAGCTATACTGACATTTCCAATATCAGATTTCTATCCCATATGGTAAAATAAGCTCTCACACACAGCATAGTTCAACCCTGGTTGATTTGGTGACACCTGGGGTTATGCATTTTAATAATGTATACCCACAGGAGGAGGACATGCGGCCACTCAGGGCAACACACTTTGAGCAGCTATTCTGTCAGAAAGAAACCGTCCTCGACAACAATAGTCCTCTTAGCAAATGCCCCAAAATGACATGTTTACGTTCAAGCGATAAAGATCTCTAGCAGACGTAGAAATTATGATGGGAACAAAGGAAAAGATATTATTATAGAACCACAAAGTCGTAAGGGTGGAGGTCAGAGTGGAAGGATATGGGGTTCAACCTACAGTCAATTTACGTTTTCGGACCAAAATGTTCTGGGGACTCCCTGAGAGGACCTGCCTACCTGCCTTCAGGGACATTTTTTTCTGTTTGTTTCATTCGCCAATAGGAACGCTGAAGTGATGTAAGCTGACCAATCACTGTACACTTACGTCACTCAAGGTTCCTCTAAAAAAGCTAAAACGTAGATCTAAGAACTTCCTTCATTCCTATGAAAGTTCCTCCGATCTGAAAACACCTAATGTTGGCTGTTTTTAAAGCATGACCAAGATCTTTCCCTGAACCTGACCAAGTTGTTTTGTACCTAAACCAAACTTTAACCATGGTGTTGTCACATCATAAAACAGATTTGTTATTCAAGACTGATTTGTAATAGGTTTGGAAGACAGACACATGGTGTCATCCTGACAATAGGAGGGTCAGATCAGGAAATGCTTCTGTGTCGTTCTAGAGGGCATGGGTGAAGTATTTTGGCATTAAATTTGGAGGACTTGGTTGGTCGGAAAACATCTCCACTCATTCCTTGTGAATTTTGACAACTAAATGAAAGCCCTTTTGAGAAAACTAACGTTTTTTGTTTTATTTGTAACTATTAACTTGTAATAGTAATAATGAAATAATGAACTATTTCCTCCTGTTTGAGTGATGTTTGTACAGTGTCTAGCTGTTTTGGGAAATTATTGAGACTGAGAAAAAAATTTACTTTATATCTGAGACCAGTTTTTATACATTACTACATCTTCAGTAGCAACCAGTGGTCTTTGGGGTGATTGTCACAGACAGGGTGGAGAAGTCAGAAAGTATTGAGAGACGGAGTAACACATTGTTGGTTTTGGTCTTTTCGTGGGATTTGTTAACAATAAGAAAAATGTAGAATATTTCCACCCTTGTGCTTTGTGTGTGTTTTCAGTCTTCTGCCTCTAACTACACTTCTGTCCTCACTGCACTCCTGGTTGTGTTTGAAACCACTGAAAATGCACAAAAGCACAAAAGCTGTTAATACACAGTTCTCTTCATATTATTACACCTAAACCAGTGCAGTCTGTTTCCAGAGAAAGATTTTCACCCCATTAACTTATATTAGCAGTGCTAACATAGCTTTGCCTGAATGGGGACTTCATTTGTCTTGAGAATAGAATCCATCCAAAATAAGTCGGTATAAACTATATCTAAAACAATTGAATCAAATCAAAATGTTGTATTGCTTATTGGTGAGTGGATTCTTTGCAGTTGTCACTGGGAGTTCATAATGGAAATGACTAGTCCTTCAGTGGAAGCCCTTTATATCCCTTCCTCTGATGCAGTAGGTGCTGTTGTGGATAGTTCTTGATGAAACCGTGAGTGCACAGAGAGTCCCACTTGTGCACTTTAAAGCCTTGATGACTGAATACTTCATCAACAGTGCACTGTTTACTCCAGTGAATGTCCACAGATCTACGCTGAATGAAAATGTGATAAAAATGTGTCATGTAACATCTGGAAGAGTGATCCATGTTGGTCCAGCTAACACACTCCGACAAATGTCAGGTACTAATGAGAAGCTCAGAGGAGATAAACACAATGCTGCCTGATGGATGGAGCTGACAATATACATGCACACATTTATGGGTGTGTGTGTGTGTGTTGGACTAAGCATGCTGCAGTGTCAAAAAAAATACAAAATGCTCTCAGAGTAGCAAGTGTCCCAAAATAACCCATTAAATTTGTATATAGACCGTCTTTATGTAATGTTTGGATTCAGTGGGTTCAGTGAACCGTGTCTGAGAGTGCAGACAGACAGAGCAGCTCGCTCATGTATCATCATCTGCCTCGGACCAAACACCAGATTAGAATCAAGTCAGCGTCACAAATGTCTCAGGTCAGTGAGGGCTCATTATAGCAAAATGACTTGAACCAAACAAGATTTTAGTTTGCATCATATCAGTTGTGTAATTGTGTTCTCTTGAATTGCAACTTAGTTGACTTCAGCGACAGTACCCGGTTGCTTGAGCATTGCTGGCATCACCGCATCAAGACAATGTTTGTTTTCTATTGGTTTGAATTATTTTGTGTCAGTAGCCCTTTTCAACAGACTTAATAGCAATACTGCTGTAAAGCAGACCCATCATTACGCAGGCTTTGCTTATTTACACTGAATCAAACAATGTTCCGGAAACAAAAGAGGCGTGATGTGTAACACAACAGCGCCTGCGTCTAGTGTGATGCTCGGAGGGAAAGGAGCTCTCAGACCTCGTTGTCTCCCCAATTCGCAGACATTTTCGGGTGCTGTAGGTTAGCTGCTAACTTCTTCTTCTTTGAGTTAGCTGCTAACTGCTGCTAGCTGCTTTGTAAATCCCCCGGTGGTGGGTCGCACACATAACACGTCATCAAAATGTCATACCCCTGTCCCGTCCCGCCGGCTCCCCCATTTTACACAAATGTAGATTCGGCTCTGTTACTACCTCTGCTACCTCAGCTTAACTTGAACTTAACTTATTTTGCTCTGTCCTCCGTGACTTCCCCGAACACCTAGATGTGCGCTGAACCCAGCGCAGCTCAGATGGTGTTGTGTCTGAAAGGGCCTTAAGTCTCAGTTAAATCAACAATACCAGAAATATAGCATGTAAGAAGGAGGTTGGGATGTTGGGTGTTGGTACGAGCGAATCAGCAGAGTAATAGTGACAAGTTTCAAGTTATACTGACTGTGTTGTACACCTGCATTAATATGATGGGATGTTACCAGCCACACAGAATGAGTGGCTCATTCACAGCTGTAAAGGACACAGGGGGACAGCCTTGTTGATCTGTCTTGAAATATGGATTTGGAAGTAGGCTGCCCCTGACGTGGTCCATAGCTTAGATGTTGGTTCTATATTGCTATATGACTAGATTTTGGTTCTATACTGCAGATGTTCCAAACATATTACTGTCTCTGAATGAGGCTGCTTCCAAGCATTTGTAAGCCCTACTGTATCTTTGGTACAGAAGATCCACTTCCGTCAGCTGTAGCCTACTGGAAACTTGACTCAATTTTAGAGGACGCCAACACTTGATGGACATCAATACTCTCACATATTTCCTAACAGAACCGTGTCTGCTTCACTGAAGCAAAGCTTTCAGTTTAAAAAAGACATCAACTGCCTGAGGCCTCGCTCTTTAAACCAGCATACACATCTAACAAAGCCACAAAATCAATAGCTATACATTAGCTGCTGATTGACAATTTGTCACTCTATGCCCTCCACATAATTATCTCCCAGCATGTGTCGAGCTGAGAGGAAATGCCTCTCCATGCCTGCCATAGAACGAAGGAATGTTATTCTTCTTCTACCACAGACAGGAATTTAATTAAAAAGTCATAAGTGGCTAGCTGTTTGTCTGTCTGCTGTAGAAGGTAGCATACAATCAGGCTATCACTTTCTTAATGAAAACAACAGGCTGTTGTGGCTAGAAATGAGGCTGCTGTTGTTGCAGGGCCAGAAAACCAAGAAACTTTTGCCTGATATCAGACAGAATTGTCTCGTTACACTCCATTTCCATCTTCAGTCTGACGTTGCCTCCACTCTAACCGATTTCCGTGGGGGAGGGGGATTCAGTTTTCCCTAATCAATCACTAGAGACCAACGTATCCGCCTGAATTTAATGTCATTTTAAGTCGACACTGATGCGTAGCCATGCCAACATACTGGTTTTGCCAGGTTTACTACGATGTTGGGCGATATTGAAAAGACATGCTGTCTATGTAAAATAAAGCTTGACAACGGCACTAGTCCCACCCGTGGCGCTGACTGGCTAATCGTTAGTACCCCCACGGTGCTCCTTGGACAATTGCTTTTTCAAACCGAGAAACCACTGCTTTATGATACCAGAGCCAGACCAGAATCAGTCAACTTGATGGAGTGGGCGGATTTAAAAGTCTGGACCCAGGCAAAAGAAAATTAACTCGAAGATCCCAAATTCACTCTCTAGAGCTGATCTGACCTGCAGAGTGGGGTGATTATTTTTTTGTGGGTTTGTCACTACGAGTGACACCTTTCTCATTATACATAGTCATTTGACCCTTTGTCAATGTAAAACTATTGATTAGTGCAGCTTTAAGAGTTTACAATGAAACAGAAGAAGTTCTCCCCTGGTCAGATGGGCTTTACACGTGAAAAAAATGTTTCCTGTGGTTTATCTTGACATCAGTGCCCCATTGTGTTTCTACTATTGCAGTTGCATTAGTACATGGTCATCCCCTGACTGTGTTAAATGCACAACTAGTGTTGTGTTTCAGCATATTGAGAAACCCCTGTTGGGTACTTGGCCATTCCATCTCTATGTTGCTCTTCTTCTTAATTACTATTCCATGGTCACAGCCAAACCAAGCTCACTTAAACAACAACAAATCATTACTAACTAGGCCAATTTCTGCTTAGACGTTTGTGGCCAAAAGCACAATAACTATAGAAAGAGAAGAGAAAGAGAGAGGGTGAGATCCTGAAGGATTATATTCTCTGCATTCTCTGAATGTAGGCTAATTAGACTTAACTAACTACAGCCTGCTGCAGGCGTGGCCATATCTCTCGTTTTCCTTAATTCTCTATGTTTCATTCTCTCATTACTCGCTTACTAATTCATGGAGAAGAGTAAGAACAACAAAGAAAGTAACTTCATGTGTTAACGTAAACGTGCTGTGATAGTGGGCCCCGGTCTTGCATCTCAGGGGAGATACAGTATGTTTCATTAACATTGTTTTCCATCATCAGAGGGAAAGGATATTCCCAGAGCCAATTCAGTGGTTCCTCAGGAAACAAAGAAAACGTAATATTTAGTGGGGGAACCAGGGAGTGGGGGCTGATGGAGGAAGGGAGATATTTTGGCTTGTAAGACGCACTCTAGAAACAGCTTCCATGTTGACACAAAGTATTCTGCGACACTAAATGTGTAATTTAATCTCTAAATACAATTTCATTACTTACTCTGTGTTCAGTGTATGATATAAAAAAAATATTCAGTGCCATCAATGTGCAACTTACTGTGGATACTTTCCAGTATCCACAGCAATAAAAATATATTTTTTAAATGAAAGGAAAGAATAAAAATTACATAATATAATCTGAAATGATTGTACTTTGTATTTGGCTTTTTTTGAAACCTATTTGAAATATTTGGTCTGTTACAGTACATCTTGTGAAAGGGCCAACTCACTCCCAAGGACATACACTGGAGTTGGTTAGCAGTAATGGTTTTAATATTTTGAACATGGTCTCTGACATTTATCTAACTCCTTTAATGAGTCT
The DNA here is from genome assembly GCA_005408345.1 of Macquaria australasica. Classification (NCBI taxonomy): domain Eukaryota; kingdom Metazoa; phylum Chordata; class Actinopteri; order Centrarchiformes; family Percichthyidae; genus Macquaria; species Macquaria australasica. The sequence goes on along the minus strand of SEMN01000470.1, from coordinate 105,092 downwards.
CTAGACTGTATGTAGAGAGATGAGTCTCATTTATATACAAAAGAAGGTATATAAATGAGAATACTAATGCTCTTTGTGTAAAAGCTTTGTTGATGCCACCAAGCATAACATCAGACTCTGTCGATATCCCCCTGATAATTTCAACTCACAAACTATGATATTATTTATATTATTGAGTTATTAATGCACTTCTGGCAGGCAGAAAAACAACAATATCGCCTTATGAACCCCTGATCTCTTATCAGTCAATAAGTGTAATGAGTTGGCATGTTTTTTCAGAGATTAAATAAAAAGACTGAAAAAAAATCAGACTCGTCTAAATAACCCCCCATCAAAGAATAAAACCACACCACTGCTATCACCAAACAGAAAGATACTGTGACGTTATGATGTCAACATTCATGCTGTGACCAGCAAAACTGTGGAAGATGCACCAAACAGTAACTAGACCATTCCCTCTCTTTTGGCACTATGCATACAAGCAGTTTACCAAGACACGTGGAGTCCCACAGGAATCAATTCTAGGGCCTCTATAAGGGAAACTTCAATGATTTTGTACATCAAAGTCAGTTTACTGGTCTTGGGGAGTACTACTGTGAAAAAGTTGTATGAAGTTTTTTGTGGCTACAGAGGGAGCTGCATGACATCGCCTCAAGTGATCTGTCCATTGTGAGTCTGACAATGTTATAGGAGTGCAAAGATAAATCGAGGGAGTACTCTTTAAAGCTTTATATGATCCATTTAGGCCAAATCCTGGAAGACCATGAGACTGCTTGCAATAGCTATGCAGATGACACTCTAGTTCTGTTCATGTCCAGAGAAACTTATTCATGTCTTCATCTCCAGAAGGGAGGAACCAAGGAACCAGTAGAGCTGAGCACATTATTCCTGTTCTTAAAGGGAAACTCCGGTATTCTTAAACCTAGGCCCTATTTTTTTTTTTTTTTTTTTTACAAATTTTGAGGTTGAAATGAATAATACTTACCAATGTTTTGGAATTGGTCCAGTAGATTGCCTCAGCCGGCAGCCGCACACGGGCTGCAACGTAATCCTTGCGGGTAATTGCGTCTGTGAAAAGCGTGTTCACTAAAAGTGCTTGTTTTTGCCACTGACAGGCTCAGACTGTTGTTCTAAGTGTCTAACAACTTTGTTAAAGAGTAAGATCCTTTTTGTTTAACCAGAAACAAGTCTCACTCAAGGAAAAGTTTCGCTCTGAAATCTCGCGAGAGGTGGAGTTGTTGCAGGAAGACGAAAGGATCTTACTCTTTAACAAAACGGTCTGTCTCTGTAGGGATCCTTTCCCTAATGTTGCACTTTTAATGGACAGACTTTTCACAGAAGAAAGGATAAAGGACGAAAGGACCAGCAAGGATTACGTTGCAGCCACTGCAGCCCGTTCGCGGATGCCAGCAGAGGCAATCTACTGGACCAATTCCATACCTTTTGGTAAGTATTAGTAATTTCAACCCCAAAATTTCAACCCCAAAAATGGGGCCCAGGTTTCCCTTTAAATCTTTCAACTGGCTTCCAGTTAGTTGGAGAGCAGATTTTAAAGTGCTGCTGCTTGTTTATACATCACATATGGCTTAGGGCCAAAATATATTTAAATAATATAAATCAGTTAAGCCCCTTAGATCTCTAGGAAGCAGTCACCTGGTAGTGCTTCCAGTCAGAACCAAATTTGGTGAATCTGCGTTTTGCTGCACATTGATGGAACGTCCTAATGATCTGAAATGTACTGCAACGTTTGCCACTAAATTAAAAACTCTCCTTTGAACTGTCTTTGTGCTTGAAAGGTACTTTAAGCATTCATCAAAGCAACACAATACTGTGCTTCTTTACATTATTTTTCTCTATCCTTTTCTCTTTATGTGATAGTTTAGGTGTTGGCGTGGTCCTTTGGTCGGATGCAGAGCAGCTGTCCCTTCGGTGTTTCTGACCAGGCAAGCATCTGTCGGGCCATCCTGCAGTCTGCTGGCATACTCCTTCACAAGGCCCAGTGGCCAGGAGAAGCCTCAGTGAGGAGCTGGACCATAGAGTTTATTAAACTATCATCTGCACCCGGCCCAAGATACACTTATTATACTTTAGCTCCTGTCATACTGTACATGGGACACCCTCCTTCCAAACAAACAATACAAAGAATAAAAATAATTTACTTCCTGACTGTTGCACCAGTTAACTTTACCCTAAAATGTCAGAAAACTAATTTCAGGGAACACAGGTGATGCAGGGTTAAATGCATGACCAGCTTCGTCATTCCAATTAAAGGTGCCATAAGCGTTTTTTTTTGTTAGTTAACATAAGTGTTAAATAGCTCTACATTCCGACAGCCATCACTGAAATAGCATGTTTGATCAGTAACATGGGTCTCCTGAGTGAGTGCCTCCGCGCTGCAGTAAACAGAAAATCATTTTTCTGGTACCCCTTTCCCACTTTATCCAATGAGGAGAGAGAGCTCCGCAAAGAGGCGGTCCTCTCTGTGCGTTCATGGGCAGACAGCGGAGCTATAGTGTGGCTGACTACCTATTCCAGCGCTCCCAGAAGCCGCTCACACCAAGTGTCATGCAAAACCGGCATTTACATCTGTGGGGCCTTTGATCGCTGGAAAAACCTCAAAGTTTTGAATGGGTTGAAAAGTGATGCGTAGCTAGCCTTACTGCTTCTGGACGGGTAAGCTATATTTTACTCTGCAGTAGCTATATGGATATTTATTACCCTGATAGCTGACATTAATTTATTTAACTACCTAGACACTTGTCATTTGTGGTGGACTTGGTTTGCTGTGTAACGACAGCAGCAAAGCTTGTTGTTAGCTAGCTAGCTACCTAGCTAGCTCATTATAGCATAGCAGAAAACGAACCCAGTAATGCTAGCTCACTTTACAGCCAAGTAGATGACTGAGAAATGAAACATTAGATAATAATGTTCATCTGTTGTTTCCTAGTTATGAGAAAGACTGCTCCACATCGACACCCTTCATGCTCGGAGGAAAGCGACCCCCGCCCCCACCAGCATTGTCGAGGAGACACAAGCCAGCAGAGGAATAGGTGAGTCATACAAGTTGCCTTAGGTGAAACTGAATAAGTGTAATGTGTAATGGAATATGGCTTTACCCCAAACATAAGAGAAAACGTATTAAACAATATTTGATGGAGACGTTCCTAAATAAAATGGAGAGACTGTTTTACATTTAGGCGGATAGGGACCTTGGGGTTAGTGTCAAGAGTCATTGTCATTAGTATGTGTATTTATTGTTAATGATGAAAGGAAATGTATCCTGACCTGTGATGCACTTCAAATAATGACTGCTCTCTATTGTGTTTTAAAGGACAATCTCTGCCACAGCAGCAACACTGTGTTCTTGCTTCATCTACCAGACCCTGGGCCCCAGCAGAATACACTAATTGTGATTTAAAATAAATGTTTTATATTGGACTTGTATAAAATAAAGCATTATAATACTCTCAACCTTGTTATTCCAATACTGAAGGAGATGACCATATGGTTTTCTATCAGTCTTTTTACTACTCTATGAAGGAATAAAAGCTTTAACTAAATTTGCAGCAGACAAACAACAAATCAATAGGGGGACATGGTTCATGATGCAGAATTGTATACGTAGAGCGTGCAGATTGAGCAGATGATGAAATGCTCAGGTCAGAAAAGTAAGAAGGACGTTACATACACAAATAGTATTAAACTCCATTTTACAATAACTTGCATGTATCCACGCCTTGATTTTCTGATCTGTCAACGATGATGGGTTTTGCATGGCATGGAGAATAATTGGTTGAGGCTTAACCTCTTGGGAGAGAACTGAGGATTATGGGTATGCAGAGTAGGCTGCTGTGATGTGAAACCCCAGGCAATCTCCCCTCTGATTGGAGATTAGCTCTGAATTAGCAGGGTCTCGGCAGGTGGCACACTCACACACACACACACACACACACACACACACACACACACACACACACACCATGCACATCTTCAATCCTTTCTGTTATCTGCTGGATTTCTTTACTTCTTTAATTATAATCCTTAATTCACATTTCATCTTGTCCACCACCTATCTTCTTCTACATATCTCTCCTAAATCATTAAATGATTGTATGTTTTGTGTAGAGATACTGATGAAGATGAAAACCATAATATAGGCGTTTACTTCATGTTACTCTTCTCATAGCAGATGAGAAAGGCTGATGAGAAACATGGAGACATGGAGACATGGAGTCAAAGGTATGAGTGGTGCAGTTTCGTAAGATGGTCCATGATGCAGCTGTACCAACGATCCACCCTATCACTAAACAACCTTTGTTTTTAGTTTAATATTCAGTACTCAAAAAGTCAATTTCCCAAATAAATCACTATTGAAAAATAAATCCCTTTTATGATGTGACAAATTTATGGTTAAGGTTGGTTAGGTTTAAGGAAAGATCATGGTTTAAAATAACTATTTAGTTAAGATTAGGTGGTTTAGGTTAAAATTGCTTCCTTAAGGTTACGGGACCTTTGTCTACATGGTTATAATAGAAAACAGGTGGTTAAGGTAAGGGAACAATCGCAGTCATGCTTAAAAAAAATTCGATAATCATGCCCACTTCAACTACTTATATATATATGTATATATATATATATATATATATATATATATATATATATATATATATTGTTAAGACATGTATCTAAGTACACACACACACACACACACACACACACACACACACATACGTGTACTTATGTGTATATAAGTATAGCAATTGAGTAAATGTACTTAGTTACATTCCACCACTGGTTTGCATATACCCGACTTTGAAATGTATAGCTCTCCACTCTAACACAATGAATGGATTATCATTTGAGGTGCTCTTCAAAGTGTTTCACCTTTTTGCGGTGTTTTTCAAAGGTGAAAAACTTGACAGAAACAATGTTCCCCTTATTTAGGATCATTTCAATGTTCATTGACAATATTTTTGAACATTCAATGCTAACGTCTTTCTTTTTAATTTTTTTAAATTTGTCATAGTATGTCAGACTTTCATGCAAGAAGTTAGATGCATCACACCCCCATCCACCACCCCGACCTCCATAGCCTTACTTTTCGCCTTGCTACAAAAAGGTCACTCTAGTTTCTGCATCAGCACTGAATGTTGGCATTGGATGTAAATCTTGCGCTGCAGGATCAAGCAATATAAATCAAGTTTGTCAGAGGGAGACTGAGTTCAAAAATAAGGTTGAAAAAGGGGGGTCAATGACATTAGAAGTAAGGGCCCTCCCTGGTAGTGCAGATGTTTCCAACAGAAGTCCAGAATGAATGCTGGGAGCAGGTGAGGCAGTGAATCCAGAATCGAGATCACACTTTGCTGCCTCTTTGCTGCAGCCCTCCTCCTCTTTTGTCTCTCTAGCAGTAAATGGAAGCAAGTTTACTGCACTGTCTCTGTGTATCAGTGAAGAGCGTTCTCTCCTACACAACACAGACACAAAGGCTGCATTGCTGACACCACCAAGGCTGACACCACAGAACCGTGACTCTGTAAGGCTTTTGCCAGTACTGAGGAGAAAGCGCTGCGTGCTCTTCACATTTAGAAATATTCTGTAGGCAGGCATGCTGCTAGGGATTTTATCATTTTATATTAGGAATACGAATGTCTTAGTCCCTTCAGTATCAACTCATCTCTATGAAGAACCCCCTGTCTAACTAACCCTGGTCTTACATGTGGTTACATGTATTTCCACATCAGTATTTTTATATTTACAATAGTTGTGATCAATTTATATTGAAAGAAATTTTTCAGTTTTTCATAGGCCTCCAAGCCTATTATTCACTTTTCACTTTACAGATATTTTATAAAGAAAGGAAGTAGGATTTTCACATATTTGGCAGGAAATTTCACTTTTGCTACTTATGGAGATGTCCAGTTTGCCCTATGGCCTATGTAGTTCATACATATTAATATCACATGTATGGGCATAAAGCTGTTGCAGTCCGTACATCCGTAGCAGGTTTGCGACACTGGGGTGAGCTGAGAACCTGGTAAAGAAACGCAGGAAGAAGGAACGGACAAGAGCAAGCTTCTACAAAGATCCCTTCAAATTTGTGAAGGTCCTGGTACATTCTGGTGGTTGTAGGATAATAGGAAAATGCCTTTATGAAACAAAAATCTATGGTATGCTTTGGAAAAAATGCACACACGTGCTAGTATGAGCTAAAGGAGAGTTAGCTGTGGCTGTGACTGCAGTGCCAGCTCAATGTAACATGAAACATACAGAGCTTCAGCCTTAGCAGCACTCAATCTCACTCCCTTCCCAGCCATATATGCCTCAGGGCTTCACTCCGCTCTGTTTGAAGTGCAGGTTTTGCTGAGTTTGTCAAAAAGGCCCAAGAAGTGTGGAGTGGCTCAAACACTGAAAGAGAGAAGGACTCAGTTGTTAGAGCATTTAGTCTGAAATGCTTACAGTTGTGTTCAACCTGTATCATAGTTTTTAACATCTAAGGTAGCTTTAGGCTTAGCTACATATCTAAAGACTGGAAGCAGGTGAAAACAGCTAGCCTGGCTCTCTTCAAAGTTCAAAAATCCATCTACAAACACTAATTAACATGTTGTATCCTGTTTATTTAATCCTTCCATAAACAGAAATGTAAAAACGACATGTTTTGGATTCAAAGGGGTTTATGTGCTGGAAAAATAGCCAAGAAATAGTTACTGTGTATTGTCTTGAGCTTTCTCAGCCACCATACAAAATAGACAAATAGCTGTGTACATTTTATTCTAAATGTAAAATAATAATGAAGGACATTGTTAAGGATAATGAAAAGAAGCTCTCTGCAACAACTAACCAATCACCCAGCGCTTTAAATTTTGAATGCACAGAGTAAGTAAAACACGTCTTTGAAAAATGATAACATACAACAAACAATTATTCTCATTATTGATGGATAATCAGATTATTTTCCTGATTAATCGTTTAGTCTATGAAATGTTAAAAAGTCGAGCCATCACAACTTCCCAGAGCCCAAATTGACGTCTTCATGTCCTGTTTCTTCCATTCAGACAGTCCAAAACCAAAAGATATGTCATTTACTGACATAAATAACAAAGAAAAACAGCAAATCCTCACATTCAAGAAGCTGGAACCAGCAATGGTTTGGCATTTGGCAAAATAACTGAAATGATTAATCAGATACCAAAATGAATACAGATTAATGTTCTTTCGATCAAATAATCAGTCATTGGACAAATGGTTGCAACGCTAAACATATAGATTACAGTCACATATGTGACAGAAACCCCAAACAGTCCAGGCACTGAAACAGTCCCGAGACTGGACTCAAAATCAAGGCTAAAATTAAATTATCCCTGTATGCATGATGCAATAAGTCAGCATGAAACCATTTAAAGTTAGGCAGCATCATTTATTCTCCAGTTCTTGCATGCCACAGCATAATGAATGTAGTAAAACCTGTATAATGTGAAACGCTCTCAGACTTTCTCTACATTCCCTCAGCATAACTCTGCACTGCATGCTGCCTTTGAGAAGGACCAGGGTTTAGACTAGACCATCCAATATCTACTCAGCCCGTGTGCTTAAGGTTAGTGTAAATCTAATGCACCGTAAGTGTGTTCTCAGTTTCACACCTCTGAAGCTACTGATGTTACTTGATGTGTCAGTGGGAAACACCAGCAAGCCTGGGGAAGCTGGGGAGACAGAAGAGGGGAAGACATGCTTATGAGGGATGAAATGGAGAAGAAAGGAGTCAGGAAATGACAGAGGAGTAGGTTTGGGGATAAAAGTAAAGAAGGTAATGTAGGAGGGGATGGAGAGAGTGGAAAACACACTCCAAATAAATGGGAGGAATCCCATTTGATATCTTCCTACATGTTATGTCAGCTTCATCCAGAGAATGTCAAATGTAACCTTTGTGGCAGTCAGGAGAGAAAACTCAGCAGTGCTAACAGACATTAATGGTTAGGAAAGGACTTATGATGGAAATGCCATCTAGCTCTTCTTTTTTCACAACCAGGATAGAAATGATATTTTACTGCACGAAAGTATCAGGGGGAGAGTTGCAACACAGACCTTTTCTTTTGCAACACGGAGTCAGGAAAATGGGACAGCCTTGTCGTGCCAGTATAATAACAGTTTATAGTAAAACATAAATAATAATAAATAATAGTTTATGCATAGATTCTATTTTTTATTGGTAAATTCAACAATTCATCTTTAAACCTGCATTAATTGATTTTGCTGGCCACTTGTGGGCAGCGCAACAAGTAAACTCAACATTGACATAAAATCACTATAAATTTGACTAACGTGTTAGCAAACAGTTGCTTATTTACAGAGCAACATTAGCATTCATTTGGAGTCGTTTCTGTTCACCTGATGAATCTAAGTCCTATATCCACTCTTATTTAGCTCTGTTTAGGTCTCCCGAGAAGCACTCTGTAGAACTGAGGGGAACTGCAGAGTTGGGTGATAGTTCTCTGCGGGTTCATCACTACAAGCATAGCCGTCACAAGGGGTGTACGAGTGGTGCGGCTGTACAGGGCCTCACTCCTCTTATCGGTCTCACAATGCTTTTCTTTTTTTTTTAACTCAACATACACCACATCACATGAAACAAAACTGATGCGGTTATTCCTTCCTTGGTTAAGGTCCCAGATGAGTGTGCCACGAATCCAGAGCAAGCCTATATTATGGACTATTAACCTCATAGGTGATCAGGCTCTCATTGCTCTCCACAACCATTCTACACAAATGTGTTTGATAACATGTTTGGATTCACTTTTAATCTGACTAAATTGTGTGAAATGGAAGATATTGACCTGTAAAGGCACTGCAACAGACTGATTGACGCTGTGAGCAGGACATAAACACACAGGACCTGTTACAGGAGGCGAGATATAACTCTACAAGAACAACCTCAGCACTTCAAACCCTTCGTTTTCTCAAAAAGATTGGACAAACATTTCACAACTTTGAGATTGGTCTCAGAATTCTTCTGACTATCCCAGTTTCCAAAGTTGAAAGAAATCAAGAACTATTTGCATACATCAGTGCCTCAGGACAGACTGTATACACTTGCTGTTCTATCCATTGAAGAGAATGTTGCATCCAAAATGAATTATAGTGTGTAATTCAGTGTTTTTGTAACCTTTAACTGACCACATGTGAAACAGGGTTAGGGTTAGGGTCCTGTGCTTTGTATGCCCACCATCCACCCCTACCAACTCCCTACAACTGCTGTACAATACAGGTCAAGAACACAGTGTGACACACACAAAATGTATGGTCACATTTTTTGTAATTTTGTTTATGTTTTTATTTTGGGAATGTCATTCTGTGAGTATTCTAATTTGAGCCATAATGGTTATTTGCCAAAGGTCCCGTAACCTTAAGGAAGCATTATTTGCCTCGGGGTAAGACTTCAAGGTCTCTTTATAATATTATGTTGAGCATTTCAGTGTTGCCAGCAGGAGGCAGTGTGGCACTTTGTCTTTACAGCATGATAGCAGACTGCTTTACAGCACAACATGGAAAACATTGTTGTATTGCAAAGAATATGCAAATGTATATCACCACCACCATTAACATTATAATTAGTTGTTCACATGTGAGGTTAGAATGAATATTGGCTGTAATTGGCTCATTTTCCTGACATTAAACTCCAACTCCCTTGAGGCTTTGCAAATGTTCCATATGCATTGCCCTCGGCGTGGCCTTGGCTCCTTCAAGAGGAGATGCTGAGTCAGTTTTTACTGATGAGACGGGCACCACTGAGGCTATTGAGAAACTCCCCAGACAGGAAGCTCTCCTTCAGAATGTTGCCTAATGGCCTGAGACACACCTCATGACATGGCATGCAGCAGTACACAGGATTAATAATAATAATAAATATTTAATAAATAAAGAATATCATGCATACACACACACCCCACTGTCTAGGTTTTTACTGAGAATAAAATTGTGCCCTATTCCTTTTGTTGTCCGTTGTCAACTCTGTCTCTTAGAGGAGGGTCAATTGCCCACCCTGGTGCCCCCATGGTAGATAAAACATGATAAAGTGCCCTCTAGGATGGCCTTCCAGTGGAGAAAACACAATACTGTGCCATATACCGCACCACATGCAGCTGGTGCCCTTTTTATTTTTTTTCGCCCCTGCCCCTCGGACAGCCTGAGACCACCACTGCTGCCGTTGATGTTTTGGGACACTTACAATTTTTCACTACATGTAGAGCACTCTGTTTGTAGCGTCTTGGTTAGCATTGCTACTAGCTGCTGTCTCTCACTGGAATTCCATGTGTCATGTTAGCTAGCCAGAGCTGACAGGCAAAGGCAGGCGTGTAGTAAAAAGTTTTGCTTTTTTGTGCTGCACACAAATTACAATTTACCTTTAAACGATATTTTCACTGGTGACCAGCAAGTTCATTACTCAATACTGAAAATGTCCATAATTAAGCTATCATGACATTGTGGCAACATGTTTTCTACCCCCCTGCTTGTTTGAAAATGGGAAACCCGTCTATTGGACGACTATCCTTTATTTCTGATTTCTACTCTTTCACTTACCCCCTCCTCCATCTCTTCATTTCTTTATCCACCCATGTCTCTCTGCGTCGATCTGTCTTTGTTTTCTTGCCTCTCTTTCTCTAAGGACACAGAGCCAGAGAGTGCGGGAAAAAGTCGATGATTTCTAAAGGTCCCGAGTCCACCACTATCAACACAGCCCCGGCTCCAGCTGCCTTGGGGGAAGAAATAATCTAGCCATCAATACCTCCTCCCAGATAATGTCAGGCCTTCCAGACCAATGCACAATTAGCCCTCCTCCAACCCCCTCCCTCCACACGCAAACACACATGCACACAACTGTGTACCCTGTCAGCGAGAACACTGGAGCAATGATTTGTGAAATAATCTTGCTGAGTACAGATAGAAAACTCAACAAAAAGCCTCATCAAACCTCATCTTCAACACGGTGAAACCTATCTCCCACTTGCCATGAACACTTGACGCCTTTTTAAACACATTTGAGACCAGTTTCATCTGCATCACGTCTAGTTAATTAGCGGTTTGTGTGATTAAATCCGCCAGGGGATTCTTTGATGTCGACTGAGCTAGTGGGAGACACTTGTAGGCTCCATCTGAACTGATAAAATCTGTTTCAGCGCTCAGTGATGGGAGAATACCAGCCTGGGAATGGACACACACACACACACACACACACACACACACACACACACACACACACACACAGGTAACTGCGACTACATGAATCTATCACAACTGAGCTTATTGGCTACATATTGCATTTCTATGACTGTACAGAAGAAGATGAGAGGTCCAAAGCAAACTAAAGATTTAAGAAAAATGATCAGTAAAACTGATAAATCTGAATATCTTCATCACTTTGGCCTCTTTAAAACCTCACTCCATTCCACTGCACATGACACTGATGAAAACAGTCTTTATTCCAATGCCTCTCTCTAATCTGCTCAGCTATGTCTATCTGACAGCTTATTGCACATCCTAATACAATTACATACACAATACAGCCTTTACATGGAGTTTGTTCCAGTTTTGCACAGATGAATGAATGCGCTGAGTGGGGATACATTATTGGAATGCATGTGCAGATCATGCATAATGCAGGCTAATCTGGTAGGCAGATATGGCAACCAAAATAGAAACTGTGATCTTTGATGCAACGCTGCTGAAGGCATTTCAATTCAATTCAATTCAATTCAGTTTTATTTATATAGCACCATATCATAACAAAGTTATCTCAGGGCACTTTTTCGAATAGAGCAAGTCTAGACCGACTCTTTATATTTACAGAGACCCAACAGTTCCCACCATGAGCAAGCACTATGCGACATTCATTATCATAATTCCATACAATTACACATTATTTCAACCAGCCAGATGAGAAAGAACGGGCAGTGTCAGAATGATGGGGGTTTTGGGGAAGACCCAGGGTCTGCCAACAAGACTTCAAAACCTCTTAATGTTGGCAACATGTCTGGTGACATTGTAATAATGACTGATGAATAACATATCGATCTCAAGGAATTCACGTGAATGCCTCACATGACTTCCAGATACTTTTTTGGTGACTTTTCTTTGATCTTTGCTCTCCATCAAGTGCAAGATCACATTTCAGCTCTCTTCTAAGCTATGGGGAGCACCCGTGCGCTCCCATAGGAGACATGGAGAGAGGGGGAGTGCGCTACTGATGAGGAACAAGTCCCCCGTGCAGTGTTCGTGCACAGAATGAGCGACGCGCTCCCGCTGCGCTCATCCTGTGAAAGATCTGGGCGATGGTGACATTTCTGACAAAGAGATAAGGTTTAGCCTGACACAAGAACGGTGAGGTGGGGATCCTGATGCTACTCTCCTCAGAGTGTCCCCCCACCAAAAAGCCTTGACACAAATCCACCCCTTCCCCCCCAAAAACAGTCAAAGTGTCTTCCATCCTTACCGCATAGCAGCTGCATCCAGGCGCACGTCTTGTAGACCGTGGCGGTGTTGCAGAAGAAGAAGAGAGCGAAGCAGCCGATGCAGCTGAGGATGAGCACCATGGACATCAGCACGAAGAAGGAGGCCGCCTTGAAGGCTCCCGATGGGATGGAGCTGAAGTCAGAGAAGCTGCCCTGGCACAAGAGTTCCCGGTTGGAGTTCCCGTTGCCCACGCAGTAGTGGAACAAGCCGAAGTAGCCGGCTTGGGGAGTGTTGACGCTGTCGCCGATCCAGTAGGGCTGGATGAAGACCACCACGTTGATGATAGCCAGGCAGATGGTGAATATTGCCCACAGGACCCCGATGGCCCTGGAATTGCGCATGTAGTTGTCATGGTAGATTTTGGAGGCTTCCTGCGAAGGCAGCATTTTTCTCTCCCACCCCCCAGCCCCCCCGCAAAGCAGCGTCAATGGTGTTCCCTCTTCTCTTGATCTCCCTTTTATCCTCCTCTATCCGTAGGTAGAAAGGATGAAATGAAATTATTAAAAAAAGAAATAAAATAAAAATAAAAATTCCTCTGCAACAAATGTCCAAAGGTCCAGTGACTGGTGTTCTCCCCTCTCCCCCTGAAGCTCAACCAACTAGCAGATCTAGATCCTGCTCTTTTTTGGATTAGTCTCACATCCAAATGCCCCCTCCTCCCTCCCTCCTCCCCTCAGATCAGTCAGTCAATTCAGTGGCGAAGCGTGATTCAACTGACGGGGAAAGCCTCCCCTCTCCTCCGCTCCTCTCAGCGCGTAAAGACACAGGAGAGCCGACAGTCGAGCTCACGGAGCCAAAAGCAGCGGCCGATGATGGACGGGATGAGCAGCATTGTCTTCTTCCAGCACTTCACCTCCGCCTGACGGTGTCCGCTCTGCTCTGCAATTCAGACCCAAAAGGCTTCAAAGAAGATACGAGATGCACCCGTCGCGTTCCCCACAGATGATGGTGAATCCTCCGCGAATGAAGGGAGATCCAAAATAAATGAAGGAAGACACTGACGCAGCCTTTGACATGCTTCACTCAAGAATGAAAACTTGACAAAGAAAAAGGAAAATTTGACACGACGAAAGTCCGAGTATGGATGAAAAATGTATAAAAATATAAATCAGTCCTCCAACACTGCACACACCGACAACCCCACGACTGTGGTTTTGGATGCTGTGACTCTCTCACTCACTCTCTCCAGTCTCTCTCTCCGTGCGTGCAACCGAGGAACGTCGACGACTTGTGGATGATTTTTGATATTGCAGAAATTCTTTACTTACGCACACACACACACACACACACACACACACACACACACACACACACACATAAGCTACATCACTGATCAAATAAGTGTTGGAAGGGCTCAAGGATTTACTATATGCTATTTTAACCCTTAAAGAGAGCAACATTTAAGAAAGACATTTAGAACCATCTACTGTACACCGTAAAAAAAGAAAAGTTGGGTGAACTCAAAATTTCAAGGCAACAAACTTCGATAAAATTTTAAGTTGGACAATTAAACTAAATATTTTAAGTTTTGCTTTTGAGTTTGCTCAACTCTGAATTCTGATTTTTGTCAACTCAACTGTAAGTAATTGTACATTGTAATAACTTTTAATCCTTACTTCTGCTAACTCTCCCGTAACTTGTACTAATTTATAATTTTACATTGTAATAACTTTTAATCCTTACTTCTGCTAATTCTCCCGTAAATTGTACTAACTTATAATTTTACATTGTAATAACTCTGAATTCTTAAACAGAATCCACTTTAACTTGGTAAGTTAGTATAGCAGAATAATTTAAGAGGAATTTAAATTTGCACACTGCAATAGTTTATAATGTAAATCAACTTTATACTTTAGAACCAATAACTTCTAATCAAATGTATAAATTACAGATGCAACATATACATTCAAAACATTTGTTTTATTTAAACTGTACCAGCATCAAATCCCTTCCAACAGGGCCAGAAAATTGCAAACTAATGAGACCCAATTGTCCCAGTCCTAGCAGTCAACTTGTGCTACACATTGTATACTTGTAAACTTTGAGACTGAATAAAAGATCAAACATGAGTCATGTATACAAGACCATACAGAATCAGTATGATACACAACTATGAATCTAATAAATCTGTTAACAAGGTCACTGAGCGCCATAACTTCCGCTGCTCAATACTATGACAATTTACAAACACTGAATCTTAACATGTAACATGTTTAAGAAAAACCCAATAAAGTGTTACATAAATGTAAGAGAGTGGGAGATCGAGGTACATATGAGTTGAGAGTGAGTAACAGCAAGAGTAAATTAACATGGTGTTGGCTGGACAGAAGGGAACTTTTAGAGGTCAACAATTCCAGATCCAACATTATCAGTTAACTTATGGATTTACTGAAGGAGTTTGTTTGAGGGATCTGACCCTTGCAGAGAGGTCTGACCCAAGTTCCATGAAAACCTTCTGAACAGTTTCAAATGTGTACCTGAGATCTTTTGGGTACTTAAGGTTTAAAGCATAGATCAATCCAAAGAGGTAAGCAAAAGCAGTTGGCAGGTCAGGGAGATCTTGAAGGACAATCTCTTCTTCCACAACAACAGCAACACTCACGACACTTTGAGGAGCTGCGCTGTTATTATCCTCCAATACAGTGAGGATACCCACAATGAGGCCCTTTGTCTGCTCCTCTTCTGGGTCAGTGTCCTTGTGTTGACAGACAGGAAAAGACCAACACAGGAATTGCAAGACATTAGTCATTAAAATACTGTGAATCAGAATAAGCTATTACTCCATAATAATAATAATAATAATAATAATAATTCCAAATTATTGGATGAACATTTTTTTCCAAATATAATTAATTATGAGTTTGACATTAACCATTTCCATCCCATACCCCACAACCAAAAATTTAACCCCCATACACACATCAACTGACATCAATTAGGCTACATCAAGCTACATCAGCCAGGACACCAACTATTGAAGACACTCTGGACATCGGGAAAGATGAAGGGAACAAGGAGGACAGAGAGGTAATGGTTGAAGTCAACATTAAATACAGTACTATAAATACAGTATAATAACATTTACAATTTCTATTCATAACCACTCACAAGACAGTTCCTGAAGAGCTTCTCCTGACTGTCATGGAGATACAAGGGAAGGCCCTTCAATGCTGCAGTCTGTCGATGTCTGAAACAAAGAGTTGCATGAAACATTACAAGATGTAATTGACATAAAAGTAGAGTAAACATGCAGGCAGCTGTCCGCTTCCATATCCAGAAAATTCCTGTTGATTGCACGTCAAAGGTTTACTCCTTTTAAAGGGTAATTTGGCATTTTTCAACTTGGGCCCTATGATTGCTCACTGTCAAGGTATGTCCACGGAAAGTGCTTTTTGTGTCACTGACAGGCTAATATTATCAGTGTCTGACAACATTATGAAAAAGGATCCTTACAGAGCAAGATCTTTAAAAAAAAAATTAAGATACCCTTTATTTAACAAGAAAAAGCCACTATATCTCAGTAATTTTATGTCTTTTGATCAGCCACTACCTGAATTTGTTTGCTTGTGCTATTGTGTCAGTCCCTTAGATACCCATGCATTTATTCTGAGGGTTTGTCACTACAAGGCTCACTTAACATTGTAACAATTGCTACCAAAATTACTACATCTTCATAAAAGAGGCAAAATTCCTTTTTATATCCATAATGTTCAGAGTTATTAAATTACATCTAGAATTCACCTCTTGATCCAGGCTGAGCTGATCCATCTCAGATGAAAAAGCTGTCCTCCTTGCCCGATAGAGTCTCAGGAGCCTCGAGGTGTGCTGATGAAGGGCTGCTCTGAAGTTGTCCATTAGGTTCTTGTTTGTGATGCGATAAAACTCTTCCCTAATCTGTTGAAAAATGTGAACAGGAAATTGAAATCCTCAATACAAAGTCAAAACAATTTCAACACCATCTTCATGTTAAAATAGGCATTGTAATCACACATAACTCTTCTACTCTTTTAAAAAAGACTAAATCATAAACACAACATAATATATTCGCAAAACAGAGCAGGCCACCGTTCCAGAACCTCTGACACCATAGGCTGCAGCTCCACGATCTCCTTGCGCCTCAAGGAGAAAGTCGGCTCCATCTTTTGTCTGATGAGTGCAACATTCTTATTCTTTTTCTTAAACTCCTCAACCAGAGCCAGTCTTTCATCCTCCAGTGAGTCATCATTATGGTTTTCTGGATGGTCAGGGACATAGTTAATCTCACCTCGCTTTGCTCTCTTCAGAGAAGGACTTGCACCATCATCTTCACAGCTCCTCTTTTTCTGGTTAATGCTAACCTCGATACAGCCCGCCTGACGCAGCTTGGACCTGTAATTGCCAAGTTTGTATTTTATGCTCATTTTCCATCCATCATACCCTGTTTCACTGCCTGGTTCTCGAAGGCAGGGGTGTCTACCGATGAGAGCAGAAGCAACTGACTCAATCTGGTCTTGATCAGGATAGGCTTTCACTTCAAAAACTGCCTGAGCAATCTTGTCCAAAATTTCTATCTTCATGTCTCTTGTTAAGCTGATACCTTTCTTGGTCTTTTCATATGTCTCATTGCCTTTGCGCAACTTCAACTCCACATCATAGGAGAAGGATGGGATGGGAAAAGGTGAAGGCCACTCTGAGACACTTCGCAGATAGTTCTTGATAAAAGCTGAGGGACTCTGGAGTGACTCTCTGCTGGATAAACTGGCTGTGTCCAGGGAAGACCCTGAATCAAAAGAGTCTGACTCTTGCTGAACAAGTGCAGACTCATCCCAAAGAATGTGCAAGATAGCACGCTCAGGTGGCAACTCATGGATGTCAGTCAAATTACAGAGTGCATTATTAAAGTCTGGGTCCTCATATTGTAGTGTGAAGCTGCCTTGAAGTTGAAGATTTTCCTGAAGAATGTTTTGCAACTGCTCAACTGATTCAGGTACTTCAGGAAGTGCCACTTTACGGGACATTCTTGGGGAGATTTTCACCAGCAGCAATAATCCAGCCTGTGTCACAAGAAACAAGGACCGTGCTGAGGCACCGGGTTGGTTTGAGCTGCGTTCATATTAAGTTATTGTTGCCTCTTTTCATCATTGAACATATCGTCATAAATGTGCACAATATAGGCCGATATTACGGCTGATTGATGCATTAGAGATTATTTAAACTGAGAGCAAAATAACTGTAGCCTACCTTCACACACTCACACATTGGTTATCTGAGTTCCTCCACCCGCACAGATAATAATCATGTTATAGTTTAACGTTAACTTATTAACTCACCACTGTCTCAACACACAGTCATTTACTGAGACCAGCAGACGGTAGAGAACTGAGTAGAGAGACAGCCAGCAAACTAACTGCACAGCCGCAACCTGTGGCCGGCTCCGCTCCCTCTCTCTGTCCCGACTGTCAAACCAACCTGCTCACCTGCTGCGGTCCTGGAGCAGAGACGGAGCATGAGTGTTATTACCACTGTGTAATAACACCGCCAATACTTCTGAAAGATGACATGAAATGTCAGCTAATGTTGCGACCACAATTTTGACTTAGCATTAAAACCCTAATGGCTTCTCTTGTAGCTGTAACAAGTTAGCGAGCATGAATTGACACAATACCAACCAGTCAGAAGATAACATGTCTGTCCTGTTTGAACGGTATCTGCCCAGACACGCTAATGACTGAAAAGCTGTTTGTGTTTAAATGTTGAAAATGTGTAGGTTGCCTTCTCCATTAATCTACAACATACTGCACAACACTCTTCAACAATTCCAGTATCATTTTAACTTAATTTAATTAAAGGTTGGTTGAGACTTACCTGTGTGGACTCCAGCTCGAGGCAGCACAGCCACAATGAGACTTGAAAAGTGCCAACTCGGAAAGTTGGCTTTCCCGCATTTCACAACAAAGAAATAAGAGTTAGCAGAACTGTTGTCCCTTGTATTGATCCCCAACTTAAAGATAAAAGTATTAACAACTCACCAAATTGTTTTGGAGCAAACAACTGGCTTGCTTTGTTGTGCTAACTAACATTATTGCCTTAAATGTCAATAATTTATATTTTCAAGTTTTACCTACTTAAATTACTGTTTTAGGCCAAAAAATACAAGTTGGATTTTTTGCAGTGTAGGCTACTTAGCGTACAATCAGTTCCAGGAGACCTTCAGGAACTTCAGGAACTCAATCAAGGCTGGATTACAAACCCACCAAATTGGCCTGAAAGCAGCAGGTACTGTGTTTTCTGTTATGTGGTCATTTGATTTATTAAAACATTTATTGGCAATGTGCAACACTGTATATCAACTGACATAAAAATGGGTTCCGTTTTATTTTCTAGACATGCAGGTCAACATTTAAGACCTTCATTGCTTTAGTTGATATTGTCCTTTCATGTTGCATATTCTTAAATGAATGTGTGCTTATTCAAATCAGCAAACCCCGACTGATATTTGTGCAAATACCAACCATACACACTAAATATTACTGGTTAAAACTGTGGGTTATTTGGCCTGAGGTGTTTGAGGATTCCATGCACATCAGGGTTATTTGATGATTTGTAATTAGGAATTATTTTCATTTTATTGTATAATTGTTTGTTATTATTATTATTATTTATTTATGAGGCCAAGAGAGTTATCAGTAAACATGTTCAGTTCTTGACTATATTTTTTTTAATTCTAATGTGTTTTACATTGGAAAAACATGATTATAATAAAGTTAATATTAAAAAAGATTATGGCAAATAACATGCAGATCTTATCTGATGAAGTTGCTTCACACATGGATGAACATAAGAAAAGCAGAGCGGTGGTGTTTGCCATCACAACAGCACATAAAGTGTTCATTAGCTGTGTGGCTGAATGATCAATCTTAATACTGACTGCTGGATTTGACTTTCACAATCTCATGTATAAATTAATGTCACAAGATTATGTCTCCCAATACAATAAAGCTGCCCTCTGAGACTAATGACATAAATAACTGTCATGTGACATCATACATAATGTAAACTAAACATGGCAGTCGTGCTGGGCTAGACTGTTCCAGATTTAATTAACTCTTGAGAGGAAATTTCTTCTGCTTTCTTTGTAAACGTTTCACTTTAGACAAAAAAATCCTGAAAGTTTTTTTTAGGATTATTATCATAAACTTTAATGTTCACATAACACTGAAAGTTTTTATGATGGCTAACCAAAAAAATGATGAAAGTACTGTGGGTCAGAAATAGGATCATTCAGTCATGGATGGGTTTGATCTTCTCCCATTCTTAAAGGGGAACTCCACCAATTTTCAACATCACAGTCTGTTTATGTGTTGGGTGTACTACTGCATATGTGAAAACAGTTGTATAAAGCCTTTAGTGTCTCCAGAGGGAGCTGTGTGAAGTCTGATAAATGTCCTCAAGTGATGTCACTTGAGTCAGCATTGGTTGGGGCTGAAGACTACAGGTTTGAAAATGAAAAAAATCTCAGGGTGGGGGGCAGTTGGGGACAGTTTGGGATGTGAAAGTATACTGTACCCCACTCCTCATCTCTGCTTGAGGCTAGTGGCTTGAGCCTCTACCAGCATAACACAGACAGACAAGTTGAATTGTGGAAGGTAGGCACTAGGTTTTGACAAGGAAGAAGAATGCATGGAATGAAAATGATGAAAATGAAAAATATCTCTGGTTCTGCTGCATCGATATATATCCTTTTTTTTAAAATTGTCCCTTCAACTCCCAAGAGAATATTTTATTAATCTGGCTCGTTTAGTGTGTGAATAGTGAATAAGAGAATATTTGTACATTTGAATTGGGTATTTGAATATTTGAGACTCTTTGTTTCATGTTAAGTTATTCAAGTTATTCCAAGTCATTCCATCATCATCATCAATACCAATATAATAACAAAACTGATCATATTTATTCAAGGTTCAACGTACATTTATTTGTCATTCAACACAGGACTGCACAATGAAATGAAAATGTAAATGTAAAATATGTATATATGCAGTCAATGCAAATTTAAAGATCCCCTCCAGACATGTTTTAAGACATGTAAAAATACTCTGCTTTGAATAATAATTTGTGTCTATGTTTTTATATGAATTGGTGTTTTGATTTGTATCATATTTTGTTAGTTGTGGTTTTTGATAAAGAATGAAAGCTAAATGTCTGGCTGGTTTTATCATTTTAGGACAGCCTGGTCATTTGACAAGAGGAATTAGGGAATAGGGGCGGCGAGTAAGCCATAAAATATTTAGAAGTTATAGTTAAACTGGCCAAGAATGAGTTCCCTTTTGTAGATAAGCTCTCACATGCAAGAATGACCTGTTTGCAGCACCAGGAAAGATTTCCCGAGTAAACAAACTGGCTGCAGACAGTCCGAAACATCGTAGCTCGTTCAACAACAAACGTCATTTAAAGGGGGCGATGGCTGTCACGTGGTCATGCCAGCTTCCTGTTTACCGCCTGTAGTACTTTCGGACTGTAGTACACAGATTGCAACACCACTCTCCACAACAGCATATGCAGCACTGAGATCCTGTAGCCACGGGATTGTCTACTGTATAACTTTAATCCATGTGTCGGCATGGTCGTGGTTACTAAGGAGACATGAAGACGTGACATTGATTAAACGTGAGCAGGCCGGGAAGGATCCTGGAGATTTCCTGACTCCAGCTGACCAGAGTTCGGATAGGTGGTGCTGGGAGTAGGGCACCACTTCACCAGATGTCACACACGCAAACAAAACAGTGGTGATGTGGAGGACTGCAAGGCTCTGAAATTGTCTCAAATGAGTAACATTATACGAGGGTTTTGAGTTAGTAGAACCGACCAACCTACGCCTAGGAAGCTGAACTAGCCTGTTAGCTAGTCGTGCTAACTCCGGTAGCAGCAGCAGCCGCCGTGGTGTGAGTGGCTGGCTGTGCGGGCTGGCTAAGTCGCCGGTGCCCTGAATTCAGGAAGGCTCCCCGGCTCCGGCCCCCTCAAGCGGGCAGTCAGGAAGAAGCTGGCTGGGAAGGGATGGCCTCGTCGGTCCTCCCGCTCCAAAGGACAAGGCTCTGCGGTGTTTGAAGGAGGTCGAGTTCGGCTAGAGGCCACCACCGCAGGTCGAGGCGCTATGATGGCCGCCTCCCCCTCCGCGGCCGGCGGCTTTACGGCCCCTGGGCTGTCGGTCAGAAAGAGCGAGGAAATAGCGGATTTGATAGATTTGTTTTCCAAGATGCAGTACAGAGCAAAGGAAGTCACTCCTCGGGTAAGATTGGGGGTCATCATTAGGTGTGCTTTAGCTACTTGACAATCTGTCATTCTCTCGTGGGAATGATAAGCCAAACTGCCTGGCAGAATTAAGGAAATGAAAGTGACTTTGTACATCAGCAAAATAACATATACTGTAGGTAGTGATATATGACCTCATAACAATCTTAAGAAACCACTGCTCAGTTCGGCATATAAATGATTCACCAAGATTCACTTTATTTCATAATTGTTATGATCCTGAATGCCACACGTGAGGACTTGAATGGCATTAGTCTTTACACACTGCATAGTGACATATTGAATGGGTAAGGGACATTCACTTTACTAGTAGATATGGGAGTCTGGATCTAGGTTTGCCACCATCTGCCACAAAGCTTCTACATCTGCTTGTACAGTATGTGTTAATTATTTTTAGAGGGACTTAGTAGATCCATGACTGATGGCTGACAAGATCCTATTTTTGTACATTGTAATAAATAAGTCATCAAGCTACCAGTGTAGAGGTAACATTGATCTTGATGTGATTTATATTTCTGGATATACCTTCCATAGAAATTATGGAATATCAATATTATGTGATTGATCAGTGTCTAATGTAATAATGCAAACTATAGGGATGAATCTGGACTCTATAGCTAGAAACCAAAATTTCTGTCATTTTCCAGATGAATAATGAAGTTCCTTTAACCACTGCATAACTTTTGTTTTCGTTTCCCTTCAGGTGGAGGCAATAGAGAAGCGTTGTTTAGAGTTATTTGCCAGAGATTACAAGTACAGTATCATCCACAACGCCAATGGTGAAGTTTGTGGCCATTACCCGCGGCAGATAGTTTTCCTGGAGTATGAATGCACAGATGTCGAGAGAGACAGGTACCGCTCCACTACTCAATCCATCATTTTCCGATACAAAGTCCAGTCCACTCAGATACCAATTACCCTCTTGTTTGTTTGTGTGTACTCCTAATCATGCACACCTTGCTGTGCTGCAGGGAGCAAAGGTCGGTGTCCCTCTCCAGCCCCTCTGATCGCATCAGTGCAGCAAAGGGGTGAAGTGACTGTTCTGTCACATGAGGTCACATTGTTGCCGGAAATAGGAAATGATTTGCAGTGATTCAACAAATCCTTAGTTCTCGCTGCTGATTAATGCAGTTTATCTATTTTCCACTGTAGTGCTGAATATAGAAGATGTGCTTTAACATAGGAGAAAAAAAAAAACATTATTCACAACAAAGGCTTTCATGTACTGTATTAAAAAAAGTCTCATTGCCTGGCAAATCCCCCATGTGCACGGAAACTTCTCCCTGCATGTTTTCATTTCATAGTCTGTCCTGCAGTGTCCCATGATAAACTGGGAAATAACATTTCAGTTATTCATAGCGGCAACAGAGTTGAGGTCAATTGAAATATGAACAATAAACATATTTACAAAGGGATTTCTAGGCACTACTATTTGTGATGACATGGAGAATGCAGTAGTGTTGAAACAATTTGTCAATCTATAAGCTGATGGACAGAAATATCATTGACAGAAATATCAAGCAATATATGAAGAAAAAACACCAAACATGCACTAGTTCTAGCCAGGAGTAGGCAATAAGGCTAAGATTCTCTCTTACTGTATGTGTAATTTTATATGCCAGTATTGATATATATTGTTATATTGTACATTTTCTGGAAAATCAACTGAGAAACTGTTTATGGATAAAATACCCAGAGAGCAATGTCTGTTTTTGTCTTATCCAGGGAATTAGATGGCTAAAAAGTCCAAGTTCTTTTCACTTTGATGCAAAAATTATATAACAATTAGAGCTGCAACAAATTGTCGATTAATCAGTTAGTCAGTTGACAGAAAATTAATTGGCAACTAGTTTGGTAATCCATCAATCGTTTCAGTCATTTTTCAAGCAAAAATGCAAAACATTCTCTGGTTTCAGCTTCTCAAATCTCAGGATGCTTTGCTGCTTTTCTTTGACATATCAGTAAATTGATAAGGTTTTGGGCTGTTTGTTGGACAAAACAAGCTGCGGCCCTAATACAAATTTCAATATTGCAATATATTTGCAGCATTTCTCACAATAACCTTATACAACCCAGACACATTAATAAAATAGTTATAACAGAAAAACGTTATGGCAAAGTCTCATTATGCAAATGTATATTGTCTGACACTGATAGTATACATCGTCATATCTCCCAACACTTGTTCCACTAATGTGAAGTTTTTTATTTTCTGGTTTATATCTACTTATATCTATATAATATTTATATCTATACATAAACGGCATGTTTTATATCTTATGTATATTATGTGAATTGAATATCTTTGGATGTTCGACTGTTCGACAAAACAAGAAGGTTAACTGATAATAAAAATAATATTTAGTTGCAGCACGTTATCTGCCAATGATTGATTGATTTGTATCATTCATTATCATTCAGAGGACGTCCACATTATGCTGGTTACATTTGAAAAAGCATCTTTTTCTCTAAAGAAAAGACAACGTTTTTCTCTCCCCAAAACGGAACTTTTCCAAAACTGTATTAAAACACCGGCTCAGTGTTTCAGTGTTTACCAGGTAAACTGAGCTTTTGCAAAATGATGACGTAAGCCAGCCCAGAGAGGGTCAGGGTCTGTGTGCCAGTAAAAGTAAGAAGACAACCTTTTAACCCCCTCTAACTTTTTCTGTGATTGTGCCAATATAGCTGAATACACAGCAGCATTCTAAAGTAATGATTTTATCAGCGCAGGAGCTTGGCAGTGTTGTACATGTACATTAGACAGTACATGTAGTGTTTATGGGCTGCGATTAAATAACTTTTTCAAACTCGTTCAGCTGTCTGGCAACAGACACAGAAAAATATGAAAATGAGAACAACTATATATCCTGAATTTGGCTGCATTAAAGCACAGTAACTGTAACAGAGAGCAGGAGGACACTGAATGGGGGTGTAACAGGCTGACACTTGCCAGAGTAACCGGCTGTGTGTGTCACAGGTAGGGGATGTGCAGCAGCAAAGTTGAGAAAGACAACATTCTGCGTCTCTAACTTTTCCTGTAATCCTGCATTTTAAATGTCAATATAGCTGATCACACATTAACCTGTTTATGTTGATTTTGTCAGATGACTTCCCGACCATGACATAATGACTTGTTCAGACGGCTGTCTGTCCCACTCCTTACCAGATGTTGGCTGTGACGCTCAGTTTTGTTGTTTGCCAACTGAAAAGAGGGCGAAGAAGAAGAGATTTAGCCGTTTTTATGTTGTTAAGGGCTGTGGTCGAATAGTCAAAAAAATTGTGTCCTGTCTTTTCCTAAACAGTTTTCCTTGACCTCATGACGTTTTCCATTGAGTTCAAGGAAACTGTTTAGGAAAAGACAGGACACAATTTGTGTGAAGGAGAATTCATAAAGACTTAGGAAAAGACAATCGTGGTGCTAAGAGAATCCCACTGCACTTACACTAGGCTACGTAATTATGCAACGGCAGATGTTATTGATGTGGGTCTGCCGTGGTCGCTTTAAATGTTGCTGCCGCAAGGAATTGTGGGATGACATTATCTCCTTTCCTTTGATAAAGGATGGCCCAGTGTACCCTATGCTAAAGGAGATAAAAAAGGAAGCATTGAAGAACCTTTCCTTAGCATTTAGACAATTCCACCAGCTCTCATCATGGCTGCCACTTAGATACTTCTGGGTCAATTCACTCAGTTACGAACCTTCCTGAGCAAAAAAGACTATTCGACCGCAGCCCAGGTGTTTCACTGTGGTCCGAAGTCTCTACAAAAACGACCTGGAAAAACTAATGTGGCCTCATCGTTTTTACAGGAAAACAGTGTTTTAGAATTTAGACAGCTTAATGTACACAAAATCTCAGTCACAAAAACCCCTTTGTGGCTATTGTCAATTCACTCTTGATTACCTTATAAGGCCTTTTGAATGTAAGTGTTTGTGTTTTCATGGCCAAAACAGCAGCAGACAGGCAGTTCGGATATATTGGTGAATGTATTGAAATAATTAATGACTGTTGAGTCTTGGTGTGTAGCCGAGGCTGAATGTCCCACTTAACTGTAACCTACATCTCAGAAGATAAGAACATTTGGTGTTTCAGCTGACTCTACAGTGTGTAGTTAACACTAACTGTTGATGTCAAGGGCTTTATAATTGCATTTTTCTACATGACGTGCTAAATGAAATTAAAATGATGAAATAGGCTGACTGATGGATAACATGTTGTGGTTTGTGTGTGTAGGTTTGAGAGCACAGTGCAGATCAGTAAGCTGCAGGACCTGGTGAACCGGAGTAAGCTGGCTCGCTGCAGAGGGAGGTTCGTCTGTCCTGTCATCCTCTACAACGGCAAGGTACTGCTGCTCAGCTGGACAATCTGCAGCCTCTGCTCAGGGTTTTAAAACCTGGGCCCCATTTTTATGTATGTGGGTGTCTAAATGACTAATAGGTACAAAAGGTTTTGGAATTGGTCCAGTAGATCGCCTCAGTCAGCAGCTAGCAGCCGAAAAACGGGGTGCAATGGCTGCAACATAATCCTTGTGGGCAACTGCGCCCGTCAAAGTCCGTCCACTAAAAGTTTGTTTTTGCCACTGACAGGCTCAGGTTGTTATTCTAAGACCCCAAAATATGTAAAAAATAGGGCCCAAATGTAATAATACCAGAATTACCCTTCAAAAGTAAACATAGCCCAGTTCAGATGATTAGTGTATTTGTTATGAAACTGTACTCGAAGACAGTAGCAGCATTGCAGCTTGTACTAAAACACACTGTAACAGTGATAAAACCAGGGCTGGTTATGAAGCTAAAATCAGAAATACCTGCAGGTGTCACAGCTTCTTAGAATGAAATCATCAGATTTTCTGTGGCTGCCACTACCTGTTTTCTGTATGTTTAGGCTGGGCAGGTGCCAAGATATTAATTATTGTAACAGCATGCAGCAACACTGTCTGATCCAGTGTCCTTTCTTCCTCAATGCAGCATATTTGCCGGTCGTCCACTCTGGCAGGATGGGGGGAGCTGTACGGACGCACGGGCTACAACTACATCTTCTCAGGTACAACACACACACACACACACACACACACACACACACACACACACACACACACACACACACACACACACACTTAAATTTAGCCTAAACAGAGGAAGTTGTGACTGACTTATTTTCCATTGGAGGTTTCAGTTCCATGTGTGCTCTCTGTGAGTAGTTGCAGCAGTTGTCAGACAGCTGTTAAACCTTTCCTATAGACTTAATGTTCCTCTAAATGACTGAGGGTTAGCTTCATTCAGAATCACCAAGTACCACGTACAACACATACAAAGACATTTGTCTTTCCAGCACATACTGTAATATGATAAACTGATGATAAAAGGATACAAAAAAATAAACCAAACCTGCTCACTTTGAAAGATCTTCTGTCTCAAGCAGGTCGGAAATGTGAAACACCATGGTATGATGCATGGTGGTATGCCTTTGAAAATGTTGGCTGCAGTTTCAAGTATGCATGAAATGAAAGTTTGAAAGCGAGCCATGATTAGAAAACAAGCTTTGTTGCTAAGTTGTTAATGTCCATCAACTACAAACATGAATATTGGTCATGTGACCTGTATTCAGTTCAAATTATTTTCATAGCCTCATCACCTTTGGAATGTAGTAAAATGTAGACTTTATCCTAGATCCTCACACATTCTGAAGTGTTGAAGAAATATAGATGTTACAAAATCTGGTAATAATATATCAGCCAATATTAGTTTTGGATTTTGAATAAGAATCCCTTAAATTTGGTTCTTAAAGAATTGTGACCAATATATGTACTGAGTGGGATCATTTACAGTGTGAAAATAAACTTGTGAGTGCTCTGAGGTGGACAAACTATAATGGAGACACTGTGTCTAAACTACCTCAAACACATCTTTGGTATTTCTGTGTTGCTTTTGGGCCACCATATATGCTGACACTGATAAATCTGTGATAGCTAAAATCAGGTGATAATACCAGGCAGCTGATTCACTGGTTGGGCTCTAATATTACGTTCTCCTCAGCTGTTTTATGACAGTATAATATCATACAACATATACTTGTCTCTATAATAGATGTAACTCTAAATGACTAAATGATGCTTTTCAGTGGATAACTTCAATAAAACTTTAACAAAAAGTACCTGAATGTGACTCAGTATAAAAGAGGAGGCTAAGATGACAGTAATGGCAGTAGTCTGTGATTTCATGTATTTCAAATGTTCAACCGCAAATTTCCCAGTTGCTCATATTCAGTGTCTGTTTCCAGCACGATTGTGTCCCTGATATCTGCCTAGTGAATTAGCTGTATAGGGTATTACATTTAAAACCAGCGAGGTAGGCTGGTGTTTGAAATGACGATTATTGTAAGTTTGAATGATTGACCTTCTGTTTTTTTCTAGGGGGCACTGATGACACGTGGACAGAGTCTGAGGAGGTTCCAGAGGATGACAGCGCAGTCAGGTAATCAAACCACTTTAACTAGATGAGTGTACAATGGACATCAGACACTGGTCTGTCTGTGGGCTGAATCCCTGTGTGACACAAATCACTTGTGACAGCAATAAAACACAACAATGAATACCTCAGTGTTGAACCCTATTCACACAGAACTAGTATTACCTGGGGACCTGTAGTGATTTGTAATAATTGCGGAGGTCGTCTATGATCTTAATCCTGTGCGAATCTGCCATGGCTGTAATTTGTAAAGTACAAATTCCACCTCAGATTACCTACAATATTTATCCAAACACAGATGTCCTGTGATAATATTAGTCCCGTGCAAATCAGCATCTCAGTGATTTGGGGTCATGTTTTATTTAATTTTTTTGCAAGGTTTTTTGTTTTCTCCACGCCTTTTTCTGCTTCTTTCCAGGTCGAGAATTATGGAGGCTGCGTTATAAATGACAGTTTTGACAGCAGACGGGCACTGGAGCAAGAGGTCTTTGTGAACCATTTGACCAATTGCTTTTGGTAACGTGGTTTACCGCACACAGCAATTAAACTGAGTGTCTCTTTCGCATACAATGCCTATTTTTCTTCTTGGCAGCTCTTGTCGTTCAGGAAGCGGATGTTATGCAGAGCCTTGACATCATATCCAGGGTATAATGTCAGTAAACTCGAGTAAAATATAGACTTATCCCATGTGAATGATGTTGGGAGGTAATTTCTAAATCACATTAGGTCCCCTGATAATACTAGTCCCGTGCGAATAGGGCTTTAAAAAGTAACTGAAAGACAATTGTTAAACTTCTCATCAAAGTAAAACATCTACCCAGAGAAAGTCAATTTTTCTATCAGTCTTTCTTGTATTAATTCTCTCGCTTCTCCTTCC
The DNA here is from genome assembly GCA_005408345.1 of Macquaria australasica. Taxonomy (NCBI): domain Eukaryota; kingdom Metazoa; phylum Chordata; class Actinopteri; order Centrarchiformes; family Percichthyidae; genus Macquaria; species Macquaria australasica. The sequence continues at coordinate 75,960 of SEMN01000470.1, read as the reverse complement.
TCCTCCTCTACTTCCTTTACACTCTTTGTCTCTTCCTCCTTCCCTCTTCTCCCTCTCATCAGGAACGGGGACTCCCAGCTCTTTGACAAGGTTCGAGGCCACGACATTAAGCTGCTACGTTACCTCTCGGTTCGCTACATCTGTGACCTGATGGTGGAGAACAAGAAGGTTAAGTTTGGCCTAAAGTAAGGAACAGCACGGACTAGTTCACCCACACTCTGACAGTTATTTAGGTCACTGTTTCCACTGCACTTTGTAGGAAGAAACCTTATGGGAGGCATCTGATGATTGACTCAGTATATTTGGTTTATATTTGGGGAGGCTTGAGATTTGGTTTAATTTTATCCAACTGTATGTACATATATACAGCTTGGTAATCATTGTCACGTCATTCTTGGTATTTTAGGGTCTAATCCACTGTAGCCGTTATAGCGGCTGTTAGGTTACATGTGGAACAGATGGTACTCGTGCTATTTTGGGGGTGTACTTAACTACAGATGTTTGACAGAAAATGCACAGGGAATGATCAGAAGAGCAAGTAACATGCCAGGACAAACTAAAGAAGGACGTAAGGAATGACAAGGATTAGTGTTAATGCTATAAAGGCAGGAAACGGGCATTGGACAATTATACATTATAGCAGCAGTTTAAATATGGGCGTCTCTCGAAATAACGTCAATACAATATATTACTTTCAATTCTGAATTATAAGAACACTTAACAATTAAGAGTGGGTTGTAGAAAGTGTTTCACAAATGTATAATAAAGCCCCACTGCCAGCAGTGTCTTTTTGCATATGTGCCAAAATATATATTGATACTGCTGTAGCTGTGATAAGCCATTTTGGCCAATAAAATGGCCCTGTATTGTGTAAAAAAAAGTATTGTGTACTAAAATACTATACGTGGCCATGAATGCTCACAATGTATCTCATCTGGCTCTTTCTTTGTGTCTCTGCAGTGTGACATCCTCTGAGAAGGCGGACAAGGCCCAACGCTATGCAGACTTCACCTTGCTCTCCGTGCCTTACCCAGGTAAACAACTACTGTGAAGTTTTTCAGTTGCTCCACTAGAGCAAGGCCTATACATTGCCCGGGCTGATACTGTTTATCAACAAATATTAGCATATGGCAGGTGAATAGGTATCGCTGTATATGTCAGCAGATGAGAAGTCTTCCATAGACAGTATCTCCACACTTGGTTTTAGCACTGTGCCAGTGCTGGAGAAAGGTCTGGATGAACCCATTATCATTCTGGTATAGGGAAAAAACACTCTGGCCTGTTTGTACTTTAAGTATCACAATCGTCTTGGGCGGCACTAAGCCCAGGATGCAGCAACGGTGTGCAGTTGAGGTAATAAAGAAACAGTGTCACACTTGCACAGCTAGTCCACCGGAGAGCACTGACAAGTTTATTTTTACACTCCTCAGTATATATCTTGGTCACATTTCTTTAAAAACACAAACTTAACAAATCCTTATCATAAACGTTGTCTGTGTTTGTTGTTGCATTTCTGAAAAAAAATCAGCTGATATATCATTATCAGATTTCTAATATCTATATTGGTATCAGCCTCCAACAGTCAGTATTGGGCAGGCTGTACACTCCACTGGTTGCTTTGCCTTTTCTGTCTGCCTAACTGAGCCTTTAGGAACACCATTGGGCTGTGTAGTGGCTACAGAGGATGGATACACATGGAAACATGACCCCCTGGGACTCCGAGAGACAAAAAACACAAAAGAAACTCCACTGGGGTTTATTTTTCTGGATTGGAATAAATAGAAAAAATTGGGCCTCCTTGGGTAAAATCCGGAGCCCAATAAAATCTTTAAAAAAAAAAAAAGAAAAATTATTATCCCGATACCATACCAGTTTCTTGGAACCAGACCCCTGAAACAAACTAAAAGAGGGAAAAAAAGCTTAAATTGACAAGTCCATTACAAAAAAAACAAAGTAGCTTTGTGCCAAAGACCTTCATGAAAACCCTGCAGATTACCACTTAAAAGAAAGTAGCAATTGTGCATATGCACTGTTTCATCACTATAGAATTTAAATGGACCAAAAGAGATGTTAAGATTATTGGCAAAATGTTTTTTTAATAAACCACCAGTCATATCTGGCACGACACAATTTTGAATGACATGAAACAGGATTTAAAAACATAATAAAACAGTTTGCCCACCATAAAATATCATATAATATAATAAATATTCTCCACTATGAAAGAAAACAGCTGTAGTTGAACGCAGGGCAGACAGAGGAAGCTTACATAGACATGTTTGGGAAGTCTGGAAATGTTCTCAGAGGTCCTCAACATTTCTAATCACCACCTGTGGTTACATCCCGTCCTGACTGAAATCATTCTGATTAGAGATTCCAACTTAAAGTGTAACTCCACCCTCAGATTCTGCTACAACCCTCTCCCAGAAAATTTAAAAAATGCAACGAGTGAGGGAACAACACCTATAGGGGACGTGGCCTCGTGGCTACATAGTGTGTGGGTCAGGAGACACAAAACTGACTGACATTGGTTAGAGTCTTTTTTTATATAAATTTCATGACATAGACAGGTCCCAACCAGTTGACTCTATGTCAACATTGGCCTCGCAGGTTCAGGGCTGATTTAAAGCAGTAGACGGTATGTTGAGACATTTTCAACCCATGAAATGCTGATTTTTATACATTTGGTAAGAAATGTCAATATTAACAGCAGTAAAGTCATATCATTTAGTTTAATGCTCAGAAAACATGTTTAAGTGTGCAGTACCTCTTTAACTCTTTACACTAAATAAACTGATCTGATAAGATGTGCGTTTACATGCCCCAAAGCATTTAATCAGAATAGAACTTTTTTGACATGCGCACAGTGGTTCCTTCTAATCTGCTGGAAATATTTATAAAACGGAAAATAAGAAGCAAAGAAGAAGCAAATATAACAGAAGAAGAAGAAGGTTTTTTTTTTTTTTGGCTTTGTTCATCTTTCTGGTTGCTTCGAGCCTTTTGACCATCGAGGTGTTGAACAATCCTGAAATCTTTTAAGGTCTCCAACAAATAAGTTGTATCATCCACAGAGCAGTTCAGTTTCTGTCCCTGCCAGAAGCTCGTTCACGTCACCTAATGCTCCCCCCACGTGGGGCAGACATACACAGAAAGAATCTATTTATTCCAACCAGAGAGAAACCATCGGATTAAGCGTTTACATGGTTATTAGGCGCTGATATTTTCCTCTTGAACAGATCCCCCCTCTCAACCCAATTCCTTCTGATTTGACTGGATTGGGTCAGCTTCTTCTGATTGAGGTTACATGAGGTATTTTTATTCTGATTGGGCTACTGTTCGTTTGTTAGTGGAATATTAGGGTCCATGTAAACGCAGCTAACGTCTGTCATTTGGGGCATAGGAGTTTGATTTTAAACATATGACAACCTGTAGCTGGACCTCAAAGTAATAAAGTGTTTATTACTTGAATTTTGAAGATAAGGGCCACATTCTGTGGCTTCAGCTAATAATCTTGACCAAGTGTGTTGAATGTGTGGTGAATATATGTGTGCTTGTCTTTTTTAGGGTGTGAGTTTTTTAAGGACTACAAAGACAGAGACTACACAGCAGAGGGTCTGGTGTTCAACTGGAATCAGGTATAGAGTCTGTTCAGACTGTGATTATACAGTAACTTGGCTCTGCTGTATTAATCTGATGTCACTGTGTCTTCACCAACAGGACTATGTGGATGCTCCTTTGACAATCCCTGTGTGCTTTACTCAAAACTTGAACATTGACTGGACTCAATACCAGGTTACCTCTTCTCTTCTCATGATATGTCTTCACTCTGTTGTACTCAGCTGTACACACTCAACTAGCTGTGGCTCCGGTTTTCTCTGTACTATTTGTGGTGCGTCAGTGCCATCTGTTGTCCATCCTGCAAAGTGCTTTGCTCATGATTCATAACCACTTGCACTGCATACACATTCAGTAATAGGTACAGTGTGGTTAAAAGCTCACTGACTCACTCTGTCCAGCCAAACCCACATGTGGTAACTTTATTTTAGAATCCAAAGCTACCGTATATGTGAGGCTGAATTTTGGAGAGATGTGTATAAAATTATGGCGCAACCATTAAAAAACAGAGAGACTTGGGTTTGAATCTTGTATTTGGTTAAACAAAGAGCTGGAACAAGCTGATACAGAATATGCTACTGCCAGACAGTGTGGTGTAAGATGGTTTTTCCAACTTTAAGGGGAAACGTAAGGGGAACATTGTGTGGTTTTAAACCTCACTGTGCAACCAAAGGTTTCATTTCTCTGTTGTACCAAGAGTGTATTTACGTGTGTGTGTGTGTGTGTGTGTGTGTGTGTGTGTGTGTGTGTGTGTGTGTGTGTGTGTGTGTGTGTGTGTGTGTGTGTGTGTGTGTGTGTGTGTGTGTGTGTGTGTGTGTGTGTGTGTGTGTGTGTGTGTGTGTGTGTGTGTGTGTGTGTGTGTGTGTGTGTGTGTGTGTGTGTGTGTGTGTGTGGTTCAGTCGTGGGACCTGGTGGAGCAGACCCAGAACTACCTGAAGCTGCTGCTCCACATCATCAACAGTGATGGTAGGTGGTGTTGGTTGTGTTTGTGGAAGTAGGATGAGATAAGGTTTTAATGTTGTTTTAGGATTGTGACTTAGGCTTGGGTTCAATTTGGAATATGGGAAAGAAGTGCAACATATGACTGATTAGCTTATTCTTTTTTTTCATTGATTATTTAAGCAGACATTAAATGTTAAAGTAATGATGGGGCCCAATTTTTAGTTAGCAGATATCAAAGTGAGGCCTTAAAATGCTTCCTGAGTTTATCAATAGTCAAAAACTCAAAGGTACAATGATACAATCTAAATTGTCATAATTCATTTTCTATCAATCACCTGATTTATATTGATTAATTGAGGATTTATACAAATGTGCAAAATCAATGAATCAATTGGCAAAAAAATTAATTAATTTGAAAATGTTGCTTTGGCTTCTGGTAAATTATAATGGGTATTTTGAACTATTTTGTGACACTTCATAGACAGAATGATTAATCAATCAATCAGGAAAATAATCAGTTAATTGCAGCCCTATAAATGTGAGTGTGTGTGGTATTTGTTTCCCTAAATTCACCTATTTCAAATGATTCTGTAATGCTATGGCCCAGAGCAACAACTATGCTAATATCCTCAGGAGAACTGACATATTGCAGAATAAACTGCTGACTATAGCCAGGTTTATTCGCTGTCTGTTTCCATTGCACTTTGTCGCATTTTGCTTTTATTTTTTTTCCCAAAATGGCAACATAAAGAATCTTACACAAAGGAAGGAGGAGGCGGAAAACATAAAAAGCATTTGAACCCATAAAAACCATAATTATCAACAAAGAACAACTGCACTCGCACATTCCAGTCCTAAAATGTCCATGACTTGTGTTTAAAATCATTTAAAGCTGCACTATTTAAATTTTTAATTTGAACAATGATATAACGACTACGGGCCCTATTTTAATCGTGCACGTGCAACAACAAGTGCAAAGTGGTAGGTCTTGGATGTGCTGACTGTGTGGCCGTCTCCAAGCTCACCTGCTATTTTGGTTCACGTATGTGCAGCAGCACAAAGTGCAAAAGGGCTTGGTGAGGGTGTGGTGATTATTACACTCAGCCAGTCACATCCCTGGTCTCATCGCTCTGAAACAGCTGAGCCAATCACAGTGACACATGATGACAACAGCTCAACAAATGAACACAAACAAGACTCCAATGAGATGACACAAGTCGTGTTTCCAAAAACTAAGTTTTATGCGCATTTTGAAGCATGGAAACGACAAAATTCAATAAAATTTCCTCAATTGCGCAAAAAAGTTTTTTCACTTGACTGAGGTGGTTTTTCTAAACGGGATATGGAAACACCTTTGCCAAATAATTTCTGACATTTAACTCACAGGACTGATCAGCTGTTTCTGCTGAACCGTTCTGCGTTAATTTGTCTTCGTCTCCGGACAGCATCAAACATGGCCAACACTAGCTGACATGAACGAACAATTAGAACAAATTCCTGAGGGCCTGTCTTCATTTTTCTCGTAGATGGGTTAGATGGCCAAGGCAACTTGTTTTGTTTCTGGTTAGCAACCTCTACTTCTTCTACTCCGTTTACTGCAGATTACAGCCATGCGTAATAGCCTATATCGCCAACTTCTGATGAAACTACACTTTGCAATGAGCCTGGTTTATTTGCTCCAAACCAGTTGATGGACATTTTAAAAGAAAATTCCCTTGACATTTGAATGGAAACACGGCTACTGTTGCTCCGTAACAGCAACTTGCACATAGGCAACATTCACCATAACCACAGTGATGGAAATAATATGTCAGTGTTGTATTTACATCATCTGCTGTCCCCAAGGGACAAAAAAAAAATCACTGAATGCAGCTTTAAGGTGACTAATGTCTCAGTTCTTTGTAGTTCAGATTAATTGGAGTTTACCCATCTCTGTGTTTTTGGTTCAGAGTGTACAACCTAATAAATACTTGTAGTTTCAAATTGATGTTAGTTTTCTTTGAGGATATTTTAATGCATGCTGTAAATGAATACTTTTTTTTCTGAAAATGGACTTGTTTATATTCCTGGTAGTTTATGAAAGGATGATGGCTGAAGGATGAATGAAGATTATAGTTTACTCACTCAACACTGAATACGTTTGTTGTCATGCGCACTGTTACACTGCTGTCTTCCCAGTTTAATCATTCACTATTATATCATCTAATTTTCTGTTTTAGTACTTTACAAAAAGGATTTCTATTCTTCAGGCCTGCTCCTCTGTTGTAAATTCTATACACTATTCATAATTTATGATCCTTTAAAGAGCACTTGAGAGTGTTGTTGGTCTTGAAGGTGTGTGTTGTTTCAGATGAGAGTGGCCTCCTGGTGCACTGCATATCAGGCTGGGACCGGACACCCCTATTTGTGTCCCTCCTCAGGCTCTCTCTGTGGGCAGTAAGTTCTTACTTTTCTCTTCTCTTTCTGTCTTTTCATCTTCTTTATTCTCCCCCGGTGCCAAATGACACTCAGTCACCCGGCAGCTCATTTGGCCCCTCCAACATTCATTAGTGACTTGGGTAATCCCACGCTGAATCCATCTGCCTCGGCTCCAGCACCCTTCCTCATTAATACCTCTCCACATAAAACTAATTTACCATTTCAAACACGTGCTCTAATTAGTCTCTTCTGTATTGACTGCCTTTATTAAAAATAGAACCCTTATGTTATAAATATGTAACCTTTTTTTCTCAAGACGTGGTTCATACTAGAAGCTTCTCATGAAACCACAGATCACACATGTGGAGTGCTTTTCTAACAGAATAAGAAATCAAGTTTGGGTGTGCGGCGCTGCGTGACATCTTGTGGATGATTGACCCATGCTGTTTTATTTAACATGGGAATGTTTGAGATGTTTGATGTGCTCTTGTCATATATTTTTCACAGGACGGCGCGGTGCACGCCAGCCTGGAGCCGGCCGAGATCCTGTATCTGTCCATCGCTTACGACTGGTTCCTCTTCGGGTAAAAATAATTATTTACATCGTAGGGTGGGGCAATATGGCAGAAAATATAATCACAATAATTTATTCCACATTGATCGTTATGGACGTTTATCACGATATATCATTCGATAATGCTGCCTGTTTGAAGAGTATCCTGATAATGACTGAAGAAACCAGAGGGTTCATTAGTTAAACGTTAGAATCTAGTTTATTGTGATTTTTGACAAATGGTACAATACAGTATGATATATTCACTGACACATTATGTACACATAAAAGACGAGAACAGAACAAAACAGGACATAGTGATATTAAAAAAACCCCAACATACAATAAAAAAGGAAACCCCCAATAATCCAAAATAAATAAATAAAAAGACAAGATAAGAAAATAGTAGGCTATCAGATATGTATTTGTAAAAAAGAAATAAAAACAACAAAATGCAGGGCAGATAAAACTGTATTAAGCAAACATTGCTAAGTCTGCCTTTTTCCTTTTTATGGAACAGCGGGTAATTGGATTTTCTCTTTAATATGGTTAAGAAAGGGATTCCATACTTTATAAAAGATCTTTGTGGTTGCAGACAGTATTTATCTGCACTTCGTTGCTTTTGAAACATCCAAACCACTTCCATATAGTTCACTCTGTGTTGCCTTTTTTTGTCAACAGTTACCCCAGCTTTGGAGGATAACGCAAGTTCACTTTCACCGCCCCTTTCATGCCCCTCGGTTCCACTCATTGTTTTGCCCTTTTCCAGAGGACATCCACTTTTGTTCACTAGTAACTCAAACAATGCTTTGCGGTAGGAAATGGGCGCGTACTTTGACGTGCAAGCCAAAAACTGCAGACTGACTGGCTGCTGTCACGTTTATGTCTGCTGTGTGATAGACGGCTAGATCTATCCATATTGAGTACAAAAGTCCAAAGTTTATTAGCGTTAAATTTTATCACAATCCCATATCGAGATCCTTTTCGCCGTAATTCATCATAATTTCATGACTACACTGGGCCATAACTCATAGCGCATTAGCTGACATAAATACTTTAGAGGTGCATTTGTAACTTCTCTGTGACATCTGGTCTGAGAGGCACCGTGTTTGTCTACGACGCATAATTGAAAAGTGACTTGTTAATGAAGCACAGGGAGCAGTGGGAGAGGGAGGCCAGGACAACATGAGGCTAGTAGTATGGCTCTGGCTTTTTTCTTGACCACGTCTTTTATCTTCCCACTCTCCACATTTTCTCTCTCTGTCACACACACACACACACACACACACACACACACACACACACACTGTGTCTCTCTTGGGGTTCTCCTTTCATAATTACCAGCACAATCTCTCCAATTTGAGCTCATCAGAGGCAGTCTCGTAAAAAGCCCCTTCACTGCCAGCTAGCCCGTGTAATTATACATCAGCAGGCTTGCCCAAGCCCTCGGGACATTGGCCAAGCTGCGTGCGTGCGTGCGAAGGAGTTGGATAAAGCAGAGAGACTGAGGGGGAGACCATAGGTGCTGTAGCTGCTGCACTTCACCTCGTCACTCATGACTGAATCATATTTGGACTCCAGGTTATTTGTAATCTCTTTTGTGGCCATAAGCATTGGCAGCAGCACCAAAATAACCTGTAATCACTGTGACAAAATCACTCTCGAGAGTATAGTAGATTCTCCACCAGTGCTCGTGCACTTTCTGAGCAATTCATTTTTTAAGTAGTCTTGATATGTTAAAGGGAAAAAATAAAAAGCAAATCATGGTTTTATAATGATCCCCAGTGAAGTCCTTGACTTGTGCTTTGATCGGCTGAGTTAAAGGGCCAGTTCACCCTAATTCCAAAAAACCCTCTTCTCACTTAGCCCTAATGATATCTAGCAACAGTAAACAGTTTTCACACTTCTCTAATACTTGCACTCATTCAATTTAGTATTAATATCAAAAAATGTTAACAGACAACATGGGATTTTGTTGAGTAGTTTTTTTTTCTTAAATAAGTGGCAACTGGAGTGTAATGCAGTACTTCTTTCTGTATCTATTTCCAGTCACATGCTGCCAGATCGACTCTCCAAAGGGGAGGAGGTAAGTTTATCTCCAAATAAAGTTCGTTTTTTCCAGGATTGTGATATTTGTCTAACATATCCTTGTTGCTGGCATGGTGTGTGATAATGATAAGATAAAATCTGACAAAACATTATGGGTTTTGCCTAGACTGGACTGACTGTAATGTCAATATAATCTGATGACTAAAAAGACTAAAAAGCCAACAGTTTTCATTGACTAAAACTACTAAAATAGTTCTGGTTTTCTTTGACCAACTTAAGACTAAAATGCCTTGCCTGACATCACCAGACCAATTCGCAAATACAATAAATGGTTGTGATTGGCCAGACTCAGACCTGGTCGGCTGGAAATCTGTCAGGATGGGAGGGGGACCAGATATATCATCAAGAGCAAATAAAACATAAGCCCGCAGATTTGTCTGGTTCCCAGGTTATAAAATGCCCAAACTTTCAGTCAACTAAAACTTGACAAAAAAACCCCCAAACAAAAACAGGATGAGGTTGACTAAATATGATAAAAACTAACAAGGACGTTTGACACAGGACTAAGACTAACACTAAATAAAAAAAAAATAGCTGACAAAATTAACCCTAGCTGTGTGTGTGTGTGTGTGTGTGTGTGTGTGAGAGATGTACTACTCTGTGTAACTTTGTATAATGTGCCTTGTGTTGTTTGTCTGGTTTGTTTAGTGCTGTTCAATCACTGTGTGGATGTTTTAATTGTGACCTGCCAAGGAACTGCAGATGAAAATGTGCTTTAAGCTAACTCTGGTGCAATACATCAAATGGTAACATGTATGTTTAATTTTGTACATGGTCACTTTCCAAATAAAATAAAATGAATAAATAAAAATAAAATGATGATAATAATACAGCTTGGTTTAAACAAAAAAAGGCACAGTTATTTTATTACAGTGTTAAAACTCAGAAATTCACTGCGTCATGTCAAGATACCTTCAGTAGAGCCCAACAGACACATCATGGCCATTATTATCAGCTGAAGTCCGCCAGCAGATATGATGATGCCATTCGCAGTTTGTCGACCACAGCGTTTATTTTTTAACAGTAAAATGTCCTGCTAATACATTTTGTGGTTACAGTGTTTATGTACAATAATGAAAATCAATACATCATTGTCTTAAATATCGATAATGGTATTGGCCTCAAAAATCTAGTATCAGTCGGACTCTAAGTGTCAGTGCAGGCACACTAGAGGTTAATTGGAGAAAAGCTGTCTGAAGTGGTCTGAATCATCATTAGCATCATGTTTTGCCGTCAGTCCTTGACAATCAAAGAGAGAGGGCTACTTTATTAAATAGGTGTTTTGCATCAACGGTCAATAAGTAGAACAGAATTAAATACAGTCACAGAGCATGTTCCTTTAGGCACATTCATTTCACTTTCTTGTAGCTGCTGGTAACAGCTGGCTGTAGTGTGTTGCTCTCTTCACCTACTACTGTTTCATGTGAAAGGACAGTGTGTATTAGGACGCCTACTGGGCTGTTCTCTTGATCTGAAAGTGATTTATGTTTGATTGCTGTGTTTGCTCTCTGATCAAAATGTTTTTTCTCCCTCAGATTTTCTTTTTTTGCTTCAATTTTTTGAAGCACATTGTCTCAGAGAAGTTCTCTGCTGTTAAGAAACAGAGGTGTGTTCCTCTTCCGTTTATGTTATGTTACGTTCTTTCTTCTTTCCTTCAATCCCTCTTTCCTTCCTTCTTTCATTCCTTGTGAAGCTTTTCCTTTGACACAAAATATGTATTATAAAGCTATAGTTATCTGTTGCTGAAGGCTCACAGTAACACTCATACAGTAAATAACTAACTCATTGAATAACCAGCTTGTGAAGGCAAATTTCAACTGTGTGAAATTTCCAGTATCTGATGTTCTTTCTTGTTCTTTCTGATGTTATTTCATCATCATTTCTGTTTCTTTCAGAAGGAAGAACTCCCACTTCAAAGACAGTGATTTCACTGTGGAAGACCTCTGCCAGTTAAGTAAGTCAGTGTGTCTCATACATTCCTGCTGCCAGACAGGCCTGGATAAAGGGCGCCATTGATAGATGTAGCTCATTTAACGCACAAATTAATTTTATTTAGTCCATTATTATTGTGTTTAATTAGAGTAGTGCTAGTACTATTGTTCGCCAACTACCTGTTGGTGTCACTGTACATAAAGCTACATTTCACCTTGGGTTTCTTGTTGTTAAAGGTAACATCGTCAGCTACTAACAAGTTGCTAAAGTTACAATTTGATATAAAAACAGACAGGTTTTGTTCCAGTCTACTTTTATATTTTGCAATGGAGAAAAAACCCTTAACCATGTCTGAACTTTTTGAAACAGCTGTTTATGGTTTCTGAAGGTTTTTTTTGGATTGTACTTTATTGCAAATGGCTATTTTGCAATGTTACATTGATTTTAAAGAACTATGTATAGTTAATAAAAAAAACACTGAAGAAGTGTAAATACATGTAAGCATATGTCATACAGGGCTTAAGGTATATCTTGTTTGTTCTTAACATTCAGTGAATTTTAATGGAAAACATTAAATTAGGATGCTTCATGAAACTGGGTACTGGTGCCCAGGTAGTATCATAACGGTGACTGTGGGAATTGTGTAATAATTCCCATGTTTTCCTTTTGAGCTCCATACATTTGTTAAAGTTGAGAGGAAATGCCATTTCGAGAGTATCAAGCTTCCGTACGTGATGCATTTCTGAGGGAAACAGGATAGGCAGGCGGGACAAAATGTTGGGAGGAATTTGGTTTGAATGTTGAAAAGTGGGCGTGCCACACCAACGTAGCATGCTGGTGTTAGCTAGCTAACTAACGAATCTTAGCTCTGTGCCGCTAAAAGTTGAAGATTGATTGATGGGTGGATGTCATGATATTATTGGTTGAAATTGGTTGGTTCAAGCTTACATAAGCACGTCATATTGTGTTTTACAGGAAGAAAACATTGGATTTTGATATAAGAATACAAAGAAAGACCGGGAATGTGATCTAAAAGGGTTAAAAAGACATTTTTCATTTCATCTTGACTTTAATACAAAAGTCACAAACTTGTGTAGGAAAAGTGTTATGTGTCATTATGTTATATCTCAGACCAACGGTTATTGGTGACGTACTTGTACTGTAGCAGCATTGGGAGCTCCTGCCACTTGCCTCTGGACTGATGCAACGAGGAATAACAAAGGTTCTGAGTGCTGCGAGCACAGTGTCGGGGCAGAGACAAAGCAATGAGACTCTGGGTGATAACACAGCGCTTTCATCTCTCTATACAATTGCAAGGCTTGAATCCAAAACATCTTGCATCACAAACATTTATGTGCAGACGTTTAACTTTCAGTAGAGTCTTGCATTTGCATCAATATACTGCTTTATGTCATAGTTTATCCATTTCACAGCTATAAATAGGTTCTTATCTTTTCTGTTATGTACCAAGTTTTTGCTGTAATGGACTATTCAGTATTCAATGTGCTCACACATTATTGTCAGAGTAGTGCCAAAAAGATTTTTTGATCGAGGTTTGTCTACCTGTTATGTTGAATAGTGAAATCTGATAGATTTATTTTATGTTTTATTTTATTTAGCTTAAGTTTTTTTTAATTTTTAGACACTTTTGGCACAACTGGAGGTGGTAAAGGAAGAAAAAAGCTGCTGAAAACAATGCTTGGAATAAAGGCTTCTAAAATTTGACATGTCATGACAGGAAAAGCATAGGTGCAATTAATAACAATAACAATGGCTCAGTTACATTAAGTGTCTCAGTAAGGTATTCCAGCACCAACAATACCAGGACCTCCTCTAAGTGGAAGGCAGCCATCATTAATGTTATTAAGTAAGTTTAAGTACCTTTTTTTTCAGTTTTATATAACTCTATTCAACAAAAAGTACATATTACGTCAGGCACAAACAAGTACAAAACACAATAAGAGAGTTGGTAACAACAAAAAATAATATATAAATATTAGGGGATAAAATAAGGGATAAAGACAAAATAAATCAATGCAATGACAAATACATATTAAATAATTATAATAATAATACAAAACTAAATCAAAATCTGAGTTAAATTAGGACAGACAGAGCAATTCATTTGACTTCAGGGGGTTTCATCATATTTGTTTCTGTAATATTCTAAGGACCTGTTGCTTTTTTTTTTTGATTGTGAGAGCAAGCGAGTTAAGCATAGAGTTAAATTCAATCAAAAATAAAAAGGGAAAGAGGGTTGTGAACCTAAAAACCTCTGTTTATGAATAAAGAATTTTCCCAATAAAAAAACCAACAAAAAACCCCCAACAATATAGTTTAGAGATTTGTCACACATATTGTCATAATAACAAATTATATCTTTAAGAATAAAACAGTGAGTAACATTAGTGGTATTGAAAACATGAGAATTGAAATTGACCAAAATATCATTGTTATTTTACACTGAAAGAATAAATGGATAGATGTTTCATCCGTCTCTAAACATATGAAGCGAGCCACACAACATACTGTTGAGAGAGGCTCTGCTCCAAGGCTGGATTTTTAGTCATTAGTGTAGTTACACATGTCAGTAGGATTTTGAATGAGGTTTTCTTACTTTTGGAACAGAACGCAGAAGTTAAGGTTTCACTTCAGCTCTCTGTACTGGACACCTGTGCTTTTCCTGCTATGATTTGTGGAAATGTCTGCCATGGTAAAGGTCTATGGAGTTAGAAATCTGAACCAACAGCACTGCCGTGTGTTGGGTTTCAGAGTTGAAAGATCGCGGCAGTGTGACCAGTCTGAGCAGCGAGTTTTCCCTCATCACTGAGGAGGCGGGCGGTGCCTCCAGCCTCACACACGACACTGTGGACCTGTTCTCCAGCCAACCCCAGGCCTCCAGCTGGTCAGTATCACACGCACAGACTCAGAAACTTCAGGGATTCATTTCTTTTAAAATATTTTTTATTGTATGTTTTGGAAAGTTGGTAGATAGACCTTTTTATATAAGTTTGTCATTCATATTTTGTCAGTACGTTTAAATTTGAGCATTTCCACGAACAACAACTGATGGATCTGCATGTATCTCAGTGTTCAGGCCGAAAACAGCACCTCACAGGCTTTGACACACTCTCTGCAAATGTGAGGGTTCAGGGCTGTCACACTGAAATCAACAAGTGCTTGAGTGCTGGTGGACTTTTTGAGTCGCAACTCTGCAGACTTTACTCAAGGGAACAACCCAAAATGCATTGCATTGTGATGTTAAAAGGGTGATGACAGTGGAATAACCACATCAGAAACAAAGAAAAATGAACAAACAGGGAAGTAGTCTGCAAGTACACATTTGTACAGGGAGCAAATACCAAACTCCAATTCATTAAACTACGTACAGTCTGAAATATACTGTCCACAGAAATGTCTCTGTTCACAGCGCTCAGATATTTACAGTGATGGTACAGTCTTCAAATAAAGTCCGTAAGGGCTCAGTGCTTAGGGCTCATGGGGGGTATTGGCCTTTTATCTCGATAATTGTGAGGTAGTAAAAATACACTGTTTACGTTGCAAAATCAACCAGGATGCGCTTGTGCTCGCTTTCCAATGTAGGGTGTTGCCAGATGACATTCCATTTTGTTGTGGCAAAATGAGCAAGGTAAAACAAAATGTTTGCCAGAGCTCTGCGTCCAGACCCCCTCTGTACCAACGCAGTGGTCTCATTTAAATGAATGACTGTCCTATTTTTTTCATGCAGCGTCTATGTCCATCTTAACAGGGCTTAGGCCCAGAACGTGACTGACGGTCCTCCTCCTCTGTGGATGTTGATGTATTCTTTCTATCCTCAGGAGAAAAGCCACAACCTCCTCTCCTCAGATGGTTGTTTGGAATAAACAGAACCCTCTGGACGAGCACCTCTACCATCCACTCAATGAGGCCAGGTCTTCCAGCTCGTCCTCCTCCAACCAATCAGAACACGGCGCCACACGCACTGGCAGTAGCCCATTGGCTGTCCCTGGGAGAAGGTGAGTGAGTTGATACAGCTCCGTCAGCCAGTCCAAGTTTGCATGTCATCTTATTTTTATGCACACACTTAACTTCAGTAATGTAAATTTTGGATGATCACCAGAGGCACAGGGCTTCAGCTCTGGAGCTTCTTCATTTTACTCAGAAGCGGGTTACTGTGTCTGTACATCATGTGAGCCTGTGGCCTCAAACTGCATCTCATGCATGGGCAATGAGAAAGTCTCTTCCTCTGGTGTTCAGCACTCACACTGAATAATTTCTGTTAGTAAACATTATGATGTTTTTTTGTGGGTGGAGGTTAGGTAGAGGCAGAATAATTCCCTGAACACGTTAGCGAACACTAGCTAGCAAGTTTGTTGGCTTGGCTAAAGAAAAAACAAGTTTCACTGAATATGTACAGTCACTCACTCTCCAGGACCGCGAGTGTTACTTGAAAAAGTTAACCAGATTGGCCGACACGTAATGTTACACGCTCACTCAATGGATGGATGATCTAACAGCATTACCTACGGTGGAATGGCCAGACATTTACACCTACCTGACAGAGAAACCAAGTGTGTGTAGTAAAGAGAAACTGAGGGCGTATAAATCTTTAGATGCCCATAACTATGTCCTGAATGGTCATATACAAGACTTTAGTTAAGTTTTGAGTTAGCTAATGCGTTAAAAGAGTTAGCGTTACAAGAGAAATCACCTATTCCTCCTAGTTTCTGAGCCTTTAGACACATAACGTTATCCATATCAACAACAGACAATACTTTATTTAACCTTTTTGATGATCGCCTCGACTTACCGCATTTAACCAGAACGTTAGTTGTTTTCGATTTTTTTTGACTGGCAGTGGCACCTGGTATGCGATAAAACTTCAGCTTGGAGCCATTACTCCTTCAATTCTGGCACCCAACAACACAGCAAGATGACATTTTCAGTAGGTTACTACTGGGTTTACTCATTTGTGGGTTTTAGGACTCATTCCTGCAGCACTCTATAATCAAGAAGCAATTCAAGAACGCAAGTCACTGGACAGGTGATATTGTATAGTCCACCAAAAACAGGTACAGAGAGGTAGAGTTCTGTCAGTTGTGCTTTTTCTTTCTTTCTTTCTTTCTTTCTTTGTCTCTGTCATTTTGTCTTTGACATCTCCTCACTCTCTCTTCTATTTGTCTCTCTCAGGTTAGCAGCAGACTACGCTCGGTCAGGTTCCTCCCTCTCTACAGAGTACGGGAGTTGGCAGATAGTTTCAGGTTGTGGCAGCATCCATGACCACGCTCACTTCCCTCCACCTCTGGCCTCTGCCTCCTCCACCGCGTCTGCTGTTGCTGCTGCCTACGATTCCCCCCTGCCCTTCAGTTTTCAGGATGAAGGACCCAGTGGACGAATGTAAGTAACACTGTACAACCCCTCTAACAGAGTTCCAACAGAAAGCCTGACAAGAGGGAAAATGGTAAAGTGTTACTGATGGTTCTGTTAAGGTATGGGTTTGACACAGTGATTAACCACCTCAGCTAACCAGTGCATTATTTTCTGTTGTTCTTACTGAGCAAAATAAGCTCACCCTGAATGGTGCAAGTGTCAGTGTCATGATCAAATTAGCAAAGTATGGGTTTGCTTGAGTATTATTGAAGAGAGGTTTATCATTAAATTCAGTTAGACAGCAATCACTAAGCATTTGTGGTAGTAAGTTATGATGGCTCTATTTTTGTTTTGCTAACTGCATAGAATGTCTTTGACTTTTTAGCCATGCTAGCGGCTACTCTTGGGATGGCAGTGTCAGTTGGTCAACCACTCGGGTCCATCCAATATTACGATCGATATTGGATGTTTATGTCGTGAAATTTGGTGCAGACATTTATGTCCCCCAGAGGATGAATCCCAGTGACTTTGGTGACTTTTTATCTGGCATCACCAGCAGATCAAAATTCTTTTTGTCCAATACTTAACTCGATTTATACAAAACTAATGGCATTCCCATCAGCCCCAGCTTTACTTTGTGTTGAGTGCTAATGTTAGTAGCAGATGTTAGTCATAAGCACCCAGTGTTTATGTACAGCCTCACAGAGCCCATCCTAACCCTGGATGTCCACTGGATCCACTCTATTACGGTTCTAATGTCCACTGGAAGAGTATTTAAAGCAATCTGTTCCTCAGCAGCTTTTTTCATGTTTTACAAACATTTTCAATACAAGTGTGCACCTCATTAAGATGTGGTAACAGAGGCTTTTTGGCTGTGCTTAATATTACTGTACTACGCGCTCCATCTAAAAACACCTGACTGGCATTTTAGGGCATACAGGGAAACCTGAGCTTTCTCAAAGCGGTAATGTAAGCTTGCCCAGACAGTCAGAGGCTGTGTGACAGGAAAGTTCAGAAGACAAGCTTTTGTTGCCTCTAATTTTCTGCGATTACTCACTTTAAATGTCATTATAACCAATCACAAGACACAGTTGCCAGACAATGTCATGATCATAAAATCATGATTCCAGCAGCAGTGCGGCAGCTTGGGAAAGACTGCCTGGTTAACAAGGAAACGAGCCAAGATGAAATTACTGTTTTATACTCGTTCAGTTGTCTGACAACAGAAACAGAAGAAAAGTGTAAATGAGAACAACTATATAATGATTGCATGCGTACTGATCAACAGTTTTTGTTTTGTGTTACACTGATGGCACTTGCATGTGTGCAGTATCGTCATGTATATGACAACCTTTAAATAACAAAATACTGCAGTACAAAACTGCTAAAGGTGCTTTAACCTCCCGCTCAGTACACATCTTGGTCAATATTCTTCAAAAAACAAATAGTCATTTTTAGGGAGAGAAACGTTTGTACATGTCTTCATGTAAAAAATGACTATTGTTCAGCAGATATGGTTTCCTGTCAGAGAACCTACAGTTTTTGTCGCCGCTCTCTGTCCCCCCACTGAACCAAGCGACAGACGAGGAGGAGAATCAAGGGAGATTAATCTTCCACCGGGTTCTCCCTCTGACTCATCCTCCTACTCTCTGCTCCCAGCAGGGGGACATTTTAATTTCTGCTTGATCTGACTGCCAGACTGAGTGTGTCCCACCAGCATCACTTGCAGTTGGAAAAGGCAAATAATATCTATTCATCTTTATTCGGAGGAACTGAGATGAACTGGGAAGAAGGGAGAGAAGCAGTGGTGAACAGTGTGTGAGCTCTGTGATGGTTAATTCAGGAGTACATTGTGGCCCAAGAGGGGTTGATCCAAACTGCCTCTGCTTGCGTCGTTCTGTTCTCCTACTCTTCTGATTTCTTGGCAGACTTGATCTTTTTTCTTCCTATCTTCATTATTTTTACAGCACTTTTAAAGTAGGATTTCCCTCCCTAACCTTTTTCCTTTCTGTCCTCTTATCTTGATCCCTCTTGTTTCTTCTGCTTCCTCTCTCCTCTCCAGGTGTCCCTTCCCCTCTGAGCGTCAGGCCCGTCTGGAAGCGGTGCGGGAAGTCTTCCTGGCGGCCTACAGCTCCACCGTGGGCCTCAAGTCCTCGGCGCCCAGCCCCTCTGGCGCCATCTCTGGCCTGCTGGAGCAGTTTGCCCGCGGGGTTGGCCTCCGGAGCACCAACGCCATCGTCTGAACCCTCTCAATGTGACTTCAGACACTCCTTCTGCTTCCGTCGATTCAGCATGTCTGGACTCAATACAATAAAGTGCCAAACATCTCTGATCAATTCAGGGGTGAAGCATTAATTTTTTTTTCTTGAATTTGCTTTGATTTTGTTTTCAAACCTTACACGTCCGAATTTAATTCTGTGCTGCTCCAACTTTTCTCTGGATCTTTAATCATTCATGTTGAGTTAATCTGTCACATTCAGGGAGGGAAATGGTTTCAGCCATAGTATCAAAAAGGGATAGTGAAATGTAAATGGCTGAGAACATGGGGTCTATACCTGTTAAAGGCAGAATATAAAGAATTCTTCCTTCCTCTGTTCTTCCTTAATCTGTTCATAGTTTTTAAAAATCCTTAGAGTCCTTGCAGTGACCATCCCATGTACAGGAAGCGATATGTTTTTAGTTCTCTTGTTTTGTGCTGCTATTCTTAACTGAACCAAGCAGAGGAAAGTTCTTTTCTTCAGGCGGATTTTGAAGATGAGATAAATTCAGCACTTAATGTGTTCTGACAGAAATGGCACCAATCTTTTTTCGGTTTCTAATTTGGCACAGTAGGTTGAAATGAGAATATGTAATCTGAATTTTCAAGTCTGTCTTAATGCAATACTCACATGCCATATGTACGCTGAAAGACTTATTGGCTGCTGTAATAATTCCTTCTGTCCTTACTGGCAGTGAAGCGATCCCTTCGTAGCGCGACTACACAGTCAGCAGTTTGAGTTAGTGCTAGTGTTTTCATCATATTCTGTGACCTGTCAGATCCTGTGACTTGATTAGGAATTCCAGTCTTGGCAGGATCCCTTTGGAGTTAAGGATTCACTATACTTGAAACAAACTAACTTTAAAGGCAAAAGTGCTTATACCTGTTCTGAAAGGCCACATTTGAGGTGCTGGGCGAAAACAGCCTGCTGTCATAGAGAAGGGCATGAGGCTGTTCGATGATCCAACAAGCACTTAGTTTGAAGCATACTGAAACCTTAAAGCCTCAGTGTGCTTCAACTCAAGTATTCAAACTAGTTTGTACAAAGTGTTCAAACACGTCTAATGGCTGAAGTGTTTGTAGCTGTTAAGAATGGTCCCACCCGAAGGCTGGGCGAAAAGCCTGTCATCATAGAGGGCTGAGACGGAACGAAATGTGACTTTTGGACCCTATTTCTTACAGTGTAGCCGATATGGACAGTACAGATGATTACAGCAACCAGCAATTCTTTCGGTGTACATATGGCATGTGGAAGACAGTCTTGGAAAAAAAAAAATCTGATCCTATCCTTTAACTAGACAAGTTATATGTGTTATTTTCTTCATCTTTATGAAATACGTTTTGACGATTAAACATCTACAGGGACTGTTCGTGTACGCACAGTTTAGCACAGTTTTTGAAAATCATAACCCAGGAGATGAAGCGACAAACGTATCCAAGCTATCTTTTTTTCACCTAGCCAGTCTAATGTCTCCATATCCTCTACTTGAGTCCATACCAAGACTTTTTTTTTTTTTGTTCTTCAGTAGCACTGACATGGTAGCACAAGAGAGGCACTGAGCATTGTGGTAGCAAATCTGTGAACCGAATGCCTTTTCAATGTTCTTTCTTGCTGGACGCCAGTGAAGCGAGGTCTACGTGATTCCTGCCTGTGCTGAGATTTCTGCCCAGCTATTGTCACACAACTGTTGTTCAAAAACATGTGCGCCTTCTTTCAGGTCACACTTGGACAGAAATTTCTACCTGGGCTACTCTCGGCTAGATTTACACTTTTAAATAATTTTCTTGAGAGAATTCTGTGAGAGATTTTATTTTAAACTAGCTTGTCGGTGTTGCCAAACGGTTTTGACGGCTGCTGTACCTCAGGACCTTTTGTTGTGCCTTTTTTATCTTCAGTAACACTGGATCAGATCTCTACTTCTTCTGGTCTAGTTTCAGGTGCATTTCTGTTTCTTAAATAGTTTTAAGAGCTTGGGGTGTTTGCAGCTGTTTGCTAATGAAGGTTTTGACTGTAGAGCATTAGCAGTGTTAGCTTTGCAATAAAGCTTTTGGGGTTTCCCCTTTATCACTCACTTGGTTGCAAGATTTTGTTGTACAGTAACATAAAGCTGTTGAGTCTTATGGACACCCCTGATAAGGTTGATGAGATGGTATTCCAGTCAGTGGACACATTTGTCATTCACCCCCAGATTAGTGAGAGATTTTCATTTCTGCTTTTGAAAAAGACTGTAGCTGAAGATGATTTTATTGATTTAAGTGATAATTCTAGTAGGAATTTTTGTTAAATACATTTATTCGCTTTCTTTCCAATAGTGAGATGAGAAGATTGACACCAACTTCATGTCTCTGTGTTCTGTACAGCTCTGTTTATAGTTCAAAAACATGCATACCAACACCTCAGAAGCTCATTAATTAACATGTATTTAGTTTGTTGAAGCCATACATAAACAGAAATGTAAAAACAACAATTTGACATTTAGAGGAAGTTACCTGGTGTAACTATTTATCTGTTAGCCCTGTAGTTTTGGGCAGTGTCTCTGGCTTTTTACATTTCTGTTTAAGTATGGGTAAAACGAAGGAGATACGTGTTGATCAGTCAGTTTTAGAGGTGTTGTTAGGTGTGTTTTTCAGATTGGACATAGTCAGGCTAGTGGTTTCCTCGTGTTTCTAGTTTTTATGCTAAGCTAGGCTAACCATGTCCTGACTCCAGCCAAGCCCCCAGGAAGAGCGCCAGGCTTTGAAGCCAATTTGACATAGTGGCCAAACCGTGTAATTCCAACTTCCGGGTCTGTCTCGTGATGCACACTGGCCCCAAGAAACTTTTTCCCAAATATTTACATTGTGAAAGAGACGTCTGTAAAATAGGCGGATAATTTTTTTTTTTTTGAACAACTAGCCAGTACGAAAGCCCTCATTTAAATCATGATGTCCTAAAAGTTGTAAAATGCATAAATAGCCGAATCCAGAGTTATAGAGTCACTGCCATTCATGTGAATGAGCCTGAAATGGAGCTGTTGGGAGGCGGGGTTAAAGGAAGCGCTACTGCACTTGCTCTATGGGCCGCACAACGCGGAAGCTATGTGGAAGAGCCGGGTAATTTTATACCCGGGAAGTGGAACGTTTTTGGCTTCATGCGCCACTGAGCAGCTTTCATAGGAATGAACGGAGCCCCACCTCCGACGCTGTATCCAGTTCTCTTTATACATCCATGACTCCAGCTCTGTACTTAATGCACAGACATGAAAGTGGCATTTATTTTCACATCTCACTCTCAGAAAGAATTTGAATAAGCACATTTCCCAAAATATTCAACTGTGCTTTTCACTGGCAGAATATGATGTTCTGCTAGATTCTAAGCCAAATTCTGCTTTCTTTTCTTTCTTTTCACATTTGCTGAGCTACTTTTAAGCCATGTGAGTTTTCATCCCCTTTTTTCTTGATGCAGTAAGGAATTTGTTGGTATTTGGTTCATACGACTGCATGTATCAGTTCTCTACATGGGCTAGAACAATCTGTCCAGCTTTATTTGAGACAAGTCAGACTTTCAGGCATGACCTCATCTTCCTGTCAGGTCTTAAGCTTTCTTTTTAAGATATCTTTCCTGAAGAGGAGTTCTAAATCAGTCGAGGTTTCATATCATTTGTTTTTATTTTCTACTGTCTGCCTGTAGCTGTTAAGCAGCCAATCACAGGACACTGGCAAAAGCATTATTGTCATTTTGAAATTGCTGAAAATAGCAATTGTAAGAAAATTCCTCATCGTGAGTTACTTCAAATACTCCACAAATCATTTTCTCACTCAGTTTGTCACTTTTTTACTCACTGGTTTTGCATGACATCCTCCAAGATTATCTCTGCGGCATATAATGGTTTTACTTGTTTTACAAATTAATTTTTATTTCAGAATCTCTTTTATTAAAATGCTGCATTGGTGTTCTCTGTGTAAAGAGTTTTCTTCTTTGTACAGTTGATGCATTTTTAAGTAATTCTACCTTTTTGTTTTTTGTTTTCTTAATTGTTGGCAGGCAGCAGGCTACAATGAAAGGTGAACCAAGCAGAAGGTGGCAATTGTGAATAAAGAAAAAAGAACATATTTATGACTTGCTTATTTCTTTCTTCAATTAATTTGCTTCAGCAGATAATCTTAGTAGCTTTATACTTGTGCTTCTGATTTATTCATTATTATCCATGGTGAGATGTATTAACTATTTACACTACATAATCTATTTCCCATAGCGACTGAGCAGATGTTAAGTGGTCTTTCTTAACACAGATGAGGCCTCCAAGTACGGTTTGACAAATGTGAATTCGGTGTCAAATGTAATGTGATTGCATAAAGCAGTTATATAACTGGATGTTTCAAATTCCCACTTTCTAGTTTTGATCAAATTCAAAGCAAGTTCAACTGTGTTAAGCTAAATTAATTGCCCAAACTTAACGGCACAATATGACACTGCTTTCTGGGGTAAAATTCTTTCTTCGCCCCTTTAAGTTTTGAGGTCAGAGGTCAACCCACACATTTACACTTCAGCAGGCCAGATGCTCGCTGGAACCTGGCTTGTCATCTTCCTGCTGTCAGAGGTGTGAACACTAAAATATTTCAGTGGTTAATGAATTAGTCATTCATAAAATATTTGTCCTATTAATCGACCATTGATGGGCCTAAATTATTTGTGTTGCTTATGGAATGTGGATAAACTGTTGTTTATGCAGATGTAATGGGTTTGGAAATGTAGGAGGGGTGATTAATGCCACAA
Source organism: Macquaria australasica (assembly GCA_005408345.1). NCBI lineage: Eukaryota > Metazoa > Chordata > Actinopteri > Centrarchiformes > Percichthyidae > Macquaria > Macquaria australasica. The sequence continues at coordinate 52,008 of SEMN01000470.1, read as the reverse complement.
AGCAGAGGCATGACTGGCTTCCCACTTTGTCTACATCTGGTTTGTCCTGCGCCTCCTGCTACTTCACGTCCTCTTCCTTCTCATGCTTTCATTCCTCCTTCCTCTCTTTCTCACAGTCCGCTTACAGCTTTCTTCTTTTTCTTACTTCTACTTCATGCTTTTTCCATCTCTTGGTACCTCTCCTGTTTTTGCTCATGAAACTCTTTGTCCAGCTTATTTTTCTGTTTCTCATTTGACTTGTCTGCTTCTCCTCCATTCCTTTTTTTTTGCTTCTAGCATTTTGTCATCCTTATGCCTATTTTTTTTCCTTCCCAACACAAATCTACAATCTTGCCAGACGACTTTGAATTAATTAAACCGCTTTGAGGTCAGTAAGGAAGCTTGTTGCACAGAAAATCAGTAGTATCTCAGGGAAATTGTATAGATAAAACCCAACTAGAATTATTTAAAATTGAGTATTCATACAGCTATCGCTGACAACTAAAAGTAACTTTCTAGAAATAAATCTAAAAATGTCCAATCTAAAAACTTAGATGATAGCCTACTGCGGATGCCATCCAGTTCATAAAAACTCAGTTTCAGGGTTCTGGAGCGCTTCATAAATGTCTTCTTCATTGTCTGTTTCAAACTTCCAGCTGATTGAACACACCATGCCAAAGGCAAGATTTAGATTCAAGTCACTTTGCAAAACTTGAAACTTTATTGAGGTAACAAATTTGAGACTGTTGACTGACTTGAGAAGTCAACGCTATGCTATACGTTTCAATTTCATCTACTTACATACTGTATATTGTAAAATCTCCATTTTAAGTGTTTCCTAATCCAAACTGAGGGTCTAAGGGTTGAGGATGTAATGTATTGTAGAGCCCTTAAAGGCAAGTTTTGATTTGGGGCTATATAAATAAAGCTGACTTGACTATAATCAAGCAATGACGACATGAAAGGTATGAAAAACATGTCTAAACAAAATAGTAAATTAAAACATTTTATTCAGAATATGTGAATTGTAGTAAATAGAATAAGCACGCAAAAGCAAAAATATGTAAGGTCCTTTAAAAGCCTTTTCTACCTTCTGTTGCCTCTCCTCCACCTGCTCTTCTGTAGCACTAATCACCCCCCATACACAGACCACAAGTTGCGCCCAGACACAGCAGAAGAACTTGTGGAGGTCTCTGCCTCCACCTGGCGATGGATGGAGAGAAATAAGGAGCAGAGGAGCTTCTGGATCCGCGTCTGTGCTCCGAAGTATCTCTCTCTCCCCCCTCTCGCCATGAATGAAAACCTCATCCTCAGGTATGCCTCCTAACCCTCAACTGCGCTCCAGCGACCGGCAGCAGCAGCAACAACTACTACTACCGGAGCCGGCCGATTCATTCTCTGTCTCTCCTTCTCGGTTGGATGGAACAAACACATTATAGCCACAGGAAAATTAGTGCTGCCATTTAAGTGAGAACTTCAACGATTTAGAAGTGATTAAAAAACCTCAGCCATGGCGACAATAGGGGATTTTGACCCTCTCAACTCCACCGTACCTGCGACAAAGATTGAAATCACCGTTTCCTGCAGGTGAGCACCGCAAGCATGTTTCCCCAATACTCACTTGTCGTTCACATTTCTGCATTCACATATTTACACATTTTTGGATGCTTAGCAATAAAGTAAATGTAGTCGACACGATTTTCAAGGGGCTCTGATATGCTTGTGCGTAGTTTCGTGCCGTTTTCTGTTCATCTTAGACTTTTCCTCATATGGTGTGTCTTTAACGTGCACGGAGGAATTTGCATGTGCTGTGGGTGTAGAAGTGCGTGGGGTGCGGTAACCAACAGTACCAGGATTTATTCTGAGTGTCTTGGAGAGCTCCGGAGAGCGCAACTCTGAGATCACATGAATGCGTGGATATTAAATGTGCCAACTGACAAAGAAAAGACACAGACACGCAGCACTGGCTCTGTTTTGAACAATGGTTATTTTAATAAGGCCTGAAGAGGAAGAGAAAATAACGGATAGGAATCATCTAACAATACTGTAACTAATTTTATAAGCAGAATCCAATATTAGTACATGGAAACTATACTCCATCAGCACTGTTACAAACTGTAAGGCTCAGTAGGAGGAGTACAAGTATCAATGATAGTGCTTTAAAATCGTTAAAATCGGAATATCTTTTTTTTTAGTGAAGCTATAAATCAGAAGTGTAAGACATAAATATGCATGTTTAATAAAAATAATTTTAAAAGAGAATGAAAAACGTATTTATTTTGAAATGTGATCAAAGTTTATGTTTGTCAAGGACAGGTCTTAAAAGTCAAAGAATACCAGAAGTAATGGAGATGCAGGACAGGAAATAGAAGGACAAAAAATGATAAGAAAGAAAAGGGAAGGTATGCAGGGAGCTGATGGTAGACAGCAGGCTGTACTGTACGAATGTCTCCATCCTGCTGTCACATACTGAGGTGTTAGCTGATTCCCTAATATAAAGTCAAAAGGCTGATGGACCTGTTATAACCCCTAAGGTCTCCTTAGAAGGCAAACTCTTAATACATTGAATAAAGATTAAGTATATTTTCAGAATAGCACTCTGGAGTGTTTTCCCCCTGAAAGACTTGAATATAATTTCTACTTAAAATCTGAGTACTGCAGGGCAGGCCAAAGCTTTTTGGGGCTTCCAAACAGTATGTGATGACACCCCCAACCCACTGCCATTAAAACCAGCATGCAGCAGTACAATTTAAGATGTTTATGTTATTTCATATTGTGAATTAGATACCTAATAAAGTGCTGCAGACACTGTGCAGGAACAATTTCTCTGTCAGAAAATGTCAGACCAATAAAGCACATGTCCATTAAAGGAAGTTACAAGATTGGGGGTGAGGTGACTGGTCCACATTTTATTTTGTGACTTATTTAAGTTATCACCAGAGGCTGAGGTCAACCAAAACAACACAGGAGTTCTTTTAGCTCTTATACAACAAAGATTTATCCCTGTAAACAAATAAAAACATTATGGTCCTACAGCCAGTGCAACTCACCATCCCCTTGTCATCTCGCCAAGATTTGGTGAAGCCAATACTTTCTTTTGCTTTTCTTAAAGAGCATGAAAAGCAAAATGTCACCATCACTGTGAGAGCTTGGAGACTCCATTGCTGACTAGTTCTGTGAAACAAAAATGAAAGAAATCTGGAGAGGTATATAATTAGTCTCAGGTTTGGTGTAGAATGTTCCTGTACAAAGTCTACACACACATTTTTACATCTGGATTTAAGTTCGAACCCAGTGTGCAAAGGCTTTAAAGCTGCACTTAATATTATTTTTATATTTATAATGGTTCAAATGGTTATGTAAAAAGATAATGATAATTATCATGTGACAATGCAGTATTCCTATGGAGTGTTTGAACATCTTTCAGTTCTTTGTTTTGGTTATACGGCCAGTCTCACCGCTCTCATTAACCTCGTTTCCAGCAGCAGCAAGCAGCTGTTTTTGGCAAAAAAGCAGCAATAAACTCACTGTACACATCTGTCCAGCACCAATCAACAGACTGACACAGTTAAGGCCTTTACAAACTAGGGGCAATTTTTTTTGTGCGATTTATTTGCATGGCAATATATTTTTTCAAACTGTTGTTTTTGTCATGAGTACTTTCACACAGAATGTGAATATTGCGCGGCGAAAAAGCGACTGATTTGTTTTTTGGAATTGATCGATTTTTCTGAGCTTTCGCACAGCGAATAAAGGCATCAACCAATCACGTTGTGTGGAACGGACGCCACGTCACAACTAATGACTATGGCGGACCTGTTGATTGTTGTGTCGCCTGCAAATATTTTGCATTTTCGTGTGGTTTATTCTTCACGTCACTGGTGTGTAAAGGCCTTTAGGGTTTACCTGTTCACTAGCTGGTGAACATAATGGAGCATTAATGGAGTAATGGAGTCAGATATTTCCCTCAGGAGATGGTGGAGACTAAAACAGAGCTAAAAGGAGAGTGAGTATTGACTTGTCAGCTGGACAGAAACACAACTCTAAATGAACGCTAATGTTGTTCTGTGTATACTAGATGTGTAAATAGTAATAGTTTGCTAACACGTTCACCATACTAACTTTATAAGGTGATATTACGTGAATGTTGTGTTTTCAGCTTGTTCTGATGCCAAAAGGTGGCTAAAAAATTCATTAGTACAGCTTTACTGTTATGTTTTTCTTGCATTATTTCCTTATGTCCCCAAGTGGGAATCAGTTAATATTGCTTTAAGTTTCAAATATAAAAAGAGTGTCAGTGGTGCCGCCACCAGGCCCCCCTGGCAGTACACCTGGCACAGACTATTGGCAGACCAGGAAATAATGGCCAATGCGTCCCCTCAGACAAAAGCATTTCCATCTCCTGGGTCATGTCTATATGCTAATAGAGCCTGAAGCAGCTCATTGTGACAAGCTGTTCCTGGTCCTCAGTGTCTCTGGGCCTCACCAGTCCAGAGGGGTTAGAGAGGGGCTGTTTCAGTTCTCTGACACTGACAGAATGGGGTTGGCTCAGTGGGCCCCAGAAGGATCCTCACTGCAGATCAACCGGACATCAGCTGTGAATACAGCAGAGACAGAGAAGGAATCAGGAGAAGGAGTCTGGGTTTTTGAAGGCTGACTACACCTTTATTGGGAGAAATAATTGAAGAAACCTTTAGCTGTGGATATTTTTGTCAGAAAGTGGTGGAGACCAAAGCTAAAAGGAGATTGAATAATGAATGCTAATGTTGCGCTGTATTTGCTGGATGTGTAAATAAAAAATTGTTTGCCGACACGTTATCAACTTTGTAGGGTGATATGTTATTCTGCGGCCCACCATTGGCCAAAAAAACAGACAAACAAAACAATCAAGAATCAATAAATGCAGCTTTAACACTTAAGTTCGGCTGGTAATGGAAAGTACATTTTAATAATACAGGTCCCAGAGTTTGTTCAAAATGATACCTATGTAGACCTTTTTCATGGCAGACATTTTGACTTGTCACAGGTGAAACATTTTGCGAATGAAGGCTCAGTTCCATCAAGAGTCCCAGTAAGTCATGACAGTGATCCAGCAGCTACAATACCGGAATGCAGTTGTTTTTGATGTTATCAATTACACATACAGTCAAAACATCTGCTTTGAAAAAGGTCTACATAGGTATCATTTTGAACAAACTCTGGGACCTGTATTATTAAGATGTACTTTCCACTTAACCACTGGGGGCAGGAAACACTCCTTTATTGGCTACTTTTGTGTCTTCATCATGTCCACTTTGTGCATGCATTATTTCCTGTGAATCCCTTGTGTGTGGATACACAATTTGAATCCCACTTGGGGAAAGCATCATACTGATATAATGAAAATCTTAAGGATTATAACTTTAGAATAAGCCCATTTATATAAAACAGCTTATTGAACAAACAACTGTCATTCCTCCCAGCTTCCATTCATTCATAAGGTTTGGCTTTCTTTGCCTGTCTCAATCCTGTCAATACAAGGTAACTGGTGCTCTTGTCTCAGGGGACCAATGGGATTCCTGATCAAATGTTAGCCTCTACTCAAAAGTCCTGTCCAGCAAATTGTGGATTTATTTTACAGACTGTAAGCATTCTGTAGACATAAAAATGATTTAGCTGTGAATATGACATAACTAGACAGAGAATTCTCTAATGGCAGTGGCGATGATTCAAGATGACATGCATCTACCTTGAAGGTATGCAGTTCTTTGGGGAGCTCCCAACTGGGCCTGAACTGTTTAGCCTAAAAATGCCAGTTGTTACCATGTCGACGAAGGTCCAGTATGCCTGATGCTGGCACTCTCCAACGGTCATATATTTTGGGAGTCATTGGCAAACGACCTATTGTGTTTAGGTATGAGGACGTGTTGGATTCTAACTCTGAGGTTGTGCTGTTGCAATCTTGTTATTCCTTCTCATCTGAACAACTGCTTCCTCTCCCAACAAGCCAACCTCTGAACTCAGCCTGATCCTCCTAACTCAGCCTCTTTCATCATCCTCTGTCTGAGAGGACGTGCCTCTCAGATGTGTTTTGACAGATACTTGACATTTGGATGATTTGAAAAGTTTTCATGTAGCCACACTGTCTCATTATTGCGTGAACGCCGGTGTATTATCAGGGGAGGTTATCTGGAGGTGAATATGTGACTTTATTTCTAAAAGGCTCTCCTGCTCTGTGACTTTGCTGCTTATACTCAATTTTTAGATCTTGAACTAAGTCCGCTTGTTTTGTAATATCGGGTGGATTTGCCTGAGGGAAAAGAAATCAGTCTGTCTCTACGCACGCAATGTCCCAGTTGATCTATTCTCTCCCATCTCTTTTTTCCATTAAGGGTTTCATCCTCAAATAGCCCAGATGTCGTGTTGTAGCTCAAAGCCACTGCAGGTGGTAATGAGGTGGATTGCTTTCCCCATTCAGGTTAAGATGCTTGACACAGAGGTTTCTGTTCAAATGGATAAGACACAAGTGGAAAAGGGAAACAAGAATCAGGGGAGAGGCAGGAAGATCCATGTCCCTGCACAGAATGAGTATATTAATGTCAAGACAGGCAGGCAGCTGCAACTGACCACTCAGATCAGCTTGAAGTGTTTTATATGTGATGGCTGTTTGATGTCACAGTGGGACAAGAAAAGAAGAGGAGATCCATCATTGTGCATGACAGCTAGAAAACTACAAAGTACAGAGGAAAGTCTCCACTGATAAACAGCAATATTCCAATTTATATTTATTAAATTAAAGATTTCTTGCTACTTTTAGGATTAGGAATAAAATTTCTCAAAAAAAGTCTCAGCCTGTCAACTGAGTTTCTTTTTAAATTGACTTCATAGTTATTATTTAGGTATCAGGTATTATTATTACTAACTGAGGTGGGCCGACTAACCTGAGTATATTTTTCTATCTAAATGGTTTTCAAATAAAAAGAAAAATCCATAAAAATGAGCAAAACAATTCTAATATATAAATAAATCAGCAAGGGTTAACATGAAGTACTTTTACTGTAAACACCTTCAAGCTCCTATGTGTAGATCATAGCATCTAATACATTATTCTGACGGTATAAGTTTTTGTGAAAAAATAAAACAATCCTGGTGAAAATCTGTGCATTCTATTTGTTGCTTTCAGCACATTTATCTGTCACTGGGTCGAGTGCACGGATGTTGTGGCACAAACTGCTGCCTGCCACAGTGTCTTCTTTTGATTAGTTTCCTCTGTCCACACACACGTGGCATATTTTCGAGCCGGCCTTTTTTTCTTTATGGTTGAGTGTTTCTGGTGGAGCAGAGGCATGTAGCAGTGGGTGGTGGTAATGCACCAATGCTCCGTCTACACTGAAGTAAGTAAAAAAAGAAAAGGATGTAGTGAAAGCAGGTCCCCAGTAGCACTATTTAATCAAAAAAGCATGTTTTTTCCACTTTAAGCACTGTTCCAGCACTCTAATTTTGTGCCATCCAATCGATCTTTAAACCCAACCCTGTCCCCTACAAATTGCATTTATATACCACTAATTTCTTTCCCTAATTACATTGTGATGGAAACATAATTGCTGCCTGGACTATGGACCATTTGAACATTTTCTGTATCAAACCAGACCATCGTCTTTCCCTAGCCTTAACCCAGAGCTGCCAGTGCTTAAACATAACCATCAAAGTTGAATAATGCTTTAAAGGCACAGTGTGTAATTTCTGCCACTAGGGGTCTCTCAATCAAAACATTAACAAAAGACATAGTTTGATGATGTCGTGAAGTAGCGTGGGATCATGGGAGTTTCATTGCTGATGAAAGTTTATCTGACTTGACCATGGCTGTAAAAAGAGAACAGGACATGACTCAGGCAGAAATCATGTTCACAGTCGAGGAAATGTATAAAAATGTTATTCTTGTTACGTTTAGTCACGTTTGTTCATGTTATGTCACTTCATTCTAATGAAATACTACAGCTACTGCAGCTAACGCAAATTCAATCGTGGGGTAGCCCAGCACTGTTATCTGTGGTCAAAACTATTGTAGCCGAGGGTTAAGAGTTTTACTTATGAGAATTATAAAATAATAACACAGAGGCTTTGTAGTCTGAACCAAGATGGCAAAACCTTTTACTGCACCCAACACTGTCAAAGGCAATGCATAAGGCCGGTTTCAGACAGAAGGAGGCGTTGCTGCGATTTGCCACACGGTTGTGTGGTGGTGTGGGAGTGTCTGATACTAACCAGCAATCCCAGCTTGAAGACAATACAAGCCAAGCGACTGCACGGAGATTAACGTCTTTGTACTCCCTCGTGGCAGGGTGGAACAGCTGATGTATCACGGAGCCGATCGATCAGTCTCTCTTCCATCTTCACAGTTGCCCGGTAAACAGTGGAACATTAAGTTAAACAGCTAATGCTACAGTGCTACAGGTAAACAAAGTTCTTCTTCAGCTGGGCGTCTGCTGGTCTGACTGCCGGCGTGATTGGCTGCTGCAGTGTGACGTCGTGTTGTGTTTCTCCAAAAGTTGATTCTGCGTTTTTTTTTGTTTTTTTTGCGGCCCCCCCTGCGACCCCCACCCCGCAGCCTGAATGCAGTACCCCAGTTCAAATGAATGGGAAAATCTACGTTCACTGATTCTGTCTGAATACGGCCTATAAGGTTCCACACCTTCTGTTCTTACCTTTCACAATAAAAGCCCTACACATATACACTGTGTAAATGCTTACCAGAGGGAACTTAAATTCACACAGAGCATTTCGCTAAAAGGAAACTCAAAAAAATAGCTTACACAAGCATACTAGAAATAACTTAATGAGCATGTCGAACATTGTTGTAACATTATAACGTTACCGTATGCATTAGCTTGGTGGCTGGCATGAGCCACTTGTCATAGTAGCACACTGTAGTTGAAGTTAGATCGATACTATCATATCAATAAATTAGGTCTCTACTGTGTTGCAAAGGACATGCAACTAATGAAAGACATATGCTGTGTGGCAGAAAAACTGCTGTATTACTGTTACTGAGTATGATTCTGTGACATTGTGGTGTCAGTGGTATAGAAAGTTCCAGGATCATGTGGATGTGTGGTTACAGTTGTAAAAAGCCTTTATTGGATTGGCTACAGGAAGTATTAAAGGCAGAATTATGACAGCTCTTATGCCTATCAGCTATTTGCCTTCATCAGAGCTCTATGATGAAATAGACGCTGTGACGCCGTGTTTTCTCTACACTTAACAGGCTTGTTGCTGTGTCCTAAGCTGTTAAACCGGCCGGTGATGACAGAAAACCATTCTGCTGTGTAAATACACAAATCTGATTTGATCACTTGTCAATGACAACATGGACGCTCTGCCTTAGAAGTGACTCCGGTTTGGCTGCAGTGTAAGCATGGCATATCTGTGTGTGTGAACAGCACTGTCAGATGATGTGTCAGTGTGTATGTGGGTTAGACAGGCAGTCAGATGGTGTTGAAGGAAGCAGTATTTTTCTTCTATCTTATATAAGTGGCAGCCTGCCTGCCTGCCACCCAAACGCTGCTCCTCTAGATCCTATTAGACAAGCTGAGCGTGGCAGTCACCCTGCAGTCTGCAATGATTACGGCTGGCACAGGATTGTTTAAATGAGACACTAGGAAATAAATGACCTCCCCTCTCGTGCAAGCAAAGCACCTATTAACCCCAATACTCCAATGGGAGTTTTAGACAAGGCACTTTAAAATTTAACGGGTGCTTATATGATTATATTCATTACAGTATGTAGTTGGAAATGAATAGAGTTATACCGATATTTGGGTTATATGTAGCTGATAGCAGTATATATATTTTATTAATTAATTCATCAGTCATCAATTTAGAAAATACGTGTGGTCTTGAGACATTTTAATCAGATTTCACGCAAGTATTTAATAGCGGTGTCATTTCTTAATCGAGATTGGCCCTGAGTTGCAGAAAAATATATGACTGATGACTAATGTTGAAAACCAGCAAATAAAATTAAAGCTGCATTATTGCTTTTCTGGCCACATTGTGGCAGCAAAACAACATCTGACATAGTATCACCTCAAAAGTTTTTATAGTGAACGTTACAAAATGACACAGAGCAACATTAGCATTTATTGTGAGTTGTTTCTGGCCACCTGATGAATGTAAGTCCAATATTCGCTCTTATTGTTGCTCTGTCTTGCTCTCGAACAACTCCTGAGAAAAATGTCTTCCTATTTAGCTGCTAAATGCTCCACTACGTTCACCAGCAAACTTCAGTCACTAACTTTCTCTGTCTGCTGTTTGGTGCTGGGCAGGTAGTGCACAGTGGGTTTATCAGAGATTAGTCACTGCTCCGTATAGCTGGGGGGAACTACAGAGTCAGGAGATAATTCTGGGTTTGTCACTATGAGTGACAACTTTCACATTACACATAGTCGTTTGATCTATAATAAGCTTTGGGGCTATTAAAAGCTGTTGTAGCTACAAAAGTAACTTAGCTAACTGTTACACTGCAACTCTGCATAACGCTGCTGAAACACTGGATATATCATTTTTGGAAATAATGTGTAACTTAAAATGTAAAAGAGCAAAATGTGAATATTTCACAATGAATTTAATGAAAAACAGAATTGTTTAAATGTTTGTTGTAATTGTGTCTTTTTTATTAATTAAGTCTTTATTTATTTCCAGAATTCTGAACAAAATTAGATCATGGCAGCATTTTACAATGCAGTAAGAAAAAAGTATATACTTACTAATTACGGTGGGTATTATTATATTATACTAATATTACTGTTACTATCTCCAAAAGATAAAGTTTTTTGTATGAAAACACATTTTTGAAATTCAGCAAGTTATAATGATTTTGATTGTGGACAGACCTCCTGCCTTAGTAGACATACATGCATTAGGAGGCACGGCTTCCACGTACCAATATGGCGGCCGCGTTGACGAATCGCTGCAATGAACAGCAGCAACCAATGTGGTATCTACGTGTATATATCTATGGGATTTATTGATTTTTATTTGCGATGAGCATGATAATGATATCCTCAAAAAGTGTAGGTCACGCTGACTCCACAAATACGTGCATCGTGTTTGTGTGTTCAGATTTGACGAGTTATGACTCAGAGGAGTACAATGTTTGACACAAATTACAGCAATCAGGCACTGAGGGTTTTGAAATAGCTTAAGTGTCACAGCCACTGCTGCTGCAGCTCCAGCTGCTGACCGTTGGTAAATGGGCCAAATCAGAGGCCAGACTACAATAACTAACTTCCTGTTGTTTTTACAACACCAGTATGCAGTGGAAGTACGTTGAAGGTTGAATGAGGATGAAGAAGTAGATGAACTGAGTACAAGATCATATGAGTGTTAGAAGTTTTTAGTGTTCTCCATTGTGGTGCTGCAAAGGCATTTGTGAGCTGCATTGCGGCTGTGATGGCTGCACAGTGTGGCAGGTGGTCTAATGCTAAAAAGTGACATTGGTGGTGCTTTCAGAGTGAAATGCCAGGTAGGTCAGTGAGCACAGGGAGCCAGGACTTCTCAGTGGGAGAATGTCAATCACAGCAGGGGAAGGTTCTGATTGGATACCCAACTTCCCCCATGTCATGTCCTGAAGGTCTCAAGCACAGGACCACATTACAAGCAAAAACCTTCGTCACCTACATGAGATCACTTTCTCACAGAAGTTAAGCTTCAAAGACAAAGCAGATCCTCAGCTCTCAGAGTCCAAGTACAGCACCAAACAAAACCCTAGTTTATTGCCCCTTGTTCTCACCTTCTCAAAGTGGATCCCCTGCTAACAAGAAACCCCTAATAAATCCCAAAGAGAAGAAATGCAAGTGGGTGAAATAATTGAAAAATGGATCTAGAAAAACTGAATTTTGAGCCATCAGTCATTTTCATGGTATGGTACTGTTGATGTGGTGGATATGGTACCAGTTACTTGTAATGATAGAGATTTAATCATTAAATATATTCCACTGGTGTCTTTCTACATGGAGAAGCAGCTTGATCATCAACGTACTGGTATTATTTCAAATTTCCCTTTATATACCCACTCACCAGGCAGCTCCAGCATACTGTGAAGCACACACATGATGTAAGACGTGCCTACACTCGTAAATAAAAGCAGCATTGCAACATGCAAAAGGGATAACGTGATTAAGCATTAAAAAAGAAAACAGACTTGGCAGGAAATCCCTCAGAAAATGTTTCCAGTTCCCTGCAGATACGTACCAGCCAGCAGTCTGAGGCACACAGGAACACACGCTCACATCTGTAATATGGCTCCAATAAACAGCTACATGATGCTTACATGGAGTAAAACACTGATAACTGAACTGATGTAGATAAATTAATATTTATGTATCTTGCTTTATCAGTAATCACCTGACAATGTAATAAACAGGCAGAGAAATACTGTAGGCCCAATACACTACAAACACACCATCCTGCACGTCAGCTCAGATTCACATGGCAGATTTTCAATGGAAATTGGAATTTAGTTTTAGCTGTTAAAAAATCCCAGTTGCACTGGTTAATTCACTGACATTCCTGTAAACAGTTTTCATTCAGTACCACAGTCTTGACGTTACTTAGCTAGCAGCTAGCTGCTGCTCCACTAGCTTCTGTAATGCAATACAATGTCTCTGTTTTTCTGAAAAAGTTGTCAAAAAAGATGTTCCTCAGGTTTACTATGCATTTATCTAAGATGAATGAGTACATTTGCTATTAGAATTCGAACTATTGTGATTTTAAGTAAGTATTTTTAAGTTAAACAATTTATTTATTAGCATACAAAAAACTACTGCTCCCATGAAACGTTTTACTTAGGCCTACTGTATGTCATTGTAACCTGTTTCTCCCTTATTCTTATCTATCTTTATATTCACCTCTTTCTATTCTTTTGGGAGTTTAAAAAAAAGAGCTATTGTTACAGCCATGTCTGGACTATGGAGATTGACAAGTCTATTCTCACAGCTTGTCACTCAACTGGCCAGTCTGTCAAGCTAGTAACATTTAGCCAGTGACTGTCTTGGGCTTGTGGGAAATGGTGTTCATTAAAGGCTGCTAAAAACAGATACATTGAATAAACTACAATATTAAATTGCTTTTTAAGTTTACCTTCCCTGATGACCACGAGGTTATGTTGCTCAACAGTATGTCATGTATGGATCTTTAGATTGGATTCAGTGTGATTTTGAATGAGGTTTTCTTACTTCTGGACGGAACCTGAAAGTTCCGGTTTCACTTTAACTCTCTATTGGGTCTATTTCTTTGGTAGAAGGTGAAAACGGTTAAAATAGTAAAACCTGTGGGATAAAAGCATTTGTGTGGGAAACCCATATGCTCTTACCCTTCTGTGTTTTAGCTCTACAAACTGTCACTCTATTAGCAGGGGAGGGCTACTGTACTGAGGCCCAAACATGAACATGAACATACTGGATGTCGACATGAACAGACCAGCATGAACATGTGAGGATGCACACTGTGCCGCTCCCTGCAGTCGCTCTGACTCGCTCCTCGTCAGCCTGACAGCTACAAGCCCTCTAGAGATGAGCGTTTCAATCTGTCACTTACTGCTCCTCAGCTCTCTACTGAACACTACGTTTGTTATCACAGTCAATTCTCACTAATGTGTCAAGTTCTTAGAAGGAAATTGGGTCGTAATCCTGAGTGTGTGTGTGTTATGATGCTCTTTGTGTTTGTGATTCATTTCCCTTGCTGCAGCTACAAAATGAGTCAACTTTAATATTATTTAATATTATTGACCAGGGAGTGAGAGTTTGCTCCTTAACTCATGCCATGAGGTTGAGCTGACTGGAGAGATTCCAATGACATAAATACACACATTAAAACACTAATTACACACAGGACTGACTGCCTGTGTAGTGTTTTATTGCTCAAAGGGCTGCATGGCTTTCAATGGGAGCTTCTTTTTAGTCAAAGCTGTTGGCTGCCATCCTTAAACGAATACAAGTTACGAAGTTACGAAGTTTTTTCTACATTGTCCTGTTTGTGAACTTTGAATCTCGGAATAAGTTCATGTTAAATGTCAAAATTATTTTACAGAACAGGGGGGCTGTTATAAGAAAATAATGGATGTGGGGGCGGCAAAGCACCACTTGGAGTGCATTATCATTCTTATGCTGTTTTTGATTCGTCATCCATTTTGAAAGCGTGTCTGTAGTCAGGTTAACTCATGGTTAAGAATGTGCTAACATGTTAGCATGAAGCACCAGAGCCAATGATCACATGTGCTGTGTCTCAATTTATTTCACAATTTCCCAGTTATGCAGGCTACAGACCGTCTGTCAACACTGGTGAACCGACTTTAAAGGTTAATATCTGCCATAAACACTAAAAATTCATTCAAATGTCTGAGAGTATTCCACTTTACCACTTTGCGCGCTCCCGTGAGGTGCGTGCAGCGGTCACTTTCAGCGCATCTGCACGGTGAAGAAAAGTCAGAAATCCACAAATCTGAAAAAATCTCAAAAACAGAAATTAGACTTGTTTTTTGGTTTTGGTTTTCTAATTAATTTGATTACCCATTTCATTATGAAAACACACATTTATTTTCCTTTTTTGATGCCCACAAAATGAAATTCTGACCTGTTTTTTATTTTTTAATACCCCTTTCTGAAAGGAAAATCGAATGACCTAAAGATACATGGACCCTAATCATTATAGTATACTGTTTTTTTGCATTAAGCATATATAAAACCAACATACTAGTGTTTTATACTAACAGGAAATTACACAATATGTGTGCCGTTGGATGTCAAAGTGTGACTTCTTTGTGACTTCAATGATGTTGTCATGTTGTGTTTAAGTTAATTAATGGGCCAGTCTCAACAAAGCCTGGTGCATTACATTCTAAATAATTTTAGAATGACTGAAACAGTATATTAAATATGACTGTATCCAAAATAATCTCAGCCCCGCAAACAGAAAAACTTGCTCTTTCAACTGTCTCTTTCAATCTCTAACAAGCTCTTTCCTTTTGTTGCAGAAACCTGTTAGACATGGACACCTTTTCTAAGTCAGATCCAGGTAACTGCTGCCATTTCCTCATTCATTCTTTTAACCAAAATTCAACTTTCACTGCAGTTCAATTCATGTTTGTAATTTCAGCTCCAAAGTGATTTCACATCCCCAATGCCATTTACACTGCACAACACATTTCTCAAACTGAATATGTTCAATTTCATGCAACGATTATTAAATCACTACTTCATGTACCTTATCAGTGCACAGCAAGCATCAGTGAGCAGTAACACAATAAGTGTCTCACTGAGTATTAACAGACACAATACAGCAGCCCAGTGAATGAAAAGCTGAGTCCCAGGGGTCAACTGGCAGACTCTGAATCAACTTTGTTCTCAAGTAGGGCAAACAATCACTGGAGGATGACTGACACTTAATAATTGCTGCGGTATGAGCAGCAGTGAGTGGTGGACAACAGAGAGTCACTGTGGTTAGTGCTACACTTTGAGCTATTTGGAAGAAGAGACCAGAGAGAGAGAGAAAGAAAAGGAGAAACAGGGAATGACAGAGAAAAAGTGATTCAGAGAAAGAAAGCACAATTGGCAAATGACAAAGGATGACAGAAACTAAATAACATGGCTGTCAAGAAAGGTTTCTGCTTGATTGGTGAGATTGAGACAGAGATTTACATCTTCCTCTGCTGGGGTAAATACAGTTGTTGTTTTACTTTGGGTAGACAGAATTCACATGGTTTGTCATTTTATTATCCTTATCATGGTTGTCACCATCATCCATCATCTTGCATGCTATTGCACAACAAGTGGGTCTCTCAATATTTTTTGGGTGGTTATGTTGGGACCATACCAGTGTTTGTCTATTTAATGTGTGTAAAATGTGATTTGATTGAATTTCACTGTATAATATACTTTACATTACTGCTAACATTTTTCAAAACCTGGTTGCTCCTGACTAATCTTAGAATCAGGCTGAATTTCCACCAGATTGATCTGCCTGATTGATCGCCCAAACAATCAATGACCTGGCTGTTTTGTTGGCTTTTCTGATTGGCTGTCTTCCAGTTTGAGAAGTTCTGTGGTATTGTGCTACTATATTTCTGTCCGAACCTGACCCGAGTCCCGAGAGACTAGTAACCGAGCCCGGCGGGCATTCAGTTTTTTATGTCTGAACCTGACCTGAGCCCGACGCAAATTCAGAATGCCTCCATACCGCCGATTTCCCTGCATGGTTTTTGGTATATTTTTAAACTTTCCCAATGACAAATTTTGTTTGACGTCCTCCATTTAATATTTACCACCTGTGTGTTGCGTTCATGCGTTGTCACGTAAATAACAAACCCCAGCACTGAACAGGAAGCACCATGTCAAGTATGACGTGAACGAACCCGACCCTCATATCGAGCCCGTCGGGCCCTGGTCAGGTATCCACCCTCCAGTCTCAACAGAAACTGTGCTGTGACAGAAATAAAACAAGTCCTCCAAATTATACAACAAAATGCATTGTTTGTCCATGCCCTCTAGAACGACACATAGAAGGGTTTTCTGATCTGAGGCCACTATCAGCAAAATGACATGATTTCTCTGTGCCTACCAAAACCATTACAAACCACAGCTGAAAAATAACTCTGGTGGTTAACTCTATGGTTAAGGTTTGGTTAGGTTTAGGCACAAAAACAACTTGGTTAGGTTTAGGGAAAGATCATGGTTTGGGTTAAAATAGGAACTTAGTTAAGGTTAAGGGAGTTTTGTCGTCATGGTTACAATAATAAACATGTGCTTAAGGTTATGGAACGATCAACTGTATAAAACAGACCGACCAAATTGTCTGCATCCTCCCAGCCATCTACAGCTCCATATTCTTCTTTTTTTTCTTCTTGCTTTCATTCAGTGTATAATTGCACAAACTCTCTCCCTTTCTATTTTTTGTCAACATTTATAAAGCCCTGCCATTGTGCATGCCTATGTAGCTGTTTAGATATTTGATAGTGAGTGTGTATGTGTAAGTGCTGTGGGGTCGTGTATTCCACACTGACTGTGTTTCTCTGTAGCACACGTGTGAGCTGCTTTTTGCTCGACACAACAAAAAGTCAAGTCAAAACAAATCGGGTGTGAAGCAGGCGCTCTCTAACTTTAAATCCCCCTTAGGTAGAGGTGCTCTGTGTATTGTATGCTATTGTGTAACTGTCAGATTTGCAGGGGGAAAATTGTTTGACAGCTTTACATCACAAGAGCCTCTTTCAATAGGCTCGTTCGAGATGAACTGCACCTCGCTTGCAAAGTGGACAAGATCAGACGGGCGCAGCGGGGGGGGGGGGGGGTGACAGACAGCAGCAGTCAAGTCAGACAGTTTCCAGCAGCCTTCAAAGAATATACAGGAAGTCCCAGAAATATTTACATCCTGTTAGTTTATTTGTTTGTTAGTCTGTTTGTTAACAGATTAAACCTTCATTACACAACATACAGCAACAATCTAGCGTTAAATATTACAATTACACAGAAAATTAGGGTTTTTTTACAAAACCTGATGTTTGTGGTCAAAATTAAGAGCCAATCAGCTCTTTGATCAGGCGACACCCAGGCATTTCCCATCATGCCCTGGGTCTTGCAGTCGGTGGAGAGCACCTGGCCTGGCTCTAAAAACTGCGGCCGCCTCGATCTGGTGAGGTTATCGTTGCCCACGTGTGCGTGACGTCAGAGCAAGTCGGGATCAAGTCAGACACAAATCTAACCGGCATGCATTGTGCGGCGATCACCAGTGATCGATTCTGCGCAGGCCTGGCTCATCTCAAACGAGCATAATACTAAAGAGACAGGAAGCAGAGCGTGTCTGGGAAATGTAGTGTTCATGCTAAACAGCATTAGCACTTGCAGTAGTAAGATATCCAGCACCTCAGGTGAAGTCTCATGCTACATTACCAGCTTTAAGACCAGACATGACAGACATCAACCAAAATTGAAGTCAATGCTATTCAATGTTTTGATCCCTTTAATACAAGTCTGTACTTTACATTACTGTACTACACAAAGCATGCCGTAGTGTAAAAATGTTTAAATCGTGCTTTTCCTACACTTTGACCATGCATCACAAGTCAAATCAAGTCAATTTTATAAAGCCCAATACAACAAATCACAAATTGGCCTCAAGGGGCTTTACAAACTGTACAGCATACACATATGTATATCCTCTATACATGTCCAGCATATATCCTCTCTCTCTCTCTCTCTCTCTCTCTCTCTCTATATATATATATATATATATATATATCCAACATTTATCCTCTATCCTTAGACCCTCGATTCTGATAAGGACAAACTCCCCCCAAAAAACCCTTTAACCCATTTTATCGCAGTGAACATGTCTGTTTATATCTGCTTTTATTGTTATCAATTGCATTATGAGATGAAGATTAATCTTAACTAATTAAACATCTGCATCACAACTTTTTTTAAGAACATTTTGGGGCATTTTTCCCTCTAATGGATAGTTGATAGTGAAGGGGCAGACAGGAAACAACGGGAGAGAGAGAGTGGTATAACATGCAACAAAAGTCCTCAGCTGGGATCGAAGTAGGGATGTTTGATGGTTATATGTTATGTGCTGTAACCATTCGCCTACTGGGGCACCCACACCAATAGAACTCTGACAAACAAACAGTCATGCTAGCAGCTCTGTGAGGCTATACATAGGCACAACAGTGCTTTGAGCTAAATGCTAACATCAGCATGCTAACACGTTCACAATGACAATGCTAATATGCTGATATGCAGGTATAATGTTTCCATGTTCACCATTTTATTTTAGTGTGTTAGCATGCTAACATTTGCCAAGTAGCACTAAACACAAAGTACAGCTGAGGCTGCAGGTAAATTAAAACACTGACCTGGTGATGGCGCCAGATGGAAAGTCACCCAAATTCATCATGAACATGATGAATACAACTTGAATGTCTCTACCAAATTTATTTTCAGTCCATCCAATAGCTGTCAAGATATTTCACTAACAACCAAAAACGTCAACCTGCTGGTGGCGCTAAAGGAAAATTCAGGGGCCCACCAAAGTCATTGGGGTTCATCCTCTGGGGACATGAATGCATGTGCCAAATTTCATAGTTATCTAGCTTTGCATAGTCATTTTTAAATATATATTATTTCTAGTAAACTGGCTAAAACATGCAAAGTATGGTCATCAATTTGCCTGATTAGCTAAATCTGACATTTCTCAATTGATCAAGATTGGCCTCTATCTGCTTTGATTGGCTGAACACACCTGGTTTAGTTAACTGGGTGTGCATGGAAAGAGATGGAAAATATGCACTGGGGTTCCCCCAGGAGCGTTGTTACAGTAACAAGGGTTTGCAAACTCAAACTGCCTGAGAAGTGGACATAGCACATCTAAGGCCTCATGCTTGTTATATGAGACTTTTGTTTGCAGCTTTTAAAACCAATTGAGATTTATTTGATGTAGCATCTCATAAGATTTCACACTTTGAAAACTGAGAAGAAGTGTGGTGTTTATGTGTCCTTACAGTACCTCAATCTTACAGCCCCATAACAAGCTCTCACAAGTATACTGTATCTTTGTGATAGAAGCCTAATTATCTAATATCAGTCTGTAGACTTGGATCTGGTTCATGGACTTCAGATTAGAGACAATGCTTTCTCATCTTGTTTAATAAGCAGTTATTATTAAATCTCCAAAAACCTTCAGTAAACTTTCTGATTTTGTTAAATGTTGCGTCATGTGCAAGGATAAAAGGTTAATGCCAACTGTGATCAGCTGTTCCAAACATTTATCCCAATCATCCCAGAGTTTTATGTGATTAAATACAGTGACAGGCAGGCAGAAAGGAGATTTTCTACTGTGGCAGTCAGGATTAAGGATATGTTGTTACAATGTGCTTTCAGTAGCCATTAAATGAAAGATTCTGACAATTATCTGGTTTATGTCCTGCCTCTTAAATCGGTTTTAGGATTAACATCTTTGCATGTCATTTTACAGATGATATTACCTTTCAAGGGTGCTATCCCTAGACAAAAATGTGGGAGATTATGTAAACCTATATTCTATATTTAATAATCAGCTTTAAATATAAAAAATGGTATTGATAGCAATTGAAGCATCAGAAATTAATGTATCTGCAGCCAAGTGTATTTTGGACAGAATATGCTTCTGGTTTTAATTTACAGTAAGAGTAGAGACAGTAGGGTAAAAAGAATCACACATGCAGACACATCTCCGGCACACCATCAGTCAGCAGGCCAGGGGTCCTTTATTGACACATCCCATAGATTAGTCTCTCTTCCTGGGCTGGGTGGAGGTGGAGAACCATGATAGAGGGTAATGATTGTGTCAGAGGAGTCCTGAACTTCAAACCCTTCCTCCCCACCAGGGGAAAGAGGGAAGCTGGACTCACTGTGGCCACGGTGCGCCCTCAGCTCTTTCATGTCCCTGGGCAGACCCCTCTATCTGATCCAGGTGTCCGGCCACAACAGGACGGGGTCGATACGTACTGATAATGTCACACAGCATTGACAACTACTGATAAATGGCTGAACCCGTTCACCAGGTAGATCTTTGCCTGTAGATAACTGACAGAGTCAATAAATGGTAACATTCTCTATTGACTCTTTACAGATTGACTGATTGATAACTAACTGTGTGTTAGAGGTCTCGTGCTGTCTGATTGGTGGCAAATGGACAACTGGTTCCTCATTCATAATTTAGTACTCATTTCCTAGCCATGTTACCAAAAATAGCTATGAGTTTAAAAGAGGTTGCATTTGTTATAACAAAGAATATGACTTTAAGTTCATGGTTAAGCATTAGAAATATGTAGAACCCATTAGCAGCAAATATACAATATATATCATCTGACAAATATGAAATGGTGTTTAATCTCATGTAATTAAATATACAGTTGTCCCATGAATTGTTAAGTGTCTTACCATTAACTGTGTTAATCATGTAATGCTTATGCACTCACAATTCGTGCCATTAATAATACCTTAATGTAAAGTAAGTGGACTGTATTGTGCTTGTTCAAATATTTAGGTGAAGAAATGCTTCCATTTACTCAAAGTTAAAGCTGCACTAATCAATAATATCAATAATAGCAATGGATCAAATGACGATATGTAATGTGGAAGGAGTTGCTTGTAGTGACAAACCAACAGAGAATTATCACCCAACTCTGCAGTTCCCTTCAGCTTTATGGAGCATTTACCGGCTTCAGCTCATGGTTTTGGTGTTAGGGCCTGTAACTTTACTGTTTTGGTTTAGTCTCAGCGCTCTCATTAACCTAAGGCAGCTGTTTTCAGTGAAAAAGCTCGGATGATGAACCCACTGTACGCTACAATTTAGTGACTAGCTGCTAAATGCTCCACTATGTTCACTAGCTAAAGAGCCAGATTATAGAGTGCTGCAGGGAAGACGTTTTTTGTAGGCCAACCTGGATGTTAGAATCGCCCTGGTTCCCTCGACAAAAAGCCAATGGGATTTTTCCATTGGATTTTGGATTATTGCAGAAAATAAGCTCTGTGGCAAACAAAAGTTTATGATACACATTTTGTTCAGCAAGATAATCTTCACAGATGAACACCACTTTTATGATTTTTGAAGTGTAAATGCAATCGCCAGAAGTAAAAAGCTAACGTTAGTTAAACGAACTACACCACGATCACATGACTTCAGCGTCACCACCACTAAGCTTCCAACTTGTAATTTGATTTCACACGCTTACCTCTTCTACAAAAGCCTTTGGGAAAGTTTGAGTTAGAATAGTTTGCAAGAGCGTGAGTATAAACACAACAAGGCTGTAAAGGTGGATGAGTGAGTAGACGAGTTTCTGTGTTCGGCGTGATGATGTTTAATGTCCCCGACAACCTCTGTATTCTCATTTAGCCACTTGTTAGCAACCGCCTTTTTTAAGACACGTAAAAGCTTCACAATTCACAAGTGGAGTATTTACTGACGGATTTTATGTCATAGAACAAAACAGGAAAATCTCTTAAGCTTGTGTTAACCACAGACCTTATTTCAGGCATCGAACCAAAAACCCATTCAAGAAACCCACTGACTTCCAGACGAGGAAACATGAAGAGCAAACATGCTGACTCATTTCCAGGTTTTAGGACTCATTCTTACACTCTATTCCCTCAGGAACAATTGGAGACCAAAAAAGAGCAACAAGGAGAGTGAATATTACTTGTTACATTCGTCAGGTAACTTGACAAATAATGCTGCTTTAACTTATCCAGTTAGCCTAGTCAATCAGATCTTTGCAGGCGGGATTCAAAATGTGGATGTCACCTCTCTGTGCCAGAGCTGGAAAAATGGCACAAAAATGGTGAAATGTGGAAGGAATCAACACAGCTGCACAGGTTGTTGTAAGTCAACTTATGCCGGCATCAGACTACATGATATCAGCCTGACAAATGACAGACCCGACAGACGTGGGGTGTCTGGAATGAAAATGCGCTTTGGACAATAATTCCCCCATTTTGTTCTGTGTATTGTCGTAGTGAACGTCAACTGATGCAGCATCAGAGACACTCCATGAAGTCCCGACAAACAGACTTGGTGAGCAAAGGCAAAAGAAAATCTGACATGCTAGTCTGACAACCTCTATGTCATGTTTCATTATGTTGACCCATAGGAAAACAATAAAATTGGAAACATGATAAAGCGAAAGAGGAATGGTTTTGTTGGTACTGCCAGGAGGAACAGTTAAATCTGTCCCTGGCAACCCTTTCCCAATCACCTCTGTACATCGTGAAAGACGGCAAGCTCTGATTGGTCTGAGTCCAACTGTGATTTTCTGATCTGACCATCTCGCATGGCAAAAGTATTTTGTAGTCTGATCTCAGCATTACAGAAATCAAAAATCCTAAATGTGCATATTTATTTGATTGATGTGAAAAACGTTAAGCCAACTGCTACAACCTCTACTGCAGTTTCCATGTTGACTGAAAATGACATAGCTCGCTGATTGATTAGAAACCGGCTGGTGTCAGCCTGAATAATGAGGTGAAATGGCAATTCAGTCTGATTTTCAGGCTAGCTCTCTGTGAGTTTATATTCAAATCAGCTTGAATGGCAGCCTTTCATTGGGAGTATATAGTAACTCTCTTTATTTAGGAGGTCACAACCAAATGTGAATGCTTTTCCAAAGAGCACTGTGTTTCAGGAACACTTCATAAATCAGCTGGGACTTATGAGCTCAACACTGTGGTGGTTTTGTATTAAATAAAGTCCAGAATGCTAATATACCACTGTGTTGTAGTCTGATGGCTTAGATAAGATTTCCAGAGGATGGGGTTCACAGGAGGTATTGCTGTTGCACATTAGCTCTCCTTTTCAGCTGGACTGAGTGGCACCTTCCCTTCTTTACAAACATGGATATAGAAGAAATGATTGGCTGTTACATACACATGCTGTTGTTGGGGCATTTTATGGCTTTATTTGATAGTGATAGTGGAATGCGAGTAGGGGAATGACATGCAGCAAATGATCACCAGCCGTGGTGGTATGCGCCCTAACCACTCAACTATCGGGTTGCTCATACACATGCTGTTAGATGGTGACCCAGAGGATACCGATGCTTGACTCTGCTCGCTTTCTCTGAGAAAAGCATCCTACTAAACTATTCCTGCACCGAGTGCAGATGATGGCATTTACAGTCTCTGCTGGCTGAGTGCAGTGGTCTTCAGCTGTGCCTTGGAAATGCCTGAGATTAGATTTTTGATTCCAGTCATCATCTGCTCACATCCTTTAGGCAGGCAGTGCTGACCAGACAAAGCTCCCCGTGATGGGTTTCTCCTCACATCGATAATCCATCAAACAAACCTTTGCTGCCACACTAAAAAGGCCCAAACCGCTGTCAATTGACTGCTGCTTTGAAGTTTAGCACAGAAATATAGAATCTCATCTTTTCAGGATGCTCCTTCATGAGTTCTCTATAACCCAGTTTCTGCATTAAAATTAGTGCCGTTAGATTTTTTAAATATTACACTAAAATTACATTTATCTCCCTCACCTGGCACTTGCTGGTCTTCTCTAGATATTCCCAAATGAACTGACGTTTGACCTTTTATGTTCAAGTAACTGCATCTAATTAAACACAGAATTCTACCCTTTGGAGTACAAAACTACTCGCTTTCTCCAAATTTGAAGTAGCCAGTCCTGCCTGTACTCTTAATCAGCTCCCACTGTTGTCCTGTGGAGAATGTATGCGTTTCCTCCACACATCAAGCCTCTGTCCACTTCTTTTCACCTGCCAAATAGGAGCTTCTTAGGGGAGTGTAACATGCAAAGGAGGCCACTATTCACCCAGAAAAGTGTATGGGTGGATCAAACACAGGTTTGTGCCCCGTGTGAAACCAAACGTCAACTTATTTAAAGTTTTAAGTGACTTTGTCATGTGAATTACTTTTTGAACCCAAACACAATCTTTCTAAACCTAACCAAGTAGTTTCGTTGCCTAAACCTAAGGTGACATGACATGAGTGATCAACCATGTGAATAGATAACAGCCTTCTGAAACTACTAGTAGGTGTTCAAAATGGATGAGCACAAGCAAAAAGTACTGCAATAAAAAAACAAATATTGTAAACTCCTCAAAGTAGCCTGACATTTTGTTGTACATCATGTTGGCTGTTTGTTCTTGTTGGGATATTTTGTATCGTCTCTGATCAATCGGTAGAGTGATGAATCCAAGGTAATATTCAGTTTTGTTAAAAAGGTAGTTAGCAATACTACCATTGTCAGTGGAAGCCATCTTGGCGGCAGGGAGAAAGGACCCAAACGCAGACCGACGAGTGGTGCAGAACGCTGATTTATTAAACACAAAATGAACTTGCAGAAACTCAGGAAGCCACATGCAGGTTAACACGAGGAACATGACACGGAGAGACAACCAAAAAACATCGAACCACAATGAACCAACGAGGAACAAAAGAAAGGGACCGGTATATATAGAGGAGGAGACAACGAGGGAAGCAGAAACAGGTGCATAACAAGACACAGGTGAAAACAATCAAAACAGGTGGGACAAGAACAAAGACAGGAAGTAAATAATACACAAGAGACAAGACCAGGGAACTTCAAAATAAAACAGGAAACCACACACAGTCCACACAAGAGTCCTTGGGATCATGACAACCATCACCATTAATGGACACTTTTACATATTTGTAGAGCATGTTATTGAACAAACGTCTACAGTCATGCATGAGCCTGATGATGGCGCTAGAAGAAAAGTCAGAGGATTATCAAAGTGATTACATTCATGGTGAGGGGACATGAATGTGCCAACATTTCATGACAATCCATTCATTAGTTGTTAAGATATTTCACTAAAAACTACCCATGTGAACCTCATGATGGCACAAGAATCTAATGACTTTGGGATCACAAAAGTCATTATAGTCATTATTCATCCTCTGGGCACCATGAATATCTGTAAAGAATTTCATCGCAATCCATCCAGTAGTCTGGATCAACTGACCGACAGATGGACTAACATTGCCACTAGCATGGCTAGAAATTATTGCAAAAAGTAATTTGACCGTTCAGTCAGCCCTCTGAAACTAAATTCAATTAAAAAAAACATGTTTACCTTTGAAAACCTCTAACACGCTTCGTACAAGTGCCAGAAATGCTTCACTCAGATTGAATTAAGTACAACTCATTTTTCAACAAGATATCATAACTTAAAATGTGCTCTACTGAACAGAAGAGAAGATCATTAGAGGGTTAAGATCTCTGTACATCTATGTCCTAAATACCCTCTGATTCTCTGCACTCTTAGACTTATCCAGAGATGGCTGTGGTCGCCGTATATGATATCCTAAAACTTCAGTTTCCCCATAGCGCCAACATGTAATATGCATTGACAACATGTACATCACACTCACTGTAAATGTTTTAGGAGTGCTGGCCTCCATCAAGTAAAGAACATACATAGTTCATGTGTTTGTGAACATGATGGATGCTTGTTCGTGCCATACTCTCACAACACCTCCCTCACACACACACACTCACACACATGTACACATACTCAGTCAGTGCCCATAAATGCTTCACTTTCTCTCTTTCTGTGAAATGGAATCGGTTAGCCAACCGTCCCTGAACTCTCAGCCTCTTGCGTCTTTCTCTCTGTCTCAGTGTTTATTAATTTAGCTTGACCTCTTTTTCTTTCCTTATTTTTTCTCTTTTGAAGAAGAGAGAGAGAATTGGGATGTATGGGGGTCCTAACAGTGGCTGGGTCGTCGTGGTTGACTGGCCCCCTGTCCTACTGAAGCAGAAACATGAGGCTTTCTCTACACTGTCTGCCAACACCATGCTCTGCTTTGTTGTGGGGGAGAAGAGAAGAAGGACGAGAGGAGGGGAGAGAGGAACTAAACTAAACCAAAGTCACTTAATGTCATTTCTTCTTCATCATTTTCTGAAATCTGTCAATCTCGGTGTGATTGGTTGATCTTTTTCCAGACAGATCTGAATCTAAAAGAAATAGATTCACATTGTGCAGACTGTACAAAATTCTCACATTACTCATTCCTAAAACTCATTTTAGACCAGGAGTGAACCTGAAGAGTCCCTGAGTGTTTGGACAGCCAACTGAGCTGTCAGCTGAAACACAGCAGCCCAATGCTGAAAGTTGTGTGTGTGTGTGTGTGTGTGTAGAAGCTGGAGCTGTATGGTGCCCACATGCTGCTCCTGCATGCTTTATAACCTCTCTTTTTAAAGTGCCATTCCTTGTTGTGTGTAATTTCCTACAAAAATCACAGAAGAAAAGAGACACTTTTTGTGTTAGTAGATTTTACTTATTTATATTTTAGTTATTTGGGGTTAAAGTGATGTTAAAGGTATCCTGTGGAGTTTTTGGCCTATAGCAGCGCTATGGAGCAGCTTTTTTTACGAGCATGAGGATGCAGGTGAATGCATGCGTGGGTGGTGCGATAAACCCTATCAATGGTTTCACACTATTCCACTGATCTACAGGTGGCTGTAACATGCCAAGATATGCAGCAATGCACCAGACATGGACATGGATGTAAACATGGTAAACAAAGCTGGATTTAAAATACTTTAAAAGTTTTATGAGGAAGGAAATGCACTCAACACATTTATTAGATCTCAAGGATACACAATGCATGGTGGTGTGTAATTCTAAACGTGAACATAACTTTTGTTCATTAACAAGAAAACTCTACAGGGCACCTTTGAGGTTTTTTTCAGGGTTTCACTTACTGTGACACAAAAACACCTTGGCTGTAACAATATCCTTGATATAAAGAGATTATATTGTTTTCAATAAATGAGTTAACTGGAGCACTGGAAGGGATTTACTACCTGTTTTGTAGCTGAATCCTTGATGGTGTTTCTTTTTTATTTTTATTTCACTAGCAAGGACCACACCATCAACAAGATACATTTAAATGATTTATTGGAAAATAATAATGTGAGCTGGAACTGCTTAAGTTCTTCCGTTGATGCTGCAGTGTGGGGGAAGCTTTGTGGGCAATCCGCTGTAGCACCCGGGTACGATGGACCCCCTTCAGGACCCTACAGAGAGGAGAAAGGAGAGGAAAAAACGAGATAAGAGAAACAGGGTGGGTGGGAGGGGTGCAGTATGTGAGAGTGAAAGAGGAGGAGAGAGTTAGGTGGGTATTTATGGAACGCCAGATGTGGCGTAATTGAGGTGCGGTCCTGCTTCCGAAATTCTGCTAGATAGCTTCATTTCTTTTTTTACTGTGGTTACAATAGTTTTTAATCATGCATTCAAGAACTTCATTTCAATTATTATTCCTGTAGGTTTTTCCTCACTGTACCTTATTATTGTTCTGCAGCAACAACAATTTCCTTGCATTCACAGTTAAAGTTCAATCTTTTCTTTTTGAACTCCCATTCACATCTCATGGATACAGAATTCTATGTCTCTTACAAAATATAATTATACACACAGCTTTTTTGTAGATGCTAGTCATTTTTAAATTTATAGGTCATCAAAGGAAGGACACTTTAATTGCTGTACCGCGGTGCTGCACCTGTGATTATCTGCATTTGTGATGTGTGAGTTTGAAATTTTTATTTGCCTTGAAATTTACAAAGTGCAAAAGTAACTCTAAAACATGCATATATTGTCTTCTCAGTGGTGGTGTTGTACGTGCAAGGCCTGGGCACCAAGGAGTGGAGAGAGGTGAGTGAAATGTCTTTAAATCTTAAGTTGTGAAATTGTAGGATTTTTTTAAAGTGCAGAATTCATGGATTAAACTCGTCAGTTTTTAAGGTTAAAATGATAACTGGGCGGACCAGAAAGCAGTTGGCAACTAACAAAAGTAAGGGGATAGAAGGGAATGGCAAGACAATCTGTTTGTCCACATATAAGACCTAAGTATGTGGTGGTAACAGTAGTCATGTGATAAGTAGTGGTACTATATATATATATATATATATATATATATATACACACATGTGTAATAATTTCTTCATCTGCCCATGTCCACGAGGGTCTTGAGCCTTTAAGCATCTTTCAGCTCATTGTTTCAGTTTTACGTCCCACAATTTAATTGTTTTTGTTCAGTTTCACTACTTTCATTAACAGCGTAACAGCAGCAGACAGCTGTTTTCAGTGAAAAAGCTCTGATTAACCCACTGTACACTACACACAAATGGCTGGCAAAGTTAGCAACTAGCTGGCGAACATAGCAGAGCCGCTAAAGAGCCAGATATTTTTCTCAGGAGATGATGGAGATTAGAACAGCGCTAAGTGAGGAGTGAATATTCAGGATGATATTCAGAGGGTTTACCATCCGGAAAATTGATTCTATTCAAAATCAATTTTACTATTATACTGTCAATCTTTAATATCTTCAATATACTCGAACTTTGATATTACGAACTTCACTTGAAATTATTTAACATATTACAGTCTACATCCTACTTTAGATCTCTGATTAACCTTAATATGGCATGAAATTAAATTTTATTTTAACTAATGCACTGCTGTATTTACAACATGTCATATCAGGTGTGTATAATTGCTGCTGGGAGCAGCAATTCTGAGTGGCTGGCACTGATATAAACTGCTCACTGGGAAAACCCTAACGCATCAACCTCCCTGTGGTGATCATAATCAGGATATGAAGAAAACATTTTGGGCTGCAACGATATCTGCCACCTGCCATCAGAATGGTGCATAAGCAGTAAACAAAAGCACTACTCCAGCAGAGAACTATAATCACAGCAATATACTCAACTCAAAGGTTGATTTTAGTTCACAAACTGTTCTTTTAAATGCTTTTGGAGTTTGACTGTGTATTGGAGAGCAGAAAAATCAGAAAAACACAGAATTTACTGATGAAATGAAACAGTCACTCAACAAAATGGCAAAAAAATCTTAGAAAACAAGGCGGGTGTTGAAAATAACAGCAATCCTTTGTCATTCCCAGCACATTTGTGATAACCCAAACAAACCGACATGTAAAAAATGGCCTGTGCTTTCCTCCAGTAAGGTCAGAACTGAATAGTCTAAGCAGGTGTGGAGCAAGATGTCCTGTGACAGTCACACTGATCAGAGTGTTTTATAGCAAACAGAATGTGATATGAACTAAGCCCTTCTGTGAAGCCTAAGCAGCCAAATATAGGAATTCATGAATTGGAAAATCATGCGAGACGCTTTGGGAGGTCGGCCCTGGAACACTGTGGCTGTGTAAACATATAGAAAACCCCATACATCTCCCTCTCTCTCCTCTCTGCCTCAGTGTCTCTCACTCTGTCTTATCAGTAATTTGTACTTTGTGCTATCAAAGAAAATCAGTCTCACCTCAGTGGGGATCCAAACACATACACATAGATCTCACTGAGCCTCAATCTGTCTCACAGGGAGAGGACGCTTTCAGCAGAGCTGTATACACTCACACACACATACACACAGACACACACACTGTAAAGTGGTGGTTGATGCAGCAGTATGGATCAGTTTGCAAGTAAATGGCTCAGCTGCATGTCACTTTAATCTGATGCTGACCGGCAGCCAGCGTCACAAATGAACGGGAACATTGAGCTGTTTTAAACATGTGAAAGCCGGATGAGGCTGCAGCTACATGCAGCAGCAGGTTAAAAGAGATGCAAAGAGACAGAGAGAAACTGACAGATTTGGCTTGTATAAGGTTGAATTTATGCTTTTAGATACCTGCTTTTTGAAAACCAACAAATGACAGACACACGTGCAAGATGCACTTTAGTTGATTGCACACAGAATTTAATACTATGCTGCCGTATGAAAAAGCTTGAAACATGAACTCATTTTAATATAGACAAATTAATCTTGGTGTCAATGAGAGTTTTAGTGTCACATGACTTGAGCTTTCTCATCCTGACACTTGAAAATATTTTTTAGAAAAAGTATGTTGAGATTTGAATAGGAGATGGAGCAGTTATCTGTCTGTCTCTGTTAATTGGCTGCTATTTGCCTTCTGCTGATGATGGATGAGTCAGTATTGGTAATTAACCCATGTTAATCCCCAATATGAACACAGCTGATCAAGGACATTGGGGCTCTTTTGTTTGTGTTTTTGTATTTTGGTGTAACTGTTAATCTTTATGTTCATATTCCTAAAAATAAAAGATTACATGTAAAAGAAAAGTGACTCTTTTGATGGATATCAAAAAAGAATTGATGGCAAAAGTTAATCTTTGTTTAAAGAACAACAAGTAATGACCAATTTCCTTTGAGTGTTTGTCCTTATTATCTTTCTGGGAAGGAAATTGAAGACAATTGTAAATAAATGGCAGAGTAAACGACATATTGCCAGATGAATCAGTCACTGGAAAGATAAATTCTGAAAAAACAAACAAACAAAAGCAAAATCCATTTTCTGCTGCTCATCTGGGGCCAAGTCGCAGTGGCAGCATGCCAAGCAAGGTAGTCCAGACGTCTCTCTCACCTGCAATGTTTTCCAGCTCCTCCTGGGGATCCTGAGGCGTTCCTCAGGGATGTGTGTGTTTACAAGTGTGTATTATTTCCATCCTCATCACTACAATAATAGGTTGGTTGGTTGGTATCTATAATATTAATACGGGTAGTATCAGCAACAACAGCAATAATATTAATAATATAATAATAACAATAATGTTAACAATCACCACCAACACTATAATATTATAATAAATAAAACATTCACGCAAAATAAATTAATAAATAAATCAAACAAACAAGAACATAATCAATAATGATATGAATAATATTTATACCTATAATACTAATACCAATACTAATAACAGCAGTACTACTACCACTACCAATCCTAATTACAGTTATAATAAGACCAATAGTAAGTGAAAATAAACAAATATATAAATAAATACACACATTTTCACACACGCATACATATACATACACACACACACACACACACACACACACACACACACACACACACAGTATATACACACATGCACACATATGTATGTAGATTTAGATGAATATGTAGATGTGGGTATTGATACAGATGTAAACATGTTCAAATTATGATTCGCTCTCTTTTAGTCACAGGGTTTACTATTTTCAGCTTGACTGACAGTGATTGACAAACAGATTTCTGCTGTGCTCATAGAGGCATTATACCTTTTTAAACTTCAGAGAGAGTTGCTGGGGAAAATATTAGGTTGCTTGGAGCGATAGCGTGGTAATCCTATCACAGATTTAGAAACTGTGCAGGATAAACTCTCAAGCCTCCATCTGAGGAAAGACTGAACAGTTGGGAAATATCATGAAATGCCTCTCGCTTCTGTGAGAAGATAAAAGTTTATCTGGGAGCATCCTAAAAGCCAAAGCTTTTCTCCTCTTGCTGTGGAACTTCCGGGGCATTTTGCCATTGATTACAGCAGCAACAGAAACACATGGTTTGGCTGTGAATGTTTTTTCCGCTGCTCTTTATTTTTATAAATCCGGACTGATTGAAGAGCAGAGGAGCTTTCTTCAGGCCTGGGTTGCCAGGTTGGAGTGCAGCCACAGTTGGAGATCTTCCATATGTTTCCAGGTCCCACTCAGCTGCCCAATTCCTCTCTTACAGTCTCCTTGGACAGTAGTATAGCTGTCTGTCAGTGAGCAAAAGGAAACAAGCAGCCTCCCTGCGACACGTGTATTGTCACCAGCTTGTAGTGCGTGGGCTGTCGGAACACACAGATTTGGCTCGAGGCAATTTTTGATGCAATTAGCAGAAATCTAAATTTCACACTTAAGTGAAGGAAAAAACATAATTACAGCTCTGC
Organism: Macquaria australasica; assembly: GCA_005408345.1. Lineage (NCBI taxonomy): Eukaryota > Metazoa > Chordata > Actinopteri > Centrarchiformes > Percichthyidae > Macquaria > Macquaria australasica. Next base: position 19,752 of record SEMN01000470.1, on the reverse strand, counting down.
CAAAAACAAACTCTCGATTTTTTTAGTGGGTGACGGAGAAGAAACTGCAAAGAAAACTTACCAAACAAAAAGAGAAGCTGTCTAAAATGGAGCTTACTAAAAGATACTTCTTGTCAGTGTGTGTTTGTGTGTGTGTGAGTGAGAGAGAGGCATGGATACAGCTCATATTCTATTATATGAAACCAATCTACCACTCTACGTCTCGTCTCTGTCAGTGTTGGGCTTGTTACCCAAAACACGTAATATAGTATACCTTTGTCTTTGCTCATTTCAGAAATTATTTTATTTTATTAGCTTGTGGGAGCAGTACTTTCTTAGAATTCCTTCTCTGTTTCACCTCCAAAATAGGCAATTTCAAACTTTTCTCCCTCTAAAAATCAGCATCAGTCAATTTCTTGTCCTGTGAATGGTCAGGAAGGTGGGCAGTGTTGATGTTCACAGGGCATCTTGTTCTTCTTGTTGAGAGAAATTCAAACTTTGTGGCTTTTTGTATTTGGGAAATCTCGGTTGTATTTAGAGTGTTTCCACATCAATAAAGAAAGTGTCATGCTCCGGCTGTCCCTCCTGAGCACCTCTCTCCCCGCCCCTGTGTGCCTTCCACTGGTGTAATTACCCTGATGTCTCTCACCTGTGTATTTAGTGTCTGTTCTCCCATGTCTGTTTGCCAGTTCGTCTTGTTCCCTCGTCAAGCGTGCCAGCACTCTCAACAGTAAGCTAATTAGTCCTCCTCATGTTTCTGTGCTTTTGGATTTCCTCTGGAATTTTCTTTGTTACTTTTCAAGCATTTTTTCCCATAGTCTTTTTCGTACCTTCCTAGTGAAGTGATTTTTTGTTTCCTTAGTCTGATCTGAGTTTCCAGTATTTATTTTTTGCCTGCTGCCCTTTTTGGCAATAGAGTCTTGTGTTTTGGAACTCCTGAGTCTGAGGTCTGCATCTCTGAGTCCGTGCCTGACGTGTTAGAAAGCAAATCAAGGCCTGGAAATGCAATGTTAGATTGACTGTGTATAATTAGTGTTATGGAAATGGTATGTCCTATGCTACTTGTTATTGGGAAAAGCACAGAGCTAGCCTGAGGCATACTGAGCAGCTGCTCAAGGCCTCGTAGCCAGGAGGGGTCTCAAAACAAACTGATGATGTAAACTCTCTTTGGGTTTGTCTGCACATTTGTCATAATTCAAATATTTAAAGCTCTACTGATCATTATTTTTTAATTTAAAAAATGGTTATAATCTACTCTTTTTAAACTTACATGTTGCTATTTGTTACTGATTGTTAATTATATGTATATCCTTTGCATTTTTCAATTTGATATGCAAACTGTTTATACAACTAACAATACATTTGCGACCGTTTTTAAGGTAAAACGTGAGCTTGTTGTGTCTAACACTAGGTCAGTAACTTGTAGTTTGGGTAAACAACCCAACTGTAATATTACAAATAAATAAAATTAATAAAAACATTTCCTCTCTACAAGGTTTTGCTATGATAAAACAATGTCATGCTCCTTCTGCCATTGCTCCTGACAGACAACAGTAATAAATAACACAGCACTAGACGTCCTTGTCCAGTAAACACAAAAGAATTGCGCGTTTGGACTAAGGCCGTATTTAGACCAAATCAGGCGTTGTGGTTAAAATGCCAGTCCTCCCATTCATCGTGGGTAGGGCGTTTAGGCTGCGGCGGTGGGACCTGCAGGGGATGTGGAAAAAAAAATACAAGCGCCCCTGTGGCAAAAGGTTGAAACAGAATCAACTTTTGGAGAAACGCAACTCACGTCACACTGTATGGTAAGCCCTTTTAACATTTAATCAGTAGGGCTGACTAGTAGCGATTTAGTTTTCACTAGTGGAAATTCCTTTTTTGATATCTGAAATTCAATTCTGACTAGTTATAAAAGACAATGTAGATATCTTAAATATATTTGTTACTAGTAAGAATTTAATTTTCACATTTTTTGACTAGTCAGAACTTAATTTTAGATATCTACAATTCCATTAATGATATCTGTAATGTAAGAACAATTGTAGATATCTATAATGAACATTGCCACTAGTAAGAATTGAATTGTTGATATCAACAATTGACATTTCCACTAGTGAGAACTGAATTGTTGATATCATTAATTAACATTTTGACTAGTGAATTGAGTTGTAGATATCATTAATTAGAATTATAACTAGTCAAAATTACATTGTGGATATGTCGACTTGGAATTGTAACATGTCAAAATTGAATTGTAGATATCTGTAATTGAGTTTAAATAGAAGTCAATGGTAAAAGTTGACTAGTTGTAATTAAGTTACTGATATCTACAATTAACATTTCCACTAGTAAGAAATGAATGGTTGATATCACAAATTTACATTTTGACTAGTGTGAAATGAATTGTAGATATCTAATTAAAATTGTTACGTGTCAAAATTACATTATGGATATGTTGGCTTGCAATTCTAACTAGTCAAAAAGCAATTGTTGATATCTACAATTGATTTAACTGCTACTGATTAAATGTTAAAAGGGCTTGTCATACACACTGTGGTGGCCAATCACGTAAGCCAACAAGCAGACTAGGTGACACCCAGGTGAAGAAGAACCGTAGCCGTGTCCCAAATCGTGTACTCCCGTTAGTACACTTACACACTGTGTACACTATGTACTGACTTGTGTAGTGCATTAATTTTGACAGAGTAGTGTTGTCTCAAAACGAATACTGCTGTTGTGCGTTTACCGGAAATGACGATCGCAACCTTTGACCGCATCTTCTTCTTCTTCTTCTTCTTTTTAATGGCGGATTGCAACTGTGCGGAGCATTATCACCAACATTTACCGCGATTGCCGCATGCCAAAATATCTGCCAGCTTGTTTGCTCACTTGACTTCAATTCAATTATATTAAAAATGAATAAAAAATGAACGTGCTTTTACATTTAGCCGTAACAATCCAACCATGGCCGCCATTTTCATACGTTGGTGGTCCTCCTCTTCCGCTACGTAGCCAAGATGGCGACCATTGAGGGTGAGAAGTGTGCAGCGTTCCACACTCAACTTTCTGACCGTTTTGTGTGCACCATCCGGGTACTTACAGTACACTGCATTTTGCCATACTTACCAGTGTGAACGCACCTATGCACTCAAAATACTAAGTTTGAGTATGCAAGTACACGATTTGGGACACAGCACTTGTTTATCATGTAGCATTCCGAACAACTGTGAAGATGGAAGACAGACTGATCGATCGCCGCTGTGATGACCTTTCCAGAGCTGTACAACCCTGCCATGACGGAGTACAAAGACATTAATCGCTGTGCAATCGCTTGGCTTTGCAACGCCTGAATTGCTCTGAATACAGCCTAAAGTTAACAACTAGCTGGTGAATGAAGTCAAACACCTAGCAGCTACAAACCTAGATTATTTCCTGAGGAGTTGTTGGAGACCTAAACAGAACTTAAAGGAGAGATTTGAGGCTGGCCAGAAACGGCACTCAAAATGAATGCTAATGTATTTGCAATAGCTAGCTGTATTATCAGATCCTGCTTAGGGCCCCCAAAACGCTTGGTCTGGCCCTGGAAAAGTAATTCAATTCAGTTTTATTTATATAGCGCCATATCATAACAAAGTTATCTCAGGGCACTTTTTCGAATAGAGCAGGTCTAGACCGACTCTTTATAAATAAGTAATAAGTTGTTTTACTGTAATATGTTACTGAGATAAGAGTTTCCACCAGACACTGCTGCCTCTTGCTTCATTAGTTCATTTCTGACAGTGCCTGACTGCCAGCCTAACCTGTCCCCAGGAGGCACACACTCAGCCATGCTAGCCTACTTTTTCAACAGACTTCTGGGGAATAATAATGATCCTATCCCCATTTCAACTGACTTTCTGTCCACATTGTAGGTATTACATACATTTCTGGATCCCTGATCTGTTGGGACAAACTCACTCTCCCTCCGTCCGTCTGTCTCTCTGTCCTGCTTTCTCTCCGTCTGCCATGTCCTCCACTTGTAGACAGTTCATTACAGATGCAGCAGACTCAAATAGAGAGAAAAGCTCCCCTGATTGCCTCAATGCTGCCAGGCTGTTTTCCTACTCGCACTACAATGCTGCTAGGAGGCGCGCACACACACACACACACACACGCAATTTAATGCATTGTGTTCAGGAAACCCCCAGGCTTCATTTACTCATCAGCCATAGAGAGAATGGGTCCTCTGAAATCAGTAGATGCTCCTCTACTACTATGTTGCATCATGTTTGATTGAACGTGACGAAACTCAGCAGCATGCAAGAACAACAGGGACATATCGAAGGGCACTCAGTATTTTTGTTGATTACTGTGTAGCAGCCTGGTGTGATCCAGGTACCTACGTTAGATGATTGTGTGCAATGGGGGTGTGCTTTTTTCTTTGAGATTAGTGACTGATGGTGTAAAACATCTTTCCTGTTGCTTTTTCATGGGATTTAATCAACTGAAAGGGATCATATTTTCTTTGTATTTCTGATATTAATCTAGATATGTCTGTTTGGGGAATGCATTAAACGAAAAGTTCAGCAGTCTGGGAAATATGTTTATTTGCTTTCTTTCTGAGATTGAGAGAAAATCAATATCAATCTTATGCCTGTGTGTTTAATACAGAGCTAGAATCAAGGCGTGTTTAGCCTAGCTTAGCATAATGTTTGGAGGCAGGAGGAACAGCACTTCTAAACCTGACTAATTAATATGTATCATGCGTATTTAAGCAGTACATTACAAAAATCTGAAACATCCACATTTTTTTAAATGGCATCATGAAAAGTAATGAAGAAATGCTTTGAACTCTCAGGTACAACAAGTGAAAGAGACTTACAGAGACATACCAACATGGTATCACGTAAGCCTTTGGTCATGGTTACACTTTCTTTACAGTAAAAGGAAAACACTCCTCAGCTATAGCTGTGTTTCTCTCAGTCAGGCCATGTGTAGTTTTTCTAAACAAAAATCTGATTTTGAATAAGAATGACATCAGTATATAGGAAAAGTTGATCTCTAAATAAATGTACTGTAAATGTCTTGTCAAGAAGGAGGTTATGATCAAATATTACCAAGGTTTGATAATGTTGCTTTTGATTATTTTTCTTAGCTGAGAACCCTCCCCATTCAAATAGTCACATTATCTTTATTACACGCAACTCTCTTCATGGAGTGGTAGAATCATGTGTGCTGTGCTTGATGTGTTGGTTGAATAAGGCTCTAAAGTTGTATTCAGACACAAAGTACATTTTGAAGACTGCATTTAAAGTCAATGCAAAGACAAGAAAAATGAACACAGAGACAAGGGGGAAAAGCAGAGAGACTGGAGGTAATTAAGAAAAAGAACCAGAGTGCTGAGTGGTAGGATCAGTCACAGGCTGAGCATGTTTATTCACCCCAAACAGCCAACGTACTAACTGTAAAAATAGCCCCTTTCATACAGCCTGTTCAAGGCGGGAATGTTGCGCCATTATTCCACCTCGCTGTCTGTTTTAAACATATGAACATAGAAGCGGAGGTAGTAACAGACCCGAATCGACGTCTGTGTAAAATGGAGGAGCTGGCAGGATGGGACAGGGGTGTGACATTTTGATGACGTGTTATATGTGAGAAGTTAGCAGCTAACTCAAAGAAGAAGAACAGTTGAACAGTTGATGTACAGTCATCACGGAGCCAATCGATCAGTCTCTCTTCCATCTTCACAGTTGCCCGGTAGATAGTGGACTATTAAGGTAAACAGCTAATGCTACAGTGCTACAGGTAAAACAAAGTTCTTCTTCACCTGGGCGTCTGCTGGTCTGATTGCCGATGTGATTGCCTGCCGCAGTGTGACGTCGGGTTGCGTTTCTCCAAAAGTTCACTGTTTTAACTTTTCACTGCAGGCCGCTGCTTTTTTTGCGGCACCCCCTGCGGCCCCCACTGCCACAGCCTGAACCCAGTACCCTGGTTCTAATGAGAAAATCTGCGTTTTCACTGCAGTGCCTGTTTCTGCGCCTGTTGTGAGTACACCCTAATCCACTCACCAACCTCAAGCAGGGGGCAGGTTGGTCCAACCCCTTTGTTTCATGCTATATCACCATATGCCCTCCCTCCTCTCTATCTTCTGATGAAACAGAACAGGTGAAATGTCAAGATTCTTCTCCTCCTTTCGAAGAGAATTAGTGGACTGATTGGATTTAAAATTGATTTTCAGAGGTGGACTTGAAATACTAAAACTTTGAGTTGACACCTTCAGCTTTTTAGCATTAGTGGAAACCTTCCCAGCAAAGCTAATCTACTGTGCTAACCAACCTACTAACAAACAGAGGAACAGAGGCCTGTACTATGAAGCAAGTTCAACATACCCAGCATATCTTTTCGTTATCTGGCTTTGAGCCTAACAACCGCGATCACGGTAAGCGGTCACACGATGGTGGTTATCAACTTGGTAAATCAACCCAGGGTTTCCCAATCTAGCCATGAGCGCGTTCATATAAAAGGGGCGGAGTTTGCAGCATATAACCAATCACAAACATGTACTGGCAGCAGAGCAGCATACTTTACCAACAAAGAGCAAACTGTAATATTAGAGAAATACGAAGAAGTTAAACATCATCCAGGCTAAAAGCAACACAACTGCAGCTGCCAAATGTAGGAAGGACAAAAATATCACTGACTGTGTGAATGCACAAATTAACAGGCTTATAATATCACTGCCCCGTCAGAAGTATTTAGACATGTGATTGGCAAAGGACAAAAAAGCAGGAAAATTTACAGAGCCCCCCGTCCTTAAAAAAATTATGATATGGATGGTAAAGTATGACCTTAAATTATTTATAGTTTTTATTTATTTTTTCATATTTTTTATATTTAAACCTATTGAACCCCCTCATCAATAGATTTAACCTCAGGGCTGTTCAGTGTTAGCCTGGCCAATCCGTGTATGCTGGAAAAAAAAAAAAAATTATCTTCAGAATGTAGTAGTCTGTCAAGTCCCTTCATTTGGTCTCACATAGAAATGCAGGATAACTTTTTATAGTGGTGTAATTACATAAAGTTATCATTATCAAAATAATGTGTATGTTACATTCAGACTAATGTTATTTGTGTGACTATCTGCTTTGCGCAAGACAGACAACTAGAGCCAAAGCACGAGCGCTGAAAGACACAGCTAACATTACTGTCCTCACTGCCACCCTTACAAAATAGCTAATCGAGTATCCAATTAACCGATGCAAACCCAGGGTTATTGGGGAAATCACATTACTACGAACCATGTAAACTCTTTAATCAAGCTATTATCTAAATGTGGTTATTCACAGTAATCAGAGTAATCACAGTAATAGTAAGGATTAACGTTACTTGAAAAGCAACCATTCATACAGCAAGTGCTGCGTGTGTCTAGACTAGCACTAACTTTGAAAGCTGGCTACGTTAACTAGCTTATTAACTTAGCAGATAAGCAAACTAGTAAGTTTAGCTACTTAGCTTTCACTCACTCAGCCAAATATGAACACACACTCACTCACTAGCTTGCCTTACTCCCATACTTGTACTCATAGAGTGGGGGTTACAGTACGTAACCAACGGTACGTACGCTCGCCTGTTCATCTCTGTTGCTGTCGCAGTGTTTTGGCCTGAGAATTGTTTGGGCAGCGTGAGAGCGTGAGACTGAACGTGAACGTGTCTCAGTGTGAGAGTTGGGAACACTGATCCTGAAACAGCATCGGGGCGATCTCCTTGGGAGCAAATAAAAAATAAATATAAAAACATAATTTAGCGGTAAATAGGCTTACATTCATATCTCATAAGAACAAGGCTTTAGTGTTTCAGTCAGTCTCTGTTGTAGGATGATATCGGGATACAAAAGCACAATGAAATGGCTTTGACTTTGCTTGAAAGAAGCCGACACAGATAAGTCAGTCCCTCCGACGAGAAACTCTCTCTCATATAAAGAGTCCCTCTCACGATCCACGCGCCGAACTCCACTTCTTTTCTATTGGTGATGTCATTTTCCAAGAGAATTGATTGGTCTGTAGGCGGTGCTTTTATACGTGTTGATCTAACTTATCTCGAAAATAACCTGCTCCGGAGCAAGTTAGGCGTGCAGCATAAGTTACCATGGCGATTTACTCCGGTAAGAAGTAAACCACTGTCGTAACCCTGAAAACCCGGGGTTAAACCTGAAGTTACCTCGCTAACCTCAAATTTTGCTTCGTAGTACAGGCCTCAGCTCTCTTAAGGGCTAATCTGGGTGAAACAAACATCAACAGTGAAGACTCACTCCTTATTGAACTTAACTTTTTGCTCTTACAAAACTGAATAGTTATTGAGCTGGTATTGTCAATTGGGGATTTACTTGATAGACTTGCTGAAGCTTTCTTTTAGTAAATAGCTTATGGTTGATTGTGTGTCTTTTGAACTGTCTACTGAATTGCCTAACTGATTTAACAGGCCAGGTTGACCTGTTTTCCTGATCTTTCTTTTCTTTTCTTCTCTTTTGCCTTTTAGTTTGTCTTTTTTGATTTGAATTGCATTCATCGACTTTCATTTAAAAAGCTGATATGTACAGTATATTAGAGGCAATTTAATTGAACAAGCCTTTGGCATTTGCAGCCCCCTAACTTAACCTAAACCTAACCAAACCCAAACCTAACCTTAAACCATGTCTTCACTGTAAAATGTAATGATTTATATTATGGGGACTTGTGTTTTGTCCTCAAAAGGAAGGCAAGTCCCCACAATGTGACTGTGTAAACAGATTTATGTCCTCACAACATGAGTAATACATGTCCACACATGCGCACACACTCTGTAGGTACGATGCTAGCTAGCTCCAGCTACTGTCTGTATACAAAGCAAGTCCAGCTCACATTTACTCGTTGTTACAAGTGTGGTTCCATGAACCTGTTTTTATGCACGTTGTCAATTTGCAAGTAAAAAACCTGAATGGTCACTATGTTCTTTTTCTATCCATAGAATTTACAATGTAAGACTAGTATTATGTAGACAACTGAATAATTAATAATATTAATAATAATTGAAATAGTCTGTCAGAGAGAAACAGGGACAGCTATGGAGAGAGAGAGAGAGAGAGAAATTAGACAACGTTGGCATTTATCTTAATATCATCATCGTTTCAGTAATAGCTTGTGACTATGAAAACCACTTCAGTAACAGCAACACAGAATATTCCAGTACATGTGTGTAGTGAAGTGCACTGAGCTCTCCACTCAGCTGCACAAAACCACAAGTCACAAGGCCAGCAATGCAATAACCGAAGTAGTGTTTTGTTTTTTTTACATAGGAAACACAGAACAGTATAATTTATTATTCTGACCTTACAGCTTCCTTCTGCTTGAATTAATATTTTTTAGAGTGGGGAAGGAATCTTGTTTGCATCTTGTTTGTGAACTCTTTGGTAGCACATTAGATATCGAAGTGGTACAGTTGTGCTTTCTTATATTGCTTTACCAAATCCTTGTGTTTTTCACACTTGTGCATTTCTTCCTTCCAATTTCACTATAAAAGAATGCCAGCAAAGGCATTTGGCTTTCCAATGCCAAATTCTTCTTCATCACACCACCTTTTGTGAAATTTACAAATTCGTAAATGTTCTTGAGAAGAAGGGAGGCCAAGCCATAGAAAAAAACAACACCAACTTAAAATGACTAATAGACTGACTGTCATACTTAGTTCAATCTAGTTATTAGTTTAACATTTAGGGAAATAAGGTTATTCACTTTCCTAAAAAACAGTAAATGAAAAGACCAATCTTGTATGTGTTACAGAACTCAACTGTAACTGGCATCAGGATGTGGTTAGGATAGCATAAAGACTGTAAGCAGGTGGAAACTAAGTGGAAGCCAACCTGGCTCAGTCCGTAGTTTTACCAACACCTCTAAAGCTGACTCATTTGTTCAATCAAATCACAACAGTTTGTGGTTATGTGCTAGAACTAAACAGATCCATCCACCCAGTACTTTGTCTACAGCACGGGTTGCCAGATACGGTCAGTGAGCACAGGTTTTGGTTTTAGTCCATGTACAGGCACAATGGTACCAAACCTGACAACCTCAATAGGCGTTTTCGGAATGGAGGAACTTTTTCATAGTTCTAAGAACAGTCACTCCGATTGGCAGTGCAAATGCAAACAGAAAAAAAGCCCTTGAAGGTATGTAGTTCTCGAGGGAGCTCCCCAGTGGGCAGTATTATATGTATTAATTAAATCAGCCATTATTAATATGAATTACTGTTGACATGTCAACTTTTTTTCTTTTCTGTGAGAAAGGAAAATTGCACACCCTGTTATCACTGCAAAATGTTGAATACTTTTCTATGCTAATGGGGACTACTAAAGTTTATTTTTATGCAAAATCTTATTTATTTTATGCTTGTGGATTTCATTCATGTTTTTCCTGCGCTCTGCTTTCCTCTTTGTCTAAAAGTAACAAACAAACCAAAACAAAAACCCCAAAAGTAGTGACAGCTTTTTGGTTTTGTATTATTATTTATGGGCAGCAGGCAGTATGGTCTAACAGTATGCTGCTGTCACTGCTGGATCAAAAGGTCATGATGCAACAATGAGCCAAGAGGTCTACTCCCCTGCACCCCCTCCTTCAGGATCTTTAATCCAACAGGAATACGATGAGTCTCTCTCTCTGTCCTGTCCCTTGAGGTGTGTCAGGGCTCTTCCACTGTGAAGCCAGGGAGAACAGTTAACAAGTAAATATGAAACAAAGGGCTCTTTAAGGATCAGTGGGGCTGCATGTGCCACTGCTGGGTGTTTTGGCAGCTGTCAACAGAGCAGCGGTGGCTGGAAGTCTTTAGGTTTCTGTCCACAACAGCAACCCGCCACTCCGGCTCACCCCAGAACTGCTAAACTGTAGGGGGGGGCTTTCTCTGTGTCTGTACAGTACAGTATGTGGGTGCTTGATCCTCTTTCCATCTGGCATTAACATACAGGTTTATGTCATATCTGCATAGTATTAAGATATGGTTTACCCGGACTACAAGAACAGTTGACATTAAAATGCTTCACTAGCATATGCATAAAAAATGATTTCTTTCCCTCACTTTAAAAGGTGAAACACTTCCCTTTCTCTTGACATCCTTTTGAAACTGACAGGGACTACCTCAGCTAAACGTCGAGTTGAAAAAATACCATTGCACGCTCTTGAGAGACCATAAGGAACATCAACAGCACATCTGAAGCTCCCATGACTCAACCCTCACAACTTAAACTTAAATCTTACAAGGTGTAAAGTCCTCTGTAAAATAATGGTTGGCATGGCGCGTCGTTTTGAAAAGTGGATAACTTTGAGGATGAGGAGGAGCAAATTATACAGGCTGTCTTGCGTCGGCAACGCGTATAGATTGCATTCCCTGGACATTCATGATGACTTGGATTACCGACCTGCTGGCAGCAGACTTCCTTTTTGGTATTGTTTGGTGATTAACGTTAGTTTTTTTTAGCCGTTAGCCTCTTCGCTATTGCATAGCAAAGTGTTCAAAGACAATTGGGCACGAGAGACAGCTCAGTATTGGCCACAGGAAGTGAAAACTTCATTTTCTGCGACAATATTTTGGTTACGTACACAACATAACTTACTAACGTGCTTATTTTAACCCAAACTGCAACTGTTTCACAACGTTTACCACGTGTTTATTATTGTTACCATGACGACGAAGGTCTGGTACGCCTTTATGTGCTGTTTTGGGAGTTATTGGCAAACAACCTATTCTGTTATGTTGGAGGAGTTGTGGAGTGAACAAGAGTGCCTCCTCCTGTTTCTGTTCCATTGTTTAACAGTTTTTCTTCTTGTACATTTCCACCAGGAGCAGGATGGGAAATAATCTCAAAAGGACTCTAGTTGGGGATCTTGCAGGGTCACTATTTGCAAGACTACAGTCTTTACAAAATCTTATAGTCTGACTAAAAACTATGACACATTGTCTTTAGATGTGAAGGGGTGTCAGACTTTAGTCTTTTCAAAGTCTTCTAGTGTATGGTACAAAGATGTTAAATATTTTGGCAAATTAGACAGCATGGCCGTATAAATAAAATAACTGACTAGATTTGAATTCAAAATAACTGCAGGTATATGTGTGCGTGTGTATGCATATATATAGAAAGAGGCATATATATATATGGAGAGCAGCAGCATATATATAAATAAAAAATCTATGTTTTTCACAATCTATGGTGAGGGGCTGTCTAGCCAGAGGGGCCTGGCCCCTATGGACCCCTCGTGACGCCGACACAGGGTTCCAATTTCTGCCCATTATACCTTTATCGAATAATTGTGGTAATCAATCTAATTGTGTTATTTAGCTCTGCCTTTGTCAATTTTACTTCAATCCTTGATGATATGGATTAATCAGCTCAGCAAAGCCACCATTTGTTATCCTGAGATAATGAGATAATTAAATTGATTCTGTAAATCGCTGGATTTTAAAATTGAGCAACCTTGGCAGCTCTCCCTGCATTCAATGACCATTGTGGAGCCTCCAAAACCAAAGAAATCTAAGTCATTTACATTCCCCAACAAATGGAAGGACTGAGCATAAATGTAACTGGGTCATGTTTACTCCAAGTAACATAATCTGACCAGACATTTAAATGACTAATCTACTAGTCTGAGCGCTGCCTTAATTAGGTTAAAGCAGATTTACACCGTCTCACTTTCTTTCAAATGAGTTACAGTGTTTGATGAGCTCCCCTCTCACTAAATGTACAGATTGATCAGCACAGTGTTAACTTTCTTTTCCTCTCCGTTTCTCTTGTCTCTGTCTTTCCTCTAGTTTGGTCGGACAGAAGTGATCGATAACACGCTGAACCCCGACTTTGTGAGGAAGTTTGTCCTTGATTTCTTCTTTGAAGAGAAGCAGAACCTTCGCTTTGATGTGTAAGTGGGAACATCTCCAGCTTTTCTCTCTACAGCACTACTGTCTCTCTTCTTTGTTATACCAGGTAATGACTTCAATCAAGCCTCCTCTTATTTTGGCCTGCTCACTCATACCTACTGGGTTTAGAAGCCTCCAGTCAAAGCTGATTACCATAAAAGCATTTGGACTGGATGACTCTCATCAAAATGTTAGATGGTAAATCAGCAGTACTGTTAGTTTAATCTTTCTCGAGTAAAAGTGTGAGTATGTACTTAGATAAATGTAAAAAGTAGGTCAGTGAAAATGTATTGAGTAAATATTACTGTGTTCTGTGTACTGTGTACATTTTTTTTAAAATGGCGGGGGATAAAGGAACATATATATGACACTACAGTTAGATTAAAAAACATTTTCAGGCTACAAAATAAATTGCATTAAATGGCAACTTATACACTAGTGGAACAACATCACCCCACAGAGCCCTGATGTCCAAACCAACAATAAATTCCTTTTCTATAGAGGTATTTTGCAGCCTGAGCATACAACAGATTATCAATTATAAATATACAACAACCTTCCTCTGTGCAGCCTGGAATGAACCAGACAAGAAACTCAGACGATTAAACAAAAATGGCCGACAATAAATAAAAAGTCTATGGACACCACGGAGGGTGCAATAAGCATTATTAAGCCACATAAATGAAATAACCTGACACTTCTTTTAGAATCAACACTAGAATAAAACTGTAGTATGTCCTGACCCTCCATTCTCTTTCTGCATATGCCCAAATCAAGCTCCCAGGAACAACACTGTGCTGTGAAGTGATTTTTGTATTACAAAAAGTACCAGTCACTATTGTAACAGGAACATGACCAGCTGATCCCAGAGCTGTGGAGGAGAACTGATCTAATTAATTGGTCGGTGTTTGTCGTACTGCTGTGGAAGAAAGTCTCTCATTTTCTTCCAGCTCTGTCAGTCCTTCATGCTGTACGCTAGATTAAAAAACTAGAAGTTAAAAGACAAAATAAAGGAGTCGGAGCACTTCCTTGTTGAAATGGATAAGGTCAATACAGGCCACAGTTTGAACGGCAGGTTAGGTAATGCCCACTGGTCCACAATGACTTTTCACATACACAATTATTACAAAGAGAGCTGGAAAACAAATAATGAATGTCTCTGAACGTTACAAACACTCTGAAATGAAAATGATGTAATACCGGTATGATAATTTGATCTATTAGGTCTGACAAATTTAAACCCCAAATTATTCTTTCCTGCACCAGCGTGGCTGCTAGAATCCATAAGGGTCTGCTGAGGTCAATTTTTCATCTGCTGCCTAAACTTTATGACTGCACAGACCATACACACCAGTTTATTGTGAAATCCTGCAGTGCCCAAATGATTTTGAGTTTTGAGGGTGAGAATCGGGTCAGTGGAAACGATTGCCTCTCCCTAATTACGACACTGCCTTTGAGCAGGGTAGACTCCAGCAAGTCTCCATCTCTGTTAGTTTCACAGTCTAGGATAAAAAAGATAAATGTCTTGAGGCAGAAATCTGAATTCTGAATCACTGCTGAAATGTAAATAATCGTTTCTTTATCAAAGGTCAACCTATCCACCATTGGTTCATCCACTCGTAGAGTTTTGAAATATCCTACTGATAGACAAACCAACAGTGACAGCGTTCATTTATCTTTTTATCTTTGTCACAATCTATTTTCCTCCAAATCTATTGTCAAGAGCTAATTATTCATCTCAAAGTTGTTTTGTTTGGATCAAAGCATCAATGTATATAAAAGATGTTCTGAAGTATTTATGAGGAGAATTAAAGGGAAGGTTACTTTCAGAGTCTGCAAATGAACACAATGAGCTCTGCTGCCAACCCCAGAGGATTCACAGAAAAGAAAGCAGTGCTGTTTATTTACAGATCTGCATAGCTTCTTTGTAGTTACTGATCCATTTCAAACTCCACCTTTCAATGTGAAGTCACTCACAGAGGAGACTGCAGGTAAATGAAGGCAGACAGGAGGGGAAAACTTAGACTTTTACCACCTCCGTTCTTTCCATAGAGAGGATCGATGGCCCCACAGGGGGTTCAGAGGAGAGACCCAGCATGGGGTCAGGTACAAGAAGAGGCCAAAGAGCCTATCACATCCCTCCTATTGATCAGAGCTGCTCTTCACCCCTCCGATCATCACTGTGTGGTCAATAGCTGTGAACACCAACAACACTAGGCTGCTGCATTGATTCAATTTTCAATTCAATTCAGTTTTATTTATATAGCGCCATATCATAACAAAGTTATCTCAGGGCACTTTTTAGAATAGAGCAGGTCTAGACCGACTCTTTATATTTACAGAGACCCAACAGTTCCCACCATGAGCAAGCACTATGCGACAGTGGCAAGGAAAAACTCCCTTTTAACAGGTAGAAACCTCGAGCAGAACCAGGCTCAAGGTGGGCGGTCATCTGCCTCGACCGGTTGGGTTGAAGGGGGAAGGGGGGAGCGGGAGAGAGAGAGCAGGAGGAAAGAGAACATACAGCAGCTCAATACAGCATAGATATGGTAATGGCATTGATGTTAACACCAACAGAAACAACACTAAGAGCAACATTATAATAGCAATACTAAATAACAGCAACAACAGCAATAGCATCAGCGGGTGCAGAGCAGGAGCACGGGGCAGCAGGCGGCAGCAACCACAGACCCAGACTCCACAGCTCCAGAGGCAGAAACACCTGCAGAAAGCAACAGAAGTGGAGGGAGAGAGAGAGAGGAGAGAAGGCACACAACTACGGGAAGAAGTTGAATTAATAACAAGCATTGATGGGATATGAGGGTGTACAGATGGAGAGGAAGAGGAGGAGAAAGGAGCTCAATGCATCATAGGAAGTCCCCCGGCAGTCTAGGCCTATAGCAGCATAACTAAGGGGTGGCTCAGGGGCTCTGGAGTCTGGGCCTCACTATAAGCTTTTATCAAAGAGGAAAGTCTTAAGCCTACTCTTAAATGTGTGAGAGGAGGTTGTCCTCTCCCTGCACACAAACTGGGATCTGGTTCCACAGAGAGGAGCTTGATAGCCAAGGAAGGCTCTGGCTCCCCATTCTATTTTAGTTTTAGAGACTCTAGGGGAACCACAAGGAACCCTGCATTCTGGGAGCAGTGCCTCTAGTGGGGTAATAGGGTACTATGAGCTCTTAAGATATGATGGTGCCTGACCATTTAGGGCTTTGAAGGTGAGGAGAAGGATTTTAAATTTTATTCTGGATTTTACAGGGAGCCAGTGTAGAGAAGCTAATATTGGAGAAATATGTTCTCTTTTTCTGGTTCTTGTCAGTAAACGTGCCTCAGCATTCTGAATCAGCTGGAGAGTCTTAAGGGACTTATTGGGGCAGCCTGATAATAGAGAGTTGCAATAGTCCAGCCTAGACGTAACAAATGCATGGACTAGTTTTTCTGCATCTTTTGAGATAGGATGTGCCTGATTTTTGCAATGTTACGTAAATGAAAAAAGGCAGTTCTTGAAGTTTGTTTTATTTGGGAGCTAAAGGACATATCCTGATCAAAGATAACTCCAAGATTCCTTACGGTTTCGCTGGAGGCCAGGGCAATGCCATCTAGAGAAACTATATCTTTAGATAATGTGTTTCGAAGGTGTTCGGGGCCAAGTACAATAACTTCGGTTTTGTCTGAGTTTAACATCAGAAAAATTGCAGGTCATCCAGGCCTCTTGGCGTCCTTAAGGCATGCCTGGAAGTTTAGCTAATTGATTGGTTTCATCTGGCTTGATCGATAAATACAATTGGGTATCATCTGCATAACAATGAAAATTTATGGAGTGCTTCCTAATAATATTGCCTAAAGGAAGCATATACAAGGTAAATAGAAATGGTCCAAGCACAGAACCTTGTGGAACTCCGTGACTAACTTTGGCGTGCATAGAGGATTCATCATTAACGTGTACAAACTGATATCGATCTGGTAAATAGGATTTAAAACAGCTAGTGCAGTACCTTTAATGCCAATTAAATGTTCTAGTATCTGTAATAGAATGTAATGGTCAATGGTATCCAATGCGGCACTAAGATCTAACAAGACAAGTACAGAGACAAGTCCTTTGTCGGATGCAATTAGAAGGTCATTTGTAACTTTCACCAGTGCTGTCTCTGTGCTATGATGCACTCTAAATCCTGACTGAAAATCCTCAAACAGGTTGTTGTTGTGTAGAAAGTCACACAACTGATTGGCGACTGCTTTCTCAAGGACCTTAGAGAGAAAAGGAGGGTTAGATATAGGTCTATAATTTGACAAAATTCCTGGATCAAGAGTGGGCTTTTTAAGAAGAGGCTTAATTACAGCTACTTTAAAAGGACTGTGGCACATAGCCTTTAAATAAGGACAGATTGATCATATCTAGTACATAAGTGCTAACTAAGGGTAAAATTTCTTTAAGCAGCCTAGTTGGGACGGGGTCTAAGAGACACGCTGATGGCTTAGATGATGAGGAAATCATGGAAGTTAGTTGATTACGGTTGATGGGAGAAAAGCAGTCTAAATGTACAGGTTTTACAGTTGTTTCTAAGGTTCCTGTGTTTGAAGATAAGTCAGTACCAACTGAGGGCAGGAGGTGCTGAATTTTTCTCTAATAGTTAGAATTTTATCTTTAAAGAAGCTCATGAAGTCATTACTACTGAGGTCTATAGGAATACATGGCTCAACAGGAAGCCAGACTCTCTGTCAGCCTGGCTACAGTGCTGAACAGGAAACCTGGGTTGTTCTTATTTTCCTCTATTAATGATGAGTAGTAAGCTGCTCTGGCATTACGGAGGGCCTTCCATAAATTTTTAAGACTATCTTGCCAGGGCTGTGATTCTTCCAGATTGGTGGAACGCAATTCCTTTCAAGTTTTCGCGATGTTTGTTTTAATTTGTGGGTTTGCGGGTTATACCATGGAGCCAACCTCCTCTGTTTTATTATCTTCTTTTTTAGAGGGGCGATAGAGTCGAGTGTTATTCGTAGTGAGCCTGCAGCACTATCAACAAGATGATCAATTTGGGAGGGACTTAAGTTAGCATAGGAGCCATCTGTTACATTGAGACATGGAACTGAATTTAATGCCGATGGAATCACTTCCTTAAATTTAGCTACAGCACTATCAGATAGACATCTAGTGTAGGAATGTTTGCCTAATGGCGTGTAGTCCAGTAATAGAAATTCAAAAGTTAATAGAAAATGGTCTGATAAAAAAGAATTCTGTGGAAAGACTATTAGATGTTCAATTTCAATCCCATAAACAAGAACAAGGTCGAGGGTGTGGTTAAAACAGTGAGTGGGTTTATGTACACTCTGACTGAAGCCAATCGAATCTAATAATGAGATAAACGCAGCACTAAGGCTATCATTTTCTACATCCACATGAATATTAAAATCACCTACAATAATGATTGCAATAATCATTCTGTTTTTGGGAAGTAATTTAGAGTGAAATTAAAGAATGTCTCATTTTCCTTGAGGAGTCCCTGGACCCCAACTTAAAGGACCTCTTCATGCAGGAGATGCCGTCTGTCTCTGTCTCTGTATTAAACCTGATGCCAAAACAAAGCAGGACACTGACTGGCGTTAGCTCTGTGATCTGTGCTAATGTGAGCTGACAGCCAGTCCGGCATGGCATGGCTCTGACCAGGCCCTGTGGCCCTGCAGGCCATTCCAGCCCTCACTGGAGGAGGGAGCACCACCTGCTACATGGCAATCACTTTAACGCGTGACAGAGGCACTGTCCGCCCTACAAAGACCTCAGCATCCACCCTTGGTTGCCATGGAGACGATGACTGCAGCTCGTCTCGAGTCAAGCTGGTGGATCGGCTTTGCCACACCCATGGGCGTCTGGAATGAATGAAGGGGAAGATTTAGAGGAGAAAGTGGGAGATTAGTGCAAGAGAAGAGCAGCTCTCCACAACCGATCAGACGACAGGCTTTTAACACAGACAAGAAATAAATCTGTGCTTACACCATATAAAATACCAGATTTTCTGGTACTGTAATAATCACCTTGAGCCATGATTCAAGACACGATGTCTCATTATCATTATCATTATGTGCCATGGGAACTGTGTAAACTAGGGCTATTGATTACAAAGATTTAACAGTGTATTGACTGAAATGAATCCATCTGAAAACTGAATATTCTTGACAGATGAAGCAAGGCCTAAGCAGTTTCCTCCCAGAGTTTTTTATTTTTTTAATTATTTTTTTATTTTTATTTCTTCAGCTTTAGAGTGATGATCTGGTGAAGTTTTTACTGAGGAAAATCCAAACATTGGAGGAGTAGAGGGTCAGGATGTTCCTCAACATGTGGGTGTTTTGTTTTTTTGTTTTTGCCATGATGCTGCAAGCGAACATGTGCTAAAAACAAACTGACAGGCTTGTATGAAGGACTGCAGGATTGTGCGAAGGAGCAACAGAGAATGAGGAGAGATGGGGAGCCAGTGATGCATGCAGTTCAGTGAGCTGTAAAAAAATACATAGATTAATAAAATTATGTTTTGGATTCATTTTTTTTTTTTTTTTTTTAACATCCATCAAATTATTTTTACACAAATCAACGCATCAAAATATCATGGGATGCCCAACCATTGTGCCTCCAAATTTTGTCCCAGCATGGTTCATCAGATTTCTCCAAATGTATTGAGACAATTACACTATTAGGTTTGATTTGATCGTTAGTCTTGAAGTCATGTATGCTAATGCTAAGGCGTGCAGTGGATTTACTTTGATTTGCACTTAGATAGCAACTGTGAGGACAACAAATGAAGGATTAGATGTAAATTTAAAACAATAAATGTTCTGCAGTTCCCTGAAATGATGGTGTTAGAGTACAGT